>JARQOC010000009.1:50389003-50538363 GCA_033576535.1 Allobates femoralis | reverse complement strand
TAAGCTTTTGGTGATCGAAGCGTTATGAACACAACCCCCCGAACTGCCAAATTTTCAAGTTAATTGTTCTAATTCGACGAATCTCTCGAACACCCCCCAAAAAAAACAGCTGAATTTGAGTTTGGCGAACAAATCGAAACGAACACCGCTCATCTCTATTTGCTAACCATGAGCCACCTTTACTTTGCTAAACACTAAGCCCCCGCACTGTGCTAACCACTGGGGCCACCGCGCTGTGCAAAACCACAAGAGGTAAGTTCTGGTCTGGCCCAAAGAAATGCGTGGACGTTGTGTATATGGACTTTTAAAAGCTTTTGATATGGTGCCACAAAAAAAGGCAAGGGGGGATGGGGGGGAAAATATGTGTAAGTGGGTTAAAGATGGCTTAGGGGTCTGCAAAAACCAAAAAGGTTATTAGAGGACTGAGGGGTTTTTTGAAATCCCAAACGGGGTTATTAGAGGACTGAGGGGTCTGAAATTTACCAAGACAGGTTATTACAGGACGGAGTGGTCTGCAAAAACCAAGACAGGTTATTAGAGGACTGGGGGGTCTGCAATACCAAGAAAGGTTATTAGGGATAGGGGGGGTTCTGCAATACCAAGACAGGTTATTGAGGACGGGAGGGGTCTGAAATACCAAGGCGGTTATTAAACTTGGAGTTAATTACCTTGGGAAAAAACAAAGGCTTGGGGGTGATTTTATAAATAATTTTAAATATATGAGGGGACAGTACAGAGACATTTTTAATGATCTTTTTACTCTTAGGCCTGAGACGGGGACAAGGAGGCATCCTCTACAGAGACAGTACAGGAGGCGTCCTCTAAGATACGGGACAAGGGGCGTCCTCTACAGATACGGGGACAAGGGGCGTCCTCTACAGAGACAGGGACAAGGAGACGTCCTCTACAGATACGGGACAAGGGGGCGTCCTCTACAGATACGGGGACAAGGGGCGTCCTCTACAGAGACAGGACAGGAGACGTCCTTACAGATACGGGGACAAGGGGGCGTCCTCTACAGATACGGGGACAAGGGGGCGTCCTCTACATATACGGGGACAAGGGGGCGTCCTCTACAGAGACAGGGACAAGGAGGCGTCCTCTACAGATACGGGGACAAGGGGGCGTCCTCTACAGATACGGGACAAGGGACATCCTCTACAGAGACGGGACAAGGGGCATCCTCTACAGAGACGGGACAAGGGGACGTCCTCTACAGAGACGGGGACAAGGGGCGTCCTCTACAGATACGGGGACAAGGACATCTTCTACAGAGACGGGACAAGGGGCGTCCTCTACGTCTGGAGGAAAGACGGTTTAATCATAATCACAGACGTGGATTCTTTACTGTAAGAGCAGTGAGACTATGGAACTCTCTGCCACATGATGTTGTAATGAGGGAGTCACTACTAACATTTAAGAAGGGCCTGGATGCTTTTCTTGAAAACTGATAATATTACCGGTTATACATACTAGATTCTTTGATAGGGCGTTGATCCAGGGAATTAGTCTGATTGCCGTATCTGGAGTCAGGAAGGAATTTTTTTCCCCCAATGTGGAGCTGAGGGTACCTTTACACACGGCTACATTTCTAGCTTATCTACAGGTAACTTACTGGTTGCAGTGAAATCATGGATACATGATTCCATTTGTACACAGCAACAAGCTAGAACCATGTATCCAAGATTTTACTGCAACCAGTAAGTTACCTGGTGACAAGCTACAAATGTAGCCGTGTGTAAAGGTACCCTTAGTGTTGCCACATGGTTTTTTTTTTTTGCCTTCCTCTGGATCAACATGTTAGGCTATGGGGTGAGCTAGATGGACTTAAAGTCTTCCTTCGACCTTAAAAACTATGTTACTATGTTACTATGAACTAACCCAGTAGCCCTCAAAAGGGCTGATATTACAACTAGTCCCTACTCCCTAAACCTATCTATCTAACTTGAAATTCAAGTTACAGGACCCGCTGAAGCGTGCAGAGCACGTGAAACGGTCACCGTCGTCCCTTCGTCCTCCCTTCCCTGCACCCACCGATGTAAACTTTTGGAATAAAGCTGTTCATGGAATAAAGGATCCCGGAGTGCCGCTGTTTTCTTCTTAAGTTCTTAATTGATCCCTGCATCTAGAGCTGAGCAACCCAGATCCATGAACACCTCTGCACACAGGACTTCAATGCAACAAGGTCAGTGCCGGTTTCTTTTCTCAACTAAGTGTAACTTGAAATTCGCTCGCTATCTGGCTAACTGACACTGTGATGGCCCCTTTACACGCAGCTACAGGTAACAGGTTTTCCACAGGTAACTTACTGGCTGCAGTGAAATCATGGAGACATGGTTCTATCTTGTTGCTGTGTACAAATGGAATAATGTCTCCATGATTTCACTGCAGCCAGTAAGTTACCTGTGGAAAACCTGTTACCTATAGCTGCGTGTAAAGGGGCCATAACACTGTATAGCGCCCACAGCAGCAGCGGTGCCGTCTGATTCAGAGCTGCAGCACAGAGGAAATAGTGACGGGGAAAATGGCCGGGTCTTATAGGGCAAGGACATGTGACATACACAGCCAATAATACATGCCCTTGCTTGTGTGCAAAAAATGCACTTTGCTGTGTGTGAGTGTGATTGGCTGACAGCCTGCACCGCCCCACTGTATATGCGGGAAAGAAAAAATAATGGAGATGGGCATTATTTCAGCACAGATCTATCCCCCGCACACTATACACTGAAACTGTAGATTAACATTGAATATCAGTATTACTGTGAAAATCCAGTTATGTTTTTGGTGAATGAAGCTTTATCGAACATAAACTCGAACTGACAAATTTGAAGCAAATTTTTCGCATTCGTCGAATGACTCAAACATCGCCCAAAACAGCTCGAATTTGAGATTGGTGAACAGTTCGAATCAACACCGCTTATCTTTAGTGATGACCCGGCCCCACAGATCTCAGTCCGGTATCTACATATAATTGTGTCCTGCATCACATGACCTGACGCTGCTCCTCTGAATAGATTTCCAGTTTGATGATTTATCAAGGACAAAACTGTAATTGTTCTTTTTCCCACAATGTCCTCAAGTGTCCTAACCCCGAGGAGACCCCCAGACTTACCACAGGTGATGACCCCGAGGAGACCCCAGACTTACCACAGGTGATGACCCCGAGGAGACCCCCAGACTTACCACAGGTGATGACCTTGAGGAGACCCCCAGACTTACCACAGGTGATGACCCCGAGGAGACCCCAGACTTACCACAGGTGATGACCCAAGGATTCCCCCAGACTTACCACTGATGACCCTGAGGAGACCTCCAGACTTACCACAGGTGATGACCCCGAGGAGACCCCCAGACTTACCACAGGTGATGACCCCGAGGAGACCTCCAGACTTACCCCAGGTGATGACTCTAAGGAGACCTCCATACTTACCACAGGTGATGACCCTGAGGAGACCCCCAGACTTAGCACAGGTGATGACCCCGAGGAGACCCCCAGACTTACCACAGGTGATGACCCCGAGGATACCCCCAGACTTACCACTGATGATGACCCTGAGGAGACCTCCAGACTTACCACAGGTGATGACTCCGAGGAGACCCCCAGACTTACCACAGGTGATGACCCCGAGGATACCCCCAGACTTACCACAGGTGATGACCCCGAGGAGACCTCCAGACTTACCCCAGGTGATGACTCTAAGGAGACCTCCAGACTTACCATGGGTGATGACTCTGAGGAGACCCCCAGACTTACCGCAGGTGATGACCCTGAGGAGACCGCCAGACTTACCACAGTTGATGACCCCGAGGAGACCCCCAGACTTACCACAGGTGATGACCCCAAGGAGACCCCCAGACTTACCACAGGTGATGACCCCATTACTGTAGGTGTAAGAGTAGCGCTTCTTAGTGGGACGACAGTAAGGATTACTGGCTCTCCTATAGCAGCAAGCTTGAAAAGCACAGCATCTGAGGAATGAGAATAGAGAATAAGGTCACCGGGGCCTTTGAGCCGAGGGAAGGGAAGGGGGGCGGCAGGAATAATCCTGTTAGTCCATAGAAAACCAATACAGTTAACCATTTTTTCATAGGGTGATTTTTCCTTGCTGGATTTTCATTGTTTTTGCCCTGTCTTCCAAGAGGCAGAAATATTGAATATCAATAATTTTTTGATAATATATAAGTGACATATGATCGTGATTTTTCCAATAAGACCAGACTTGATTCCATTAATGTTATATAATAGATGAGACAACAAGGCACAACTAATTTAAAAACAATTTACCTTAAATAAATAAAGACTAGTGATGAGCGAGTACTAAAATGCTCGGGTGCTCGAAGCTCGGGCAGAGCATCCCGAGATACTCGTGTACTCGGCCCGAGCACCGAGCCCAATGTTATCCTGTGGGAGACCCGAGTATTTTTATGAAATGACTGCCGGCAGCATGGAAAAACCCTAAAAATGTCACAAAAGTCTCAGAAGAGTGCTCAAATGACATGGCAACACCATGGGGAAGGCCCCTGGAAGCATTTCTCACTCAAAAGTCACAGCTGTGAACAATCTTGTCCGAGTTTCACGCCAATTTTACGGAGTCACCAGAAAACCTTCCAAAATGACACCAAAATGAATATTTAGGGTGGAAATGTTAAGGGCACATACCCAATAGTGAGATACAGCTGGTGAATGGTTACTTTTTGTGATTACATGAACGATTTTACGTTAAAACATTGTGCGGCACTCCGATGACCCTGAGAAGAGACGTACATGAAGCCCTGTCTTGAAATAATGTCCCCATTTTGAGGAACTGCGTCTATTGTAGTATTCTCCTTTGCCAGGGCAGTCCAAAATTGGGAGGTTCACCAATGCCCCTGGATACAGACGTGCAGGAGGGCCTGTAAACATGAAGTGGGTGTATTGTAGTATAGCCCTTTGGCCAGGGCAGCCAAAAATTGGGAGGCTCCACATTGTCCCTGGATAGAGACGTGCAGGAGGGCCTGTAAACATGAAGTGGGTGTATTGTAGTATAGCCCTTTGGCCAGGGCAGCCAAAAATTGGGAGGTTCAACAATGCCCCTGGATACAGACATGCAGGAGGGCCTGTAAACATGAAGTGGGTGTATTGTAGTCTAGCCCTTTGGCCAGGGCAGCCAAAAATTGGGAGGTTCAACAATGACCCATGCATACAGACCTACAGTAGGGCCTGTAAACCTCAAGTGGGTGTATTGTAGTATAGCCCTTTGGCAGGGCAGCCAAAAATTGGGAGGTTCAACAATGACCCATGCATACAGACATGTAGTAGGGCCTGTAACCCTCAAGTGGGTGTATTGTAGTATAGGCCTTTGGCAGGGCAGCCAAAAATTGGGAGGTTCAACAATGACCCATGCATACAGACATGTAGTAGGGCCTGTAAGCCTCAAGTGGGTGTATTGTAGTATAGCCCTTTGGCAGGGCAGCCAAAAATTGGGAGGTTCAACAATGACCTATGCATACAGACCAGTAGTAGGGCCTGTAACCCTCAAGTGGGTGTATTGTAGTATAGGCCTTTGGCAGGGCAGCCAAAAATTGGGAGGTTCAACAATGACCCATGCATACAGACATGTAGTAGGGCCTGTAACCCTCAAGTGGGTGTATTGTAGTATAGGCCTTTGGCAGGGCAGCCAAAAATTGGGAGGTTCAACAATGCCCCTGGATACAGACATGCAGGAGGGCCTGTAAACCTCAAGTGGGTGTATTTTAGTATAGCCCTTTGGCAGGGCAGCCAAAAATTGGGAGGTTCAACAATGACCCATGCATACAGACATGTAGTAGGGCCTGTAACCCTCAAGTGGGTGTATTGTAGTATAGGCCTTTGGCAGGGCAGCCAAAAATTGGGAGGTTCAACAATGACCCATGCATACAGACATGTAGTAGGGCCTGTAACCCTCAAGTGGGTGTATTGTAGTATAGGCCTTTGGCAGGGCAGCCAAAAATTGGGAGGTTCAACAATGACCCATGCATACAGACATGTAGTAGGGCCTGTAACCCTCAAGTGGGTGTATTGTAGTATAGCCCTTTGGCAGGGCAGCCAAAAATTGGGAGTTTCAACAATGACCCATGCATACAGACATACAGTAGGGCCTGTAAACCTCAAGTGGGTGTATTGTAGTATAGTCCTTTGGCAGGGCAGCCAAAAATTGGGAGGCTCCACATTGTCCCTGGATAGAGACGTGCAGGAGGACCTCAAAACATTTTTCCCATTTAAAAGGAGTGGGTCTCCTGTCGTTGTAATGCCCATTCTAAAAGAATGGGCGAAAAAATTTACCACTGCGGGTATACCTCAAACAACAGCCTAACTATTGTAACGGTCATCATGGTGGCACATGAGGAGAAGGAGGAGCAGTCCAGCGATTAGCCAAAGTCCGGAAGTGTGTACCCATGGTGAGTGGAGGTACATGGCAAATTCACATAACTAAATTTTAATTCAGTTGTCATTTACTGGTGGTGTGGTGAAGTCTGGCCCAATCCAACCCTTGTTCATCTTGATCAGAGTCAGCCTGTCAGCATTTTCAGTTGACAGGCGGGTGCGTTTATCAGTAATGATTCCACCTGCAGCACTGAAAACACGCTCTGATAAAACGCTAGCGGCAGGGCAGGCCAGGACTTCCAAGGCGTAGAGTGCCAATTCATGCCACATGTCCAGCTTAGAGACCCAATAATTGAAAGGCACAGAGGAATCTTGCAGTACAGTTGTTCGATCTACAAGGTACTCCTTCAGCATCTGCCCAAACTTAGCATTTCTGGTGGCACTACCCTGCACCTCAGGGGCTGTGGTACGTGAGGGGCTGAGAAAACTGTCCCACATCGTAAAGACAGTTCCCCTACCTCTGGCGGTTGGACTTGTGCCCCTCTCGGCCGTACGCCTTGGTTGTCCACCGAATCCTGACCCGCTAGCGTTTTGTGAGGGGAATGATTTGCCTACTTCCGTGACTATGGCCCTGTGGAACTGCTGCATTTTGGCTGACCTCTCCGCCTCAGGAATGAGAGACATAAAGTTCTCCTTGTAGCGTGGGTCTAACAGTGTTGCCAACTAGTACTGATTGTCGGCCAAGATGTTCTGAACGCGAGGGTCACGAGCCAGGCAGCTTACCATAAAGTCAGCCATGTGCGCCAGACTCTTAACAGCCATCACTTCAGTATCCAGACCAACACGATGACTGAACATGCTGTCCTCCTCCTCCTCCTCATCTCCCCTGTACTCTGGCCAGCCACGCTGAATCGAGGGTATGAGTGGTGTGCATGTCATATCCTCAATATGGCCAGAGAGTTGCTCCATGTCTTCATCCTCCTCCTCCTCCTCCTCGTCATAGTCCTCCACTGCACGTTGTGATGAGATGAGGCTGGGCTGTGTGTTTTCACCCACACCCACTACTGTTTCTTGCTCCAAGTCATCGCGCTCGGCCTGCAATGCATCCTCTTTGATTTTCAGCAGAGACCGTTTTAGAAGGCAGAGTAGTGGTATGGTGACGCTAATAATGGCGTCATCGCCACTCACCATCTTGGTGGAGTCCTCAAAGTTTTGGAGGACGGTACATAGGTCCGACATCCATCTCCACTCCTCAGGTGTTATGTGTGGAGTTTGACTCATTTCCCGACGGCTTAGGTGATGCAGGTAGTCCACAACTGCCCTCTTCTGCTCACATATCCTGACCAACATGTGCAGAGTTGAATTCCAACGCGTGGGGACATCACACACCAGTCTGTGGGCCGGAAGACGCAAACGGCACTGAAAGCCGTCAAGGCCGGCTGAAGCAGCAGGTGACTTGCGAAAATGTGCAGACAGACGGCGAAACTTTTACCAGCAGTTCAGACACCTCTGGGTATGACTTTACAAACCTCTTATCCACCAGGTTGAGCACATGGGCCACGCATGGAACATGCGTCAGCTGGCCTCGCCTCAAAGCTGCCACCAGGTTCCGGCCATTGTCACACACGACCTTTCCTGGCTTTAGGTTCAGAGGTGTAAGCCAGTGATCTGCCTGCTGTTTCAGAGCTGTCCACACCTCTTCTGCATTGTGAGGTTTGTCACCCATGCAAACTAGCTTCAGCACAGCCTGTTGCCGCTTTGCAGAGGCAGTGCTGCAGTGCTTCCAGCTTGGGACTGGTGTGGAGGGTACAGTGAATGAGGATGCGCAGGAGGAGGAGGCTGAGGAGCATGACATTCCGGAGCTGTAGAGTGTCGGTGAAACCCTGACAGAGGTAGGGCCTGCTATCCTTGGTGTGGGAAGGACATGCTCCGTCCCTCGCTCAGACTGGGTCCCAGCCTCCACAATATTAATCCAGTGTGCCGTCAAGGAGATGTAGCGGCCTTGCCCACAAGCACTTGTCCACGTGTCTGTGGTTAGGTGGACTTTGGCTGAAACAGCGTTGTTCAAGGCACGTGTGATGCTGTTGGACACGTGGTTATGCAATGCGGGGATGGCACATCTGGAGAAATAGTGGCGGCTGGGGACCGAGTAACGTGGGACAGCAGCCGCCATCAGGTCGCGGAATGCTTCGTCTCCACCAGCCGGAAAGGCAACATTTCTAGCGCTATGAGTCGCGAAATGTGATCATTCAGGACTGTGGCATGTGGGGCGTTGGCAGCGTATTTGAGCCTGCGTTCAAATGTTTGCTGAATGGATAATTGAACGCTGCGCTGGGACAAGGACGTGCTTGATGGTGGTGTAATTTGTGCGTGGGCAACTTCAGGTGCAGGGCCGGAGGCTTGTTTGCGGCCAGCATGGACAGGAGATTGGCTCGCACGCACAACAGGAGAAGACGTAGCAGTGACATCAGCAAGCACGCTCCTCGACTCTGTTGTACTTCCCACAAAGTCGGGTGCTTGGCTGACATGTGCCTGATCATGCTGGTGGTGGTCAGGCTGCTAGTTTTCATACCCCTGCTGATACTGGCATGGCAGGTGTGGCAAATGGCCTTTCTAGAGTCATCTGGAGCCAACTTAAAAAACTCCCAGACTCGGGAAGACCGAACATTTGCACAGGCACCTTGAGTCGTGTTGTTGTTCCGGGAAACGGTTGCCTGCCATCTGCCTGCGGACACGACCCTGCTTCGTACTGCCTGTTGGGATGATACGCCTCCCTCCCCCTGTGCACTGCTGGCCTCGCTCTGCATATCCTCCTGCCATGTTGGGTCAGCTACTGGATCATCCACCGCGTCGTCTTCCTCTTCCGCACCCTGATCCTCCTCCTGACTTCCTGGCAATTGTGTCTCATCATCGTCCACCCCTTGTTGAGACACTTTGCCAACGTTCCGTTCGTGAGAACGTGGCTGCTCAAATATTTGGGCATCTGTACATACCATTTCCTCATCACCCACTTCAAGAGGAGGTGGCGACAGGCCAGATTCTGCGAATGGATACGTGAACAGCTCTTCCGAGTATCCTAGTGTGGGATCAGTAATGTCCGTGGACGTGTACTCGGCCTGGTGGTAGGAAGGAGGATCAGGTTGGGAAATGTGCGGTGCAGTATCACGGCTACTGATACTTGACCGTGTGGAAGACAGGGTGTTTGTGAAGGTGCCCATCTGACTTGAAGCATTATCCGCTATCCAAGTAACAACCTGTTGACACTGGTCTTGGTTCAACAGCGGTGTACAGCTGCGGGCCCCAAGAATTTGGGACAGGACGTGCGAGCGAGGAGATGTGGCCCTTTGTTGTTGCGAAATTAGTGCTTGCACACGACTTCGGCTTCTGCCTGCACCAACGTCACGTCCACTTCCTTGTTCCTTGCCAACGCCCTTGCCAACGCCCTTGCCAACACCCTTGCGCATTTTGCCTGTATACAGCGACAACTGTCTGGTGACTGTAGAGGTCACAGGAGATGAGGATTTTAGTCCCTAACCTGTATCAAGGTAGTACGTACACCAGTCTGGTGACTGTAATGGTCACAGGAGATGAGGATTTTAGTCCCTAACCTGTATCAAGGTAGTACGTACACCAGTCTGGTGACTGTAATGGTCACAGGAGATGAGGATTTTAGTCCCTAACCTGTATCAAGGTAGTACGTACACCAGTCTGGTGACTGTAATGGTCACAGGAGATGAGGATTTTAGTCCCTAACCTGTATCAAGGTAGTACGTACACCAGTCTGGTGACTGTAATGGTCACAGGAGATGAGGATTTTAGTCCCTAACCTGTATCAAGGTAGTACGTACACCAGTCTGGTGACTGTAATGGTCACAGGAGATGAGGATTTTAGTCCCTAACCTGTATCAAGGTAGTACGTACACCAGTCTGGTGACTGTAATGGTCACAGGAGATGAGGATTTTAGTCCCTAAGTCCTAACCTGTATCAAGCTAGTAAGCACAACAGTCTGGTGACTGTAATGGTCACAGAAAAGCTTGGACTCCGATCTGGATCACCCTGCCTATATCCTCCTAGAGTAGTCCTGAGAAGGACTGTTGTGGTCAGCTCAGCAGCAGTTTGCAGCCCTGCTCCGGATCTACCTGTGAGGGCCGCAAATCTGTCCCTAAGCAGCAGCAGACACTCTCCCTACACTCACTATCTGGATGCCTGTGTGCAGAGCACAGCGCGGCCGGGTCTTATAAAGGCTCAGTCACGCTGTGCAGGCCGGCCAATCACTGCAATGCCACAACTAACAGGGCTGTGGCATTGCAGTGGTCTGCCAGCCAATCCCTGCACGCGGGCTGGCTCTCAATAGAGCGCCAACATGCAGAGATAACGACCACGAGCACAGCACGAGTATCGCGAGATTACTCGGTGCTCGCCGAGTAGCCCGAGTACAGTGATACTCGTGCGAGTACCGAGTAGTGGCGAGCATGCTCGCTCATCACTAATAAAGACACTTCGGCATGTTGTGGGCTAAAATTAGGGTACTTTTATTAAGGTTTACACATCCATAAATTAACCGTTAGAATAACTTTCCACAAATAAATATAATAAATACCAATAACTCTTTTAATAAATAATATAAAAATGTTCCACCCAGCACGCTGGGCAACTAAAGATGAGCGAGTACTAAAATGCTCGGGTGACAAGCTTATGAGACTCTGTCCATACAACCCGGCTGGGTTGGAGATACACGTGATTGCATGGAGAGCGAGGAGAGATGCCGCACCGCGACCCTGATTGATGTGTCTGTGCAAGGTGAGCGAGGCCCGTATGGCATGAAAGAGTGGAGACTGTCCCTAGAGTCATTAGAGGAGGATAAGCCCTCAGACATGGAGTATCCAGATGATACCGAGCAACCGGACCCAATTGTTGACACGGGTCCCACAGATACTATTGAGACTGTTACACCTAAGACCATGAAAGATGCTATTACCCAAACCCCGGAAAGCCACTTGCTAGTGACTGTATTACAGAATCTGGAAGTCTGCCCCAGAAGGAGAACATCCCAACTGTTACCGTGGAAGCAGCAGACAAAAGAATGAAAACACGGGTTCTGCATCCAGAAGAGGAAACTGTAAGTGTGACTGTGACCTGTTCCTTATTGACCCCATCCCATACCTGAATGAATGTTAGCTTTCCCCTGTTTGTCTTATATGTCATGAACAATCAATATCACGGACAATTATGTGATACGAACTTCCCTTGTATATAGTTGAGCACCTTTGCGTGTTCCCCTTTGGTTTTAAGACCAGTCTGCACATGAGACGTAGTGCATGAGACTTTGACTGTTTGAATCGTGAACTTTGAACTGTTTTTGAAAGTTTTTGCACTTTTTGAACGAAGAAGAATGTTTTTATACTTTTTGATAGAAAGTAATGTTTATAGTGTGTTTTAGCAAAAGAAAGTGAATGCGTTGTAGCATTAGACCGGCAGAGGTCCAGAAGGGTAGGAATGTAGATATACCCATGTACTTGTATATAGTTAACTTAAAGTAACGTTTGAAGCATCGTACCTCCCGGATGGGAAGAAACCAAGTATTCGTAATGGTTAATGTTGTTTGAAAAATAAAAATGTTTTCAGGGGGATCCATGACGGGCAGCGCGGGGACGCGCTAGTTTAACTCCGGGAGAGTGTGGCGCCCCTGCATTCAGGAGGCCACAAAGGGAACAGCAGCCAGTCAGGTAGGACGACAGTTGCACACCAACACCCTCACTTCCCACACAACCCACGTACAGTAGAGGGCAGCATCCAGCCCTGAGCTTGGAGACTCTAGGCAGGCGAGGGTTGGTGGGTTTAGAGAAGTGGGTTGGGCACACACGCAGTCAGATGACAGACAGTAGAAATAGTGAAGGGGAGGAGGAAGGAGTCAGTAGGCCAGAGTGAGCCGACCAGAAAAGACACAGACCAGCAGCAGGCTGAGGAGCACGGCACAGGCCGAGAGACAGCAGTAGGCCGAGTCCAGCTGAGCAGGAAGAAGGAATCACACGTCCTGGAAGAGTGAGGTGTAGGAGCACAGAATCTGTACCGAGCCAATGCGAGCCGGAGGAGAGAGAAAGCCCGTCTGAAGCCAGATCCCCAGGAGTAAAGTTGGGAGGAACAGAGAAGGGATCGGGGTGATACTCCGGGCCCCTAGACTTACACGCTGAGACGTATAGCCGACTGTGCAGGGCGGGGTAGCCACTACCCTCCTATGACACTGGAAGACACAGGAGAGAGAGCCTGGTAGAGCCTCACACAGGAGGACTGCTGGAGGCTGGGCTGAGTAGAGTGTCGGCTCTAAAGGGGACCGTAGTTTTACCCGGGATCCCCAAACAACCGACGGGGGACCACAGCTGCATGTTAGGGTCCCTACTAGTGATGGGCGAGTCCTAAATTACTCGGAATCGCTTGACTCTAGCGAGTCCGAGCCCGGGACTCGCTACTCGTTGCGAGTCTAGGAGTCCAATGTTAAAGAATGGGGAAGCGAGTAATAGCGAGTAATGTGCGATTTACAAATCGCAGATGTGTCTCGGAAGCTTCAGGCTCTATCTGCTACAATGCAATCCTAGTTTTGTCAGAGACTCTGACAAAACTAGGATTGCCATTGACTTGCATTGGACTCCTTACTGTGCAAGTAATCGCAGGGAAACTCGCACAGTAACGAGTCCGGCTGTCTGCTCTGTGCCCTCGGGTCCTGCAGGCTGCCGCAGCTCCAGGGTCCTAGAGCCCGCCTGCTGCCTGTTGTAGCAGAGCTGAGATTGTTCTCAGTCTGCTCATTCCCTGTGCATAGACATCTATATCTATGCATAGGGATGTAGCAGAGAGGACATCGCGTTTTGGACTACGTCGGACGGAAGAGGATTTTTTTAATTAAAGATGGAGTCCCTAATGGCTTTTTTTTTTATTTCTAATAAAAAAATTTTCTCTGTGTTGTGTTTTTTTAACCCTTTATTGGAGATTCTTAGTGGCCGGGTCAAACGTGGCCTGACATTAAGAATCTCGGGCTTAATACCAGCTTGTATAACAAAGCTGGTATTAACCCCTTTATTACCCAGTGTGCCACCGCCACCAGGGCCGCTGGAAGAGCGGAGTTCAGCGCCAGAGGATGGCGCTTCAATGAACGCGCCATCTTCTGGGGTGGCTGCGGGCTGCAATTTGCAGCGGGGGGTGCCCAGAAAGCTTGGGCCTCCCTGGGCTGCGGATTCCAGCCCCCAGCTGCTTAGCTGTACCTGGCTAGACATAGAAATTGCGCGGAGCCCCACGCATTTTTTTTTTATTATTTCATGAAATTTATGAAATAATAAAAAAAAGGGCTCCCCTATATTCTTGTGTCCGGCCAGGTACAAATAGGCACCTGGGGGTTGGGGGCAGCCCGTCACTGCCTGCTGGATCCGGCTGGTTCCAGAAATATGGCGAAGCCCACATCAAATTGTTTTCTGACAAATCCAAAAAACAATGTAAATAAAAGGGACTGCATCTTTATTAACCCTTGGACCATGGGTTAATAAAGATGCAGTCCCTTTTTTAGGATTGTTTTATTGATTTTTCAGAAAAAAAATGACGTGGGCTTCGCCGTATTTCTGGAACCAGCCGGATCCAGCAGGCAGCAAAGGGCTGCCCCCAACCCCCAGGTGCCTATGTGTACCTGGCCGGACACAAGAATATATGGGAGCCCTTTTTTTTTATTATTTCATGAATTTCATGAAATAATAAAAAAAAAATGCATGGGGCTCCGCGCAATTTCTATGTCTAGCCAGGTACAGCTAAGCAGCTGGGGGCTGGAATCCGCAGCGCAGGGAGGCCCAAGCTTTCTGGGCACCCCCCGCTGCAAATTGCAGCCCGCAGCCGCCCCAGAAGATGGCGCGTTCATTGAAGCGCCATCTTCTGGCGCTGAACCCCACTCTTCCAGTGGCCCTGGTGGCGGTGCACGCTCGGTAATAAAGGGGTTAATACCAGCTTTGTTATACAAGCTGGTATTAAGCCCGAGATTCTTAATGTCAGGCCAGGTTTGACCCGGCCACTAAGAATCTCCAATAAAGGTGTTAAAAAAAAACACAACACGAGAAAAATTTTTATTAGAAATAAAAAAAAAGTCATTAGGGACTCCATCTTTAATTAAAAAAATCCTCTTCCGTCCGACGTAGTCCAAAACGCGATGTCCTCTCTGCTACATCCCTGTGCATAGATATAGATGTCTATGCACAGGGAATGAGCAGACTGAGAACAATCTCAGCTCTGCTACATCATCTCTGTGCACAGGGAGAGCAGGCGGGCTCTAGGACCCTGGAGCTGTGGCAGCCTGCAGGCTGAGAGCAGACACAGAGCAGACAGCTGGACTCCTTACTGTGCGAGTTTCCCTGCGATTACTTGCACAGTAACGAGTCCAATGCAAGTCAATGGCAATCCTAGTTTTGTCAGAGTCTCTGACAAAACTAGGATTGCCATTGATTTGCATTGGACTCGTTACTGTGCGAGTAATCGCTGGGAAACTTGCAGAGTACCGAGTCCTGCGAATCCCTTACTACTCACAGAGTAACGAGTCCTAGCGAGTAGATTCGCCCATCCCTTGTCCCTACCCCAAAGGTCAGGCAGCTCAGTGACAACCAGGAGGACCCACAGGGGCCAGAGTCACCGCCATACTGTCCGGAGACGCACACCAAGTGAATACAGAGAGTGAACAGCCCGGAAAGGACACAGAGATAGAGTGAGGGGTCACAGAGAGAGAGGCCTGGCTGCAGAGAGCAAAGGGAACCCGGAGGGGAGAATGAGCCCGTGTACTGAGACTTGAATTGAGACTTGTAAGAACTGTAACTGAATTGTGAACTGTACTGAAGAGCTTTGAAAGTAAAGACGGAGAACCCTGAATATGTTTCCCTGGTGTGTCTCTCCCTGCGAACTATTCCCTCCATACAGGATTATAACAGCCGCAACCTGCAGAGCCACAGCCTGTCAGCTCCAGCACCGAGGAAGGATCCCTGCAGCATCTGGCCAGTAAGTGAATTGTACTCAGCACCAAGCCTGTACACTACATCCTAGACTTTAACCATCACTGCCCCGGGGAATACAGTTCTACCCACTGGAATTATTCTATCTACGCTGCCATTTCATCATCCCCGGAGGTCCTGCAGCAGCGGCGGCCCCATCACTGGCCGCACATAGTGGGTGGCATCACGACTGACAATCCCCTGTAAATATCCCCTTTTATTTGCCATCCCGGGACACGGTCCGGACCAGGACCACCCGTGACTTCCCCAGTAGCAGACCGGTCCGGTACCGAGTACCCTTGTCCCAGTGGGCTCGACAGACACACATACACACACACACACAGCTTTATATATATATATATATATATATATATATATATATATATACATAAATATAGCCCGCAGCTTCTATAAAGGACAATACAACCCCCCAAGCCTGCTCCCACTGTGATGTCACCACTCTCCCTATGCTACATCTGATTGATTAATAAAGGAATATTTCTCTTATTCTGCGGCTCATAGTGGACAGATGATTATTGTACGATTCAGACATTATTGGTACTGTTATCTGTGGGGTTGCTGTCACACCCCAGGGTAATATGGGGACTCAGGTATTGGGATGTCACTGGTGGGCTGCCCAGACCCTTGGCCCTGGTGGTCAGCTTTAAAAAAGGGGGAAATTGAGATGGGGATAAAGTGACGTGACGCCACCTGTGGTTTCTGGTGACTGCACCAGCGCTGCCTGGGGTCTCCAGGGATGATGGATGGGCAGCTAGGTGTTGAAGCTCCCCACAGGCGGAGCTGGATCCCTGGGGAGTTTGGTAGGGATGATGAGGGATGGAGCAGGGATTTGGCAGGCGGTTAGATAACGGGACAGTCTATGTATGGCAGGGGCGAGGGTGAGGAATCGACACACTCCACAGGTTGTTTCTTTACCTTTTACTGATGATATTGCAGGTAAAAGTCCGGTGTACTGCCGGGTGTTCAGGAAGCACTTCTGGATCTGCACAGTGAGTGGATATAAGGCCTCCTTGTCTCTTTTCCCGTGTGTGTGAAGCCTCTGCCCCGTGTAAATCTTGCCAGGCCTCCTCTGCTCTCCTAACACCTGTGCTGTTGTTGGGAAACCCACGATGGACTGCCGCTATTCCTCTCTCCGCGGTGCCTGGCTCCCTTGTTGGTGGCTGTACAGATGCCCGGGAGACTGGAGTCTCCACGGTAAAGCGGTATTCTCTGCTGGGCTAGGTGCTCTCCGGCAGACTCGGACTCATGTGTCCGGGGTGCTTTCTGGGGTGAACCTAAGATGGATCCTCGATCCCCAATTGTATCTTTCTCCGTTCTCTCCTCGCTTCCGACCCTACTCCTAGACCCTGCAGTACTACTCCGAAGGCTGTTCAGGTCACTTGCTAGGGCCTAGCGCGGCACCAACCACCGGGGCGTCTTCACAGCTCTTGTAGCGTCTGCACACTCTAACTCCGCCCCCAGCACCAGTATTTATAATGAATCTTGCCTAAGAGCTGCAAGTTTAGCTCCCCCTACTGTGCTGGGGTGGAAGGTGTTCTTTGTGTCTGTGTACCCACTGTAGAAACCCATCCGTGCTGAAGGTGAGACTGTGCTTACCTGTGTGAGCAGGGCGCCACATTACATAGCACTGCAGGTGACATCTACTACATTATCTGTACTCAGGTATCACTGTGTTATCTGTGGTGTTACATAGGACTGCAGGTGACATCGACTACATTATCTGTACTCAGATATCACTGTGTTATCTGTGGTGTTACATAGGACTGCATGTGACATCTACTACATCATCTGTACTTAGATATCACTGTGTTATCTGTGGTGTTATTTAGGACTGCAGGTGACATCTACTACATTATCTGTACTCAGAGATATCACTGTGTTATCTGTGGTGTTACATAGGACTGCAGGTGACATCTACTACATTATCTGTACTCAGAGATATCACTGTGTTATCTGTGGTGTTACATAGGACTGCAGGTGACATCTACTACATTATCTGTACTCAAAGATATCACTGTGTTATCTGTGGTGTTACATAGGACTGTTGGTGACATCTACTACATTATCTATACTCAGATATCACTGTGTTATCTGTGGTGTTACATCGGACTGCAGGTGACATCTATTACTGTATATAAAGTCACTTACCTTTCCAATTTCTGCAGTGTCTGATTATTTGTAGTATCTGCACAAGCACAGCCACGAGGTAGAGCCTCTACTATTTCTTCGTTCGTTGTTTCCTTCAGCATGTCCGTGAAGTTTTTGGTCTTGAATGTGACTCCTTCCACCGACCCTAGAAGATAATCGGGTGATCCCGGTGTTGTGTGATCTTGTGTGGGGTGTAAAGGTTTGGGGCTGAGGCTTGGAGTTAGGTGATGTCCCTGCTCCTCTGATGTCACTTGTGGCCCCTGCAGAGTATTACATCTGTGCAGGGTGTAAATATCTCCAGATAATATCAGGACTTACCGAGACTAAGGAGGAGCAGCAGACAGGTGATCATTGTGCACAGGAGACCGAGGGGAGGATCCAGGAGGAGATCTGTAAGGAGAATCATAAAAAGTCACAGGATCCTGAGCTCGGCTCTTCCCGTCTGCTCCATCTGTATCTGTGGCACCCCTGCGACCAGGATGCCACAAATGGTACTACATGTAACTCTATGGGTACCTTTACACGCCGCTACGACAGGCTGGATACAACCAGCTACTTCACGTGCACGAGCACGCACAAACAGTTGCAAGCGGTAAAACGCACCACCTTTACATGTCGCCACAAGGTGCGCTACGCTACGCTACATCTATAGCTAGATACATCGCCGGGTGTCTCAAGTAGCCATCTGTAGCTTACCTTACCTCATTTACACACCGCTACAACAAGCTAATATGGGCGGACCTGGTGCAGCAGGGACAACACATAGGCGTGCCACAATTGTGGATTACGAGACGTCCGTACGCTGATAGGACTAAGCAATAACATCATGATTGGCCAAGCATCGCAGGAGGCTGATTAATACATGACGCTCGAGCAATTGTGTAGTGTGACTGGTCAGCTCCTTAAATATGCTGCCCTATGCAGCGACAACCAATCGTAACGCAGGAGCTTCCTCCAATGATCGCTGAAGGGGCGTGGTAACCCGGAGCCTGTGTAACGCCCTAGCTACATACCAGGTACATAGCCTGGTGCATAGACATCCCTTCTGCTCCTTCTTTACACGCCGATACAGCTCGCTACAACCGCCTGTGTAGCCACTTGTTTCAGGGCAGTGCTCGGAAACAGATGTATCCACTGCCGGCTGTCTCCTACCGTCTTCACACGCCGCTACTACGGGCTATATTGCCGATGCAAGCTACATTTGTAGCATGTAGCTGGTTGTATCCAGCCTGTCGTAGCGGCGTGTAAAGGTACCCTATGTGATATCATGCCTGGAGGTAAGTGGAGGACACTTTGCTCAGACCCTCAAATACACCGAACACATCTGAACTTCAGGCCAGGAAGTGCTGGGTGGAAGAGACTCACAGATAGGGCAGTCCCCCCTTCCACCTGGAGTGAGGAGTTATGTTATGGGTGGATTGCAACAATGAGAGGTCTAGTCAGTACTGGTTTACTTAAAAGTTAGCATGGAACGTAGAGTCAAGTGCTAGGCCAATGGCCTAGTAAAACAAACCTGCTGCCGGCTATTGAAGCTAAGCAGAAGAGCTAGCTGCGGGAGGAAAACTAGCCCCAAATTAATGAGGAATACTTCTGGACCAGTCATGAAGCTGGAGGTCACTGGGTCTTTATGTCTAGTCGCTACTTTTGTGGACCTTTCCGATGCTCATGAGGCTATATAGGGTCAGAAGACCAAAACTATTACTCACAGGACCCGCAGCTACCTGTCTGGAGAGGAACAGATTCCACGGACATTGAGGAGAGGAAAGGGGTAGCAAAGTGTCAGGATTGGGAAGTCAGCTGGGAGTCCATATACCCTGTGTCTCAGCAAGGCGGACTTCAACATATCTCTGGGCTGGTCAGGCTTTGCTCCTGGTGAGCATTGTGCCCCGGCTGCATTGTAATCTTGAACTACTACAAGTAAAGGGTAAAAATCACAGAGACTGTTGTTGTTTGCTCCTTTCTGGGTCCTCCTGCACCTTTATCCTCATCCTCCTCCTCTGCACCATCCACCATTCAATCCACCCATCTACACATTTCAAAGGACCTGTGGCCTACCTGATGAGGGCCCACCACCTGGCAGCCCTACCATCTTCCATTGGAAGCCTCCACAGCAGCCCCAGGCCACCTATAGTCAGAACTCCAGCATCATGAACTACTACGGTAATTCCCCAGTAAATAAACTCCCTTTAAAATGTCTGGTCCACGACCTCTGGGGACCACCACTGTGACTCCTAGAATGTTTGCCTCGGATGGTACCACAGCCCACGCGACTGTGACATATCTGCTGTGATCTCCTGGACCTGGACAGCATGCATTGAATGTATATGAGGAGACGTCATATAGACAAGAGAAGCAAAGGAGGATGAGCTGTCAGTGCACACGGCAGGGGGGCAGTATGTGCCCCTGGTATAATCGCCCCTCTCCCCACCGCTATCTTATGTTCTTATTTACATGGAGCAGATTTCCTGCAGACATTTCTGATTCATCTGATCGGGGCAACTGATGCTGAATCCTCCCCATTCACTCATATAGGGCTAAATCCTCTCTCCACATTCTGCCCCGTGTGAATATCCCCTAATACTGACTACTTATTTTCCCCGCACTTGTGCAGGTTTAATGAAGGGTCAGCTCACCCCTATTTATATGTGCAGTAGAATCCACTAGCTGCTGCAGCACCTCTCCTCATTTCATCCCTCTCTCCTGGCTCCAACCATATCCTTACTACATTCCTCTCCTCTGTCTCCCTCCTTTCCTCACTCCGTCTCCTTCCTCTCCTTGCTCCATCCCTCCCCTCGCGTACCATTCTACTCCTTGCTGTCCCTCTCCTTGATTTGTCCGTCTTCTCTCCTTGCTTCATCCCTCTCACTCCATCCATTACCTCTCCTTGCTCTGTCCTTTTCCTCTCCTCGCTCCATCCCTCTCCTCTCCATGCTCCATCCCCCTCCTTACTCTGTCCCCCTCTTCTCCTCGCTCATTCCCTCTCATCATTTGATCCTTTACCTCTCCTCACTCTGTCCCTCTCCTCTCCTCGCTCCATCCCGCTCCTTGCTACATTCCTCTCCTTGATCCGTCACTCTCTGTTCCATGCTTCATCCCTTGCCTCACCTCGCTCCATCCCTCACCTCTCTTGGCTTCATCCCTCGCCTCCCTCTCCTCTCCGGCCTTTGTCCCTCTCCTTGCTTCTTCCCCCTCCTTTTCTCACTCCATCCCCCTCTTTTTCTCGCTCTATCGCTCTCCTCCCTCTGTCTCCCTCTTCTCCTTGCTCTGTCCCTCTCCTCACTCCATCTCTTACCTCTTCTTGCTCTTTCCCTTTCCTCTCCTCGCTTCATCCCTCTCCTCTTCTCGATCCATCCCTCTCTTTTGCTTGATCGGTCCCTCTCCTCACCTCGCTCCATCTCTCGCCTTTCTCCATCCCTCACTTCTCCTTGCTCTATCCCTCTACTCCCTCTGTCCCTCTCCTCTCCTCACTCTGTTCCTTTCCTTGTTCTGTCCCTCTCTTTGCTTCGCCCCTTTCAAAGCTCCGTCCCCCTCTTTTCCTAGCTCTGTCCCTCTACTCACTCTGTCCTTCTCTTTGCTGCGTCCCTCTCCATGCTCTGTCCCCCTCTATTCCTCGGTCTGTCCCTCTGCTCTGTGCCCCTCCTTGCTCTCTCCCCCTCCTCTCCTTGCCTCATCCCTCTCCTCACTCTATCCTTCCCTCTTCTCACTCCATCCCTTACATCTCCTTGCTCCATCCTTCTCCTCTCTTCACTCGTCCCTCTTCTCGTTACATCCCTCTCCTCGCTCCGTCCCTCACCTCTTAATAGAAATATAGCAGCTAAGATATGGAGACGACTTTCTGGAGAAAGTCATTAACCTAAAAATCATCTGACCCATCTACCTCCCCCTTTCCTCCGCCCTGCTGGACACTGCAGCTCAGCTCACCTGAAACTCTGGAGATTCTTTTAGATTCTAACTTCAATCCCTGAAGCCTGAACATATAAATGATTTCTCCCTGTGGGTGGAGGAGGATTTCTGTGTTTTCTCCAATAAGGAGATCCTCATTTTGAGTAAATATTGTGATTCCCCCATTGTTTGCCCAGACGATGCCAGGAGGAGGCGACTCTGGAGATCCGGGAACGTTCATCAGGAAACTGTTACATTTCTATGATCAGCTCCACATGATGAGATGTAGGGAGAGATTTCATCACACAGGACAATGTGTAAACACTAATATAAAATGTAGAGTAATAAATACTAATCATTACATACCTAATTTTTCATATAACACACATTAAAATTAGTACTGTAATCATGCCTGGCTGCCTTACTGGAGCAGCGGCTACAGAGAAGATGAAGTGATATTCTCCCTGCAGCCACTGGCTTCCAGTCATCAGTGTGATACGGGGCGATGTCACAGACAGTCACTGCTCATTATACACCAGAAAGGGCTGTAATCATACCCCTCACATTAGAGACACCTGTTCAGGGGTGTGTGCAGAGTGGGCTGTCAATCATAATGCCAGGCACGCTCCCTGTATAGTGAATGGTGACTATATCGCACCCTGCACTGCCCCAATGTCTGGAAGTAATCAGCTCCAGGGAGGATTATACTTCATTGTTGTATTTGTAGCTACTGCTCCAGTGAGGCAGATATACTGGATCTATATGTTATTCACCTGCAGATTACTCCTATATCTGCTGACAATACTGTAATGTTTCTGGTGGTGACCAGTTCCGTTTAATGATATTCAGTCATACATTGCTTACATACACATTTATACACATTACACACATAGATATTAATTACACACATTCATATACGTAGTCAACAAACATATATATATATATATATATATATTCACGGTATAGAATAAGAACACTGGGCACTACCTGTGTGTAATAACCGGTTAAAGGATCAATGATCCTTGCTGACTGAGGGTCTCCAAACACTGGTGGTGCTCACTTAGCGTAAGTGCAAATACAAAAACGGAGAAACAAAGACAGTGGCACTCACCAGGTCGATCTTCAATTTTATTGCCGTGTCCAAAGGAACATTCCAAGGAAGCGGGTCGTTGGGGAGGGTGGTGCGGGAGCGTGGACGACGGTAACCGTTTCGCGGCTCAGTGGCCGCTTCTACGGGTCCTGACATGGCGTCTGACATCAGATCCGGTAATTAAATAGCCGGCCAGCTGAGTCGTCAGCGCCATCACAATGTGCAAATGAACATGTGAATATATACAAAACAAGGTTGCAACAAGGGTTAAATACATGGTATTATACAAGACTATCTTATATGATGTTAATACAACAAAAAAACACATGTATAACATATTATATAATAAATACAATATATATACTAAGATAATTAATATATTACAGACAATAGGGTCATATTAATTAAACTGGAGCTGTGATATTCTTTATAATGATATATATTATTATTAAGACATGCATAATGCATGCATTATTAATCTCCAGATATAATTACCTGATTTCAAAAAAGATACATTAAAGCCCACTGGTAATTAAATTACTATTAGATAAAATTTCCAAGGCGGCAGCAATACTCTGATAAATTTACTATTATTTAAAGTTCAG
Source organism: Allobates femoralis (assembly GCA_033576535.1). Classification (NCBI taxonomy): domain Eukaryota; kingdom Metazoa; phylum Chordata; class Amphibia; order Anura; family Aromobatidae; genus Allobates; species Allobates femoralis. The sequence continues at coordinate 50,515,265 of JARQOC010000009.1, read as the reverse complement.
GTAGGGGGATAAGACCTATTAGACAAGTATTCTAAATTAATTTTATAGTTAAAGTAGATTATACTAAACTTTATTCTGAATTTTGATCTTTTGTGTGAACTGCGCCAGTCAACGGCTATATCGCCTTTATTAATGAGTGGCATCAGAAGGAATGGAGTGAGTGGCTGGACTCTAAAACAACCATTAAGCCTATATTTACTTTTACTAGTGTTACATTATCTTTTGATTAGCCTTTACTAACATAGTAAAGAGGGGAACTAAAAACAGTGAGATAAAGTAAATAGACTCCTCAAACACAATGTTTATTTATAAGCGCGTTCCGCGTTCATTCAATCAGAGGACATCTACCCCTTGCAAGTCTATTAGGCTGGCTTCACACTTGCAGATGGATCTGCAGCGTTTTGCAGATGCATCTGCAAGTGTGAGCATGCTGACCGCGGCCCCTATGTTTATAATAGGGCGCACGCGGTGTGAAAGCTCTCATTCACTCCTATATGTGTACTGTCAGCAGGCGTATGCCTGCTTACAGATCACACCTCTCCGTCCGCACTGTGGACGCGAGATGTAGCGTCCATGCTGCGGACGGGAGAGTGTGATCTGTAAGCAGGCATACGCCTGCTGACAGTACACATATAGGAGTGAATGAGAGCTTTCACACCGCGTGCGCCCTATTATAAACATAGGGGCCGCGGTCAGCATGCTCACACTTGCAGATGCATCTGCAAAACGCTGCAGATCCATCTGCAAGTGTGAAGGCAGCCTTAGAGCTTAATTCTTCCTACCATCTAGAGCTATTACCGTGTTTCCCCGATAGTAAGGCCCCCCCGATTGTAAGGCCGCCTAGGGGTAAAGGGGGGGCCTGCTAATGTAAGGCCTCCCCCGATTATAAGGCCTTACAACCGGGGGGGCCAATGTAAGGCCCCTAGCGGAGGGGGATCGGGAGCGGGTCGCACGTCACGTGTGCCCGCTCATTACATATGCACTGCATCCCCCTGTCAATCAGCGACAGGGGGAGCAGTGCATTATACTGTATTATTGGGCCCCCTAGTGCTGGCACACTACCCCCCTGTTCTGAGGCCCCCACCGCTGCTGCTGCTGCAGAGATCTTACCCTCCAGGGTCCTCTGTCCGGATCATGTGACCCGTCGCAGCGCATGACGTCATCCCGACTGCGACCGGCCGGTCACATGATCCGGAAGACAGCCGAGGACAGAGGACGGACCGGACGCGCTGGCTGCTGCAAGAAGACCCTGGAGGGTAAGATCTCTGCAGCAGCAGCAGCAGCGGTGGGGGCCTCAGAACAGGGGGGTAGTGTGCCAGCAATAGGGGGCCCATATATACAGTATAATTCACTGCTCCCCCTGTCGCTGATTGACAGGGGGATGCAGTGCATAAGTAATGAGCGGGCGCACGTGACGTGCGACCCGCTCCCTCAGTGTCCCAGCAGGAGGGGCCTGTAGGCCACACTGCTGGGGCACCCAATGTAAGGCCCCCCCCCCCCCCGAAAGTAAGACCGGGGGCCACTTTTGGCCCCCAAAAAAATGTAAGACAGGGTCTTACTTTCGGGGAAACACGGTATAAAAATTAGCTTAATAAAGCCTGTATTACACTTGCTAATGAGTGTCTGCCAACAACAAAGGGAAAAAATTAATCAATTAAGATATTATAGAAAAGCTGCTAGATCATTTTTATCATTCATTCCCAATGAACCACATGCATTTGATTTAATTATCCATCTGCATTCTTTTTGCAGAAGAATTTTGTGAATATCTCCTCCGCTGGTTGTAGGAGAAACTTTTTCTACCCCTGCGAATGTGAGAACCTCAGCATTACCATCATGGGTATCTCTGATGTGTTTGATCAGCCTAGGGCTGCCTATACCAGTGGTGATAGATTTATAATGCTCTTTGAAGCGGGTGCACATCTCTCTTATTGTCTTTATTGTCTATTGAAATTATTATTTCTGTGTTTCCTCCAATACGGAGATCCTCATTTCTGAGTAGATATTATGATTCCCCCATTGTTTGTCCAGACGATGCCAGGAGGAGGCGACTCTGGAGATCCGGGAATGTTCATCAGGAAACTGTTCCATTTCTATGATCAGTTCCACATGATGAGATGTAGGGAGAGATTTCATCACACAGGACAATGTGTAAACCCTAATATAAAATGTAGAGTGATAAATACTGATCATTACATACCTAATATTCTGTATAACACACATTGAAATTACTATTGAAATCAGGCCTGACTGCCTTACTGGAGCAGCGGCTACAGAGAAGATGAAGTGATATTCTCCCTGCAGCCACTGGCTTCCAGTCATCAGTGTGATACGGGGCGATGTCACAGTCACTGCTCATTATACACCAGAAAGGGCTGTAATCATACCCCTCACATTAGAGACACCTGTTCAGGGGTGTGTGCAGAGTGGGCTGTCAATCATAATGCCAGGCACGCTCACTGTATAGTGAATGGTGACTGTATCGCACCCTGCACTGCCCCAATGTCTGGAAGTAATCAGCTCCAGGGAGGACTATACTTCATTGTTGTATTTGTAGCTATTGCTCCAGTGAGCCGGATATACTGGATTTATATGTTATTCACCTGCAGATTACTCCTATATCTGCTGACAATACTGTAATGTTTCTGGTGGTGACCAGTTCCGTTTAATGATATTCAGTCATACATTGCTTACAAACACATTTATACACATTACACACATAGATATTAATTACACACATTCATATACGTAGTCAACAAACATATATATATATATATATATATATATATATATATATATATATATATATAATAAATACAGTGGGGGAAATAGGTATTTGATCCCTTGCTGATTTTGTAAGTTTGCCCACTGACAAACACATGAACAGTCTATAATTTTAAGGGTCGGACACACTCACATACATATAAATTATATACATACGTACATACCAGGGGTAGACATATCATTGGTGAGGCTTGAGCAGCCGCACAGGGGCCCAAGAGCTAAGGAGGCCCATGATCATCATCAAATCACTTGAAATTTTGCATAAAGATGAGCTTTTGGATTGAGAGGGCCCATAAATTGCTCTTGCACAGGGGCCTTTTTCTGTCTTTGTCCCCCAGTGTATCATTACACACCTACATTACACATATACATACTCAGAAGACACACATTTTCAGTACACATATGTGGCACCCTGCAGAATTAGGTGCCATTTTAATATACACTGATGTGATCAGTGCAAAGGGCTATTGAAAAGAATAGTGATTAGTAGCCCTATAGGAGAAATACTCACCCCAGGAGGAGCCACAGTGCTTTTTTTGGATTCAGTGGTGTTGGATAGAAAGGAGGCAGCCAGAGTCTGTGCTGCGGTCTTTGTCAGGACACATCAGGTTCTGTGCAGCTGCATAGGACATACTGTCCTGCTCAGACCCGATACGGCCCATCTGCCAGACAATGACAGTTAGGGATCAATAGTGAGGTAGTAAGGTGTGTGGAGAGCTGCCTTGAGGAGATCCAGAGTTGTCAGGAGTGGGAAGAAAGCTAAAGTACTTGTGGCTCCCCTTGTGTTCCAGTCACCTCAGAGGTACAGCACCCCACTTAGAGGTGTAGTACCCCATTCTCGGGTAAGGAAAGGGGCACGGCAGGTATCCAAGCAAACAGACACCACATACCACTCCAGGTCAGGGTCAGGGTGAGATTGCTCCTACTGGAGAGCACAATCCCTGATCCTGTCTGGAAGACAGAAACAAGGGTAGTGGGGCTGGGCGGAGAGTAGGGTTTAGGGGAGCACCTGGGAAGGAGTAAAGTTAGGAAGGACACATGTAGGTCACAAGGGTCACGTGACAGGTGATATAAAAGTGACGTTGGGAACATCTATAGTTAGTTGATAGTTTGTGGAGGAGTTGGCAAGAGTCTGTGAGGGCCAGAAAGTCTGTCAGAAGAGTGGTAACATCTGGAAGGAGACATACATAGGGCTGGAGCCAGTGGGAGCTTGTCCAAGGAAAGGGAGGAAATACAAGGGTGCTCAAGAGGAAAGAAGGGGTCCCAGGGGAACGGGTAGTGAGCGATCCATCCTGGGGCGCCCGCATCCACAGCGACTGTTATCATGTGGAGAGACCAGGCCACAGAAGGGTTACCGGGCTCCAGACTAGTGGAGAACAACCACGCTCAGCTAGCAAGTCGGAGGCTGCCTTGTCTCTAAGGACCGCAGCCGATAACCGAGTACATCTGCTGAAAAGATGGCCATATAGGGTTCAGGGACTAAAGACGTACTAACCCTAAGAAAAAACCAAGGTCACGGCTCAGGGCACTGTGTGAGGAAGGCACAGGGCAGGAGGGCAAAGCAAGTGCAGAAGAAGAGTCTACCATGAGAGGACAGTAGAAAGGGGTACTGGTTAGTGCCACCACCTTACCTGGGAGTTAGCTGGACCCTATACGCCATCACTGATGATCCAGCACTTTGCAGGATGTTACAACGGTGAAGACTGCTTTGACTGGAACCACAAAGCTGTGAGTAAACATCTTAAGACTGCACCCCGCTGTGTCTGCGATTTTCTTGCTGTACCCCTGTGCTGGAACACCAGCACCAACTCACTGATAACATCTTCTGCCCTGGGGGGTCATCCCTATCCATAGAGGGCTTACCATCAAGCTGCTCTAATACCAAACCCCACAGAGGAACTGCTAAGCAGTGGCGGCCATCATTAGTTGCAACCTGCGGGTGGCATCACGTAAAACTGCATCCCCAAGTTTGGTATCCCTGCCCTCAGAAGTATCTTCCCTAAGCCCTTATCCCTGAAATGCTCTCCCTGTTAATTCATTGATTGACCGCTCTGGGGCCACGGGCTGTGTCACACCACTGTGACATCCCCAGCGACGACACTGAATAGGGCCCAGACCCAAGTATCCCCATAGTCCCAACGGGGCGAGTCATACTTTCCTGTAAGCCTGAGGTACCATGGAAGCTAAGGTCCATTCAGAGTGGAGACGTTTAAGGGCGCAGTATAGAGCCATAACCAGCGGTAGTGAGGAGAGCTGCGACACCCTGCAAGAAAGAGAGCGACGTTCCTCACACAATCAGGGGCTGCGGGTCTGTATGATGAACTGTGGAGAGCTGCAATAATCAACATCATCATCAGAAGCTCCAGTAAATGAGTTTTATTGTGTAGAACCTGAAGTCTGGACGTTATTTATTGAGAGTGGCTGATCCTGCATCCAAATCCACAACTTTAACCCCTCATTAATCTGCTGAGAAAGGCCTCCCAGCCGGGGATGAGAGTTGGCCGCCATTACACCCAGGCTCAGTGGAGGCCGACCCAGACACATATATACACACATGGTCAAAATTGTTGGTCCCCCTCGTTTAATGAAAGAAAAACCCACAATAGTCACAGAAATAATGTGAATCTGACAAAAGTAATAATAAATAACAAATCTATGAAATGAAGAAAAGAAGGTCAGACGTTGCTTTTCTACTGCCACAGAAATTTTCAAAAATTAAACTAATTAAACCAGCCTGGATAGAAATGATGACCCCCCTGAAAATAATGTGACAAAGGGACAGGTTACATCAAGGTGTGTCCACTAATTATCATCACAGGTGTGTATAATCTTGTAATCAGTCAGTGGCCAGTATGTAGGGCTACAGATATTCACTGTGCCTGTATATAGAGCTACAGATAGTCACTGTGCTGTATATAGAGCAACAGATACTCACTGTGCCTGTATATAGAGCTACAGATAGTCACTGTGCTGTATATAGAGCTACAGATACTCACTGTGCCTGTATATAGAGCTACAGATAGTCACTGTGCTGTATATAGGGCTACAGATACTCACTGTGCTGTATATAGGGCTACAGATAGTCACTGTGCTGTTTATAGAGCTACAGATACTCACTGTGCTATTGTGACGACCATCCACCGTGAGGCCGAGCTGCTGGTAGGCAGCACCCCGAGAAACCCCGAGACCCTTAACCCCTATACAGGGATCTGGAATTATAGCGGAGCCCAGGGGGTAGCTGCCTATATGAGCAACAGAGCCGGGGAGGTCGCCAGGGGAAAATCAAGACCCGAAAAACGAAGTCAGAAGTCCGAGTCAAAACCGAGAGGGCAGCGAAGGTACAAAATCGTCAGGCAGTAGCAGAGTCAAAAATCCAGGCAAATGTCAAGGGCAAAAACCAAGAGGGCAGCTGAGGTACAAAATCAATAGGCAGAGGCAGAGTCAGAAATCCAGGCAAGGTCAGACACGAAACTAAACACACTATCACTGGGGAACCAAAACTATATCTGGCGGCCTGCAAGCCAGGCTCCAATGTACTTGAAGGGCATGGCTACCTCCCATAGGCTGGAGCTCACAACCTGATGACCTCATCCGGACCGCCCCTAGATCCAGGCCAGATGGAGATGCACGACTGGCTCCACCCACGCCACCTCTGACAGAAGAACGCAGGCTGCGCCTAACGGACACCTCTGCAGGGCCCTTTCCTCTGCGACCAACACCACCCAGAGGGGAAACACAGCGGCGCTCAGCGACAGAGGCAGACGTCGCGGGAGCAGTTCCATATGAGGACAAGGCCCTCCTATCACCGGCGCCACCAGCCGAAGGAATCCGGCTCCTCCCAGCGGCCGAGGCAGGAACACCAGCCACCGAGTCCAATGGCGATGTGACAGCTGTGTATAGACCTACAGATACTCACTGTACTGTATATAGGGCTACAGATACTCACTGTGCTGTATATAGAGCTACAGATCCTCACTCTGCTGTATATAGGGCTACAGACACTCACTGTGCTGTATATAGGGCTACAGATCCTCACTGTGCTGTATATAGAGCTACAGATCCTCACTGTGCTGTATATAGAGCTACAGATACTCACTGTGCTGTATATAGAGCTACAGATACTCACTGTACTGTATATAGAGCTACAGATAGTCACTGTGCTGTATATAGAGCTACAGATAATCACTGTGCTGTATATAGAGCTACAGATAATCACTGTGCTGTATATAGAGCTACAGATCCTCACTGTGCTGTCTGGTGACATGGTGTGTACTGCGCTCAACATGGACCAGAGGAAGCAAAGGAAAGAATTGTCTCAGGAGATTAGAAAGAAAATAATAGACAAGCATAAAGGTAAAGGTTATGACGAGACCATCTCCAAGCAGCATGATGTTCCTGTTACTACAGTTGCACATGTTATTCAGAAATTTAAGATCAATGGGACTGTAGCCAACCTCCCTGGACGTGGCCGCAGGAAGAAAATTGATTACTTTTGTCAGGTTCAAGTTATTTCTGTGACCATTGTGGGATTTGTCTTCATTAAATGAGGGGTACCAACAATTTTGACCACGTGTGTACATACTGATCATACACACATACATAGACATTAAATATATACACATGTGCATTATACACAAGCGTTCACATTACACACATATAGTTATTAATTATACACGTACAATACAGAAATATTCATTCTCATCATATACATACATATACCTTACATATATACATGCACTCCATCTGGGAGATTCTATAGGAATTGAAATAAGGAAGACGGCACTCACCGGTCTGTTGCTGTGCTTTTATTCAGGGTGCAATATTCACATGGTGCAGGGAGGGGGGGTGTATAGCTGAGGTGACGACGGCACCGTTTCGCGCAGCGTACGCTTCCACGGGTCACCCGTGGAAGCGCACGCTGCACGAAACGGTGCCGTCGTTACCTCAGCTATATACCCCTCCCTGCACCATGTGAATATTGCACTCTGAATAAAAGCACAGCAACAGACCAGTGAGTGCCGTCTTCCTAATTTCAAGACTACATTATATGTTGCCTAGTGACGGGCACCACCAGGCCGAACACCGGTCGCTCCAGAGCGTTCTCTCCAATAAGCCGGCTGCATTGGTGCCCCTGTTCCTTCTGTTTTGATTGAGATTCTGTAGGAACCCTGCCCTTAACCTTTTTATTTTGCTAAAGGAATCTGGTCTTACAATGGGATCCACTAGATTGATTTAAAATCAGAAGCCAAAAAATGGTCTTTAGATGTTGTATCTCAAATCACGGAATTTGATTGTCATCACATTTATTGTTAGTGAATGAAAGGCTCCTTCTTTTGCTCTTGGTTTCTCCAGGATTTCGGCTCTTTTGGTTATTCCGGCAGACAGCCTCCTCTTCTGAGTCCTCCTCCACTCTGCTGCGCTGCCTCCTGTGCTGAGTCGGCTTTCACCACTGTAATAGGGTTGTTTGGGGTTTTCTTATGGTGTCCAGCATGGACAATTGGTTACTTCTGCTTCCATTGACATTCCTTAGACATTACTGCAACTCTTCTGAATAGGGAAGAACTTTTATCAATTATACTCTAATAGTTAATCAATGAAAATGCCTCTTGTGATGAGAATCGAGCGGATATAAGCTCCGGGTACTGATCATTGGGTGTCATTGCCCTTGTGCCTCTAAAAACACCTGGTCACTTGGTGAAATAAATTGGGCAACTTTGATAAAAGGATTTCATGAGCAGCAGAGCTGTGATCATTATAAGTGAGTGCAGCTTTCTGCAGATTTTATCACTCCACATGTAATCGCAAGTGTCTCTTCTTTTTGCAAATACATTGGAGGACACATTGTATAGATGGAGTAATGTCACATGGATAATTCTCTGAAGATGCCGCTCCTCCAGGTGCTGTTTAAATAAGAACTTTATGTAATTAAGGATGTTGGTCTCAGTCCAACAAGGAAAGAAGAAAGAACATGTTGTCCCGAAATTAAGTCACAGAGCAGAGAAAATACAAAAAATAATGAATAAAGACCATTCACAAGCACTTAACGCTTCTCCTTAGTCCAAGCGGTCTAAATTAAGACTTCTGGGTAAAATCTGAAATAGGACCCCAACTACCATGTGGCATTTATAATTAGTGGTATCTTGTGTGGCAGAAAAGCCTTTGATCCTGGCAGAACGGTTCTTAATATAACCACATTGCACCATACAGCTCTTCTTCTCAGTGCTGCAGTATAAATCATCCTATAAGTTCCGGCATTTTTATATCTTCACTTTTTTCTTATTTTCTTCCAAGAGCGCTAACTTTTATATGCAGATGAATCTCAATGAATTAGAGTATAATCAAAAAGTTAATTTAGTTCAGTAATTCAGTAAATAAAGTGAAACCTATATGTTATATAGAGTCATTACACACAGAGTGATCTAGAGGCAAAAGGTGGATCTACTAAATATTAATGTGACTTTTCTGTTGAGGTGCCCATACTTTTGCACCTGTCAAATTTTGAAATAATGCATATTTCCCATTTTCGGTTAGTACAATAAACCTCATTTCAATCCTGAAATATTACTGTGTCCATCAGTTATTACATAGATCACACTGAAATATTACTGCCGGGGTCGTGTAAGCACGGCAATTGCTCATTCACCAGTCATTCCAAATTAGGATATGAACATATGGCGCCACTATAAGAATAAATCAGACTAAGATCTGTTTCAAACTTATATTATGTCCAGAGTGATAACAAAGTAAAACCCTCAGCAGCAACTTCTCTGCTTCTGGGATACAACACATTTTATACTTCTAATAGACTAGGTGGGAGTATTCAAAACTGGGTGTATTAACTAGGGTGTTAGGTAGTCTAGATGCTAATATACGCGTATAGATTGGTTAATTGTAATTAGTATGCTATCTTCTTTCTTGAGTTCACGCCTCTCTCCTCGGTGTCATCTCCAAACTGGCAACCGGTAACTTGAAGGTCATCTCACATTCCTTTCTCAACACTTTCTTCAATAGAAACCTTCATAGACAGATTTTATCTCTGTTGTTCCCATCCATCCCCCAATTCTGCATCTCCTTCCAGCTGCATCCATATATTCTGTAAAACTTAAACTCACACATAAAATGGCACAAGAGGCCTAAGGGAAGGCCTAATATGGAGGCAGTGATGACCAGACAAAATGGAATAAGGAGAGAGAAAGAGAGAGCAAAGTAATCAGGATAGATATAGTGATATATTGAGAAAGACAGACAAAGAAGAATATACAAAGAGAGAAAGAGAGTCAAAGAAATAGACAGAAAGAATATAAAGAGATATAGAAAGAAGAACCGTCTATATCTACTATATATATATAAATAAATATAGAAAAACTTTAATATTTTATTCCAAGTATTATTACAAACATATTTATAATTATAAGACATATTGCTATTCTATAAATCTATAGGAAATTGCCAGATTTCCTCCACAATCCCCCCTAAGTTTTTTCTATATTTACCTAACATTTCCCTACTAGATCCAGGAACCTTTGAGACTGTCCATGTGATGGGATAAGGAGATGATTTGGACTTCTTCATTCAGACACCTCAGAAATCTCTTTCCTTGTGAAAGGTACCAGGCATCTGAATCCCTACACTAATCTCACATGGAGTTCTCCCACTGTCCCTTAACTCAAATCCCTCAACCGGGTGTGATAATAGGGGAGATTTTTAGACTGTCTAAGGGATATACCTTTGGGCATTTCCTCCTCTTTCACCATTCCACAGACCCTGCCCTTTTCAGCTAAAAGCATATCAAGGGCCAACCTGTTTTGAAGAGTCATTCTAGTGTTGGGGCCTAATTCCTCAACTATACCCTGGAAAGCATCACGGCTATAATTGACAAACCTTTGCTCACTGTAATAGATGTAATTAATCCAATCAACATTCTTATTGATCTGTACCTGTGGAATTAAAGAAGCAAAACCAGCATATACCTGATTTTGGGCCTTAAACTGGTCAGACACCCCCCTTGGCACACCAATAGCATCAATGTATACCTGAGGGTCTTCCTCATGGCCCATGTGGAGTTGATCAATGCTTCTCCTTCTCTTGATAGTCTCACTGGAAGGCTCTGGGTCCCATGGTAAAATTTTGAACTGCATAGCCAATTTAATTAGAGTGCATTGACCTGTCCAGGCATCAGGCAACCTGGATCGGAGCTTACCATCCCCACACAACCGGTAAATATCATATATATATCGTATATGTTAGCTGAGTAAATTTATACTTACAGAACTGTTTTCATTACAAAATCCCAATTTAAAAGTTCCTACTAACAAAAACCTCAAAACATATTAGAAACAGCCTGAGGAATTGTGTATCAGATTTACACTATTAGTAACATATAACCTTAAAGGTATAAGACTCATTCTCCCTTGAACATTTTATCATATACCACTATCATTATGGAGGGTATACAAAAGGATATAAACTTCTTAAATATCTGCAAATAAGCACAGTTATCCAAAAGCGAGAGATACATTACAAAAATCATAACCCATTGATTTGTAAAGAGAAAGTACATAAGAACAAAAACATAAGATATACAGCCCTTTGACGATTGACCTGACCACGCATAATAGTCAAACAGATATAATAATATCAGACAATATAATTACACTTTAAACAATATAAATATACTTATCAATGGTCATCCAACTTTCCTAAAAGACAGATCAAAGGGAAATAACAAAACAGCATAGCAAAAAGCATACAGCTATTCACTTATCATAATATGATTAGTATACAGTTAAGCAGGCAAAAATTACATTATTTACTCATTTATTTATTTACTCTACTTAATAACATTTTAACCAGTATATATATTTGACATTTATAATACCTTGGATAGAAGAAAGAGATTTACACATATATTAGGACAATTTTTATACAGTTTTCTTGGTTTCCTTGTCCGCTCACTATTTGCAATTTCCAAACCCATGGAGCGATCGCCGCTTGAAGCCCGTACCTTTCTGAGTTGTGTTGTGCGCAGGAATAATGCAGGATAGTATACACAGCTTACCTGTACCAGGAGCGAACTAGGAGGTACTCACCTGATCTCACCCATGACCTATTTTGAGGCGTAAAGTGAGGCCAAGCAGAGACCAGTCTAACCTTTGCTGATGAGAGACATCATGGCCTGCCCTGTCCCCTCTCACGACTCCTAGTTTAACACTGTTAGTGGTTTGGTCAGTCCCTATAAGGCAGTCGACTATAGAGAGGGCTCAGGCCGCCAGACGCAATCCGGCTGGGATGGGGCAACCTCCCGCCATTACCTTTCCTACCTTTTGTGGTAGCTTGCCTTCTACCTCCGAGAGGACAGGACACCTGTGGTGATTGTCAGTATGATTATACCATCCTAGACTGATAACATGGTGTCTACCTCACCGTAATATACCAATTCTGCATTTAGTAGGCTTACCGTATTGTAAAAGAATTCTTCAACCGGAAATCGCTCCATTCGCTCAGAAAGTGCAAGTCAGAACCAAATATTCTGATTACCTCATATGAGGATTCTACTTGCGTCCAATGTAAGAAATCATATCTCCTATACCTGAAAAACAACTCAAAAATCTATTAATATCAAAGATCAGAAAATTCTTATTCAATTTTCTGCTAGTTATTTTGATTACATTTTTATTACTAAACAATAAATGGTAGAAAACACCATATGGGCGCTGTACATCAGAGCAGACATATATAACATCACCTTTAATTCAAAAGATAACGGACTACAAGAAATATTTTCACACAGCAAAGAACAAAGACTGCTCTGATAGGAAAAAAATTTAAGGAAATATGGGGGAGATAGTTCATACCCTTCTATATTTTCAAACTCTTTGGCCTTGATAAACCCATAAGATGTCCACAATCCTGATAAATGACCTAACTACTTTCTTCTTACTTGTCTTTCCACCCCTTTTTTTTTTTTTCTCTGGATCAGATCACGCCATACTGATGGCTGCAACCTCCCTGACAAAGGCAAACCTGCAAACCTGTACAACTTCTCTACATTCCTAACAGCCTTCCTTCCTTCCCGTGACTCTACTAACTCCCTTACCTCTGCTACATCCTCATCTAACTTGTGGGGAATGGATTTCCTCCGTGCTACGAGACGCAACATGACTCACAAATACTACGCCTTATCTGCAGATTAGAACGTTTAACAACAGCAATCAACACTGGGCCTTCACCTGTACGGAGCCCAGGCTCCACACACGGTGTATTAACGGTACAGGCAGCTAGCCCCACTGTACCGATGGTGACGTCTCACCGAAAAACACGGAGCCCTGGCTACTATGTGTTTGTTTTGCTCTTCCCTAGGGGGCAGAACTTAAGTTCCACGTACCCAACCTTCGGTTGAGAAGCCCTGGCTATTACCCAACCCTCAATCAACTTCAATAAGTACCCAGTACTTAGTACCACATACTTCCAGTCTTACTGAGTGCAAAGCCCAGGCTTTATACACTCTCACCTTAAAGCACGAAAACCCCGGCTTCACGTGCCGGACTGAATACCGAGCCTCTTGTCCTCTATATTCAGTCCAGTGGTACGGCGCCCTGGCTACCATGTACCACACCACGCAGAATGGCAACTCCACATAGCAGAATTGCAATTCCACGGGCAGACAAGCACAAAGCCCTGTGTCTCTATACTTGTCTCTAAAGTACAAACAATGTACTTCTCAGCACAGAGTCTACAGACTCCACGCTCTGCCAACCTATTCACAGATGCGGAGCCCTTGGCTACTATGCACCTTATAAATACCGGCACAAAGCCCAGGCTTACTGTGCCTCCGGACACGGAGTCTGCTGATTCCGTATCCCTTTCTTACACGAAGTATGGAGCCAATTGGCTCCACGCTCCGTCTCCGGACCAAGAAGTGTGAAGCCCTGGCTATTACGCACTTTTGAGTATAAAAGCCTGCCAGCTTCCGTACTCTCCTATATCTGAGCACCAGTGCTTATAGACTGCTTTGCTACGGTATTTCAGTTGCTCAGGAGGAGCCCCCCTCACTTTATCACAGAGGCTGCGTCTCCTTTCACTTTCACCAAGCCGTCCCCAGCACACAATTCTACCAAGTTCTCACTCTACGTCAATACACAATAACAATCACGGGAAGGGTTAACAAGCGAGGAATGTTAATGACCAGTGGAGGAGACGTGGTGAATACACAGGCACGCGCAGAAGGCGACGTGTCTCGCTGTTGCTGGTTCAGAGCGTGGCACTGGGTCACACACGGCACGGTCTCACCACTGACCGTTTACCCCCCCTCGTACCCACTAAACACCACAGAACAATCAGTAACGGCTGAGGACACGAGTAAGGGCGACACATATGAATGTGACTTCCACTTACCGTATCTTTGAGGGTGATCAAGCCTCGAAGTCAGCCATCACGGATATCATTCACGGGCATCTACGCGTGGGTCCGAAGGGTCGTGGACCGCTGGCTCACGCCCCACGTTGGGCGGCCAAAATTTCCGGGGTCGTGTAAGCACGGCAATTGCTCATTCACCAGTCATTCCAAATTAGGATATGAACATATGGCGCCACTATAAGAATAAATCAGACTAAGATCTGTTTCAAACTTATATTATGTCCAGAGTGATAACCAAGTAAAACCCTCTGCAGCAACTTCTCTGCTTCTGGGATACAACACATTTTATACTTCTAATAGACTAGGCGGGAGTATTCAAAACTGGGTGTATTAACTAGGGTGTTAGGTGGTCTAGATGCTAATATACGCGTATAGATTGGTTAATTGTAATTAGTATGCTATCTTCTTTCTTGAGTTCACGCCTCTCTCCTCGGTGTCATCTCCAAACTGGCAACCGGTAACTTGAAGGTCATCTCACATTCCTTTCTCAACACTTTCTTCATAGCCTTCATAGACAGATTTTATCTCTGTTGTTCCCATCCATCCCCCAATTCTGCATCTCCTTCCAGCTGCATCCATATATTCTGTAAAACTTAAACTCACACATAAAATGGCACAAGAGGCCTAAGGGAAGGCCTAAGATGGAGACAGTGGTGAGCAGACAAAATGGAATAAGGGGAGAGAGAGAGAGAGAGAGCAAAGTAATCAGGATAGATATAGTGATATATTGAGAAAGACAGACAAAGAAGAATATACAAAGAGAGAAAGAGAGACAAAGAAATAGACATAAAGAATATAAAGAGATATAGAAAGAAGAACCGTCTATATCTACTATATATATATAAATAAATATAGAAAAACTTTAATATTTTATTCCAAGTATTATTACAAACATATTTATAATTATAAGACATATTGCTATTCTATAAATCTATAGGAAATTGCCAGATTTCCCCCACATTACTGTGTCCATCAGTTATTACATAGATCACACTGAGATATTACTGTGTCCATCAGTTATTACATAGATCACACTGAGATATTACTGTGTCCATCAGTTATTACATAGATCACACTGAAATATTACTGTGTCCATCAGTTATTACATAGATCACACTGAAATATTACTGTGTTCATCAGTTATTACATATATCACACTGAAATATTACTGTGTGCATCCGTTATTACATAGATCACACTGAAATATTACTGTGTCCATCAGTTATTACATAGATCACACTGAAATATTACTGCGTCCATCAGTTATTACATAGATCACACTGAAATATTACTGTGTCCATCAGTTATTACATAGATCACACTGAAATATTACTGTGTCCATCAGTTATTACATAGATCACACTGAAATATTACTGCGTCCATCAGTTATTACATAGATCACACTGAAATATTACTGCGTCCATCAGTTATTACATAGATCACACTGAAATATTACTGTGTCCATCAGTTATTACATAGATCACACTGAAATATTACTGTGTCCATCAGTTATTACATAGATCACACTGAAATATTACTGTGTCCATCAGTTATTACATATATCACACTGAAATATTACTGTGTCCATCAGTTATTACATAGATCACACTGAAATATTACTGTGTCCATCAGTTATTACATACATCACACTGAAATATTACTGTGTCCATCAGTTATTACATAGATCAAACTGAAATATTACTGTGTCCATCAGTTATTACATACATCACACTGAAATATTACTGCGTCCATCAGTTATTACATAGATTACACTGAAATATTACTGCGTCCATCAGTTATTACATACATCACACTGAAATATTACTGTGTCCATCAGTTATTACATAGATCACACTGAAATATTTCTGCGTCCATCAGTTATTACATATATTACACTGAAATATTACTGTGTCCATCAGTTATTACATACATCACACTGAAATATTACTGTGTCCATCAGTTATTACATAGATCACACTGAAATATTACTGTGTCCATCAGTTATTACATAGATCACACTGAAATATTACTGTGTCCATCAGTTATTACATAGATCACACTGAAATATTACTGTGTCCATCAGTTATTACATAGATCACACTGAAATATTACTGTGTCCATCAGTTATTACATAGATCACACTGAAATATTACTGTGTCCATCAGTTATTACATAGATCACACTGAAATAGCTGTTGCAAAAACCCAACTTTAAACAAAAAAAAATAAGTAAGATTACGAGGGGTGCCCAAACTTTTTCATATGACTGTATATTGTCACTGATGATAATATTAGTGTTAATAGTAATGTGGTTTTTATTAGTGACTGAATACTACAATACTGATCACTATGTGGTGGTAAATTAATATGTGGTTTGTTGATGATATTGTATTTCTCCCTATGTGGTATTATTCAGTCACTATGTGGTGATAATAAGTGATCTGGTTACTGTGTGGTGGTATTTCCCCATTGTATGTGGTATTATTGGTCTTGGTGTAGTGGATTGTGGTTGGTGATTTGTTCTATCAGTTATTAATAAGGGGAAGATTCTTTATTTCCAATAGAGATTAAATACTTGGAAGTTGTTTATACCCTCCCTGTCCTGTAACTATTACATAGAGTCAAATATGCACTTACACAGGTTCTCCAGTGAAACCAAGTACCGTAGTCATCTCTTCTAAGACCATATTCACATGTTCAGTATTTGGTGAGTTTTTACTTCAGTATTTGTAGTCAAAACCAGGAGTGGGTGATAAATACAGAGGTGGTGCAGGTGTTTCTATTATAAGTTTCCTCTGATTGTTCCTCTCCTGATTTTGGCTACAAATTCTGAGGTAAAAAACTTAAATACTCAATGTGTATATGAGGCCTTTGGATAAGTGATATTATTGGTTGGTGAGACCTGCACTTTTATTCCCATAAGGCTGCATGCACACAATCTGGAATTGAAGCATTTTGGATGCAACATGTTAGCGCTGTGTCAAAAACTCTGCGTTGTGCAGTACAAGCAAAGTGAGTGGGATATCTAGAAATCCCATGCTCACTGTGCTTCTCCCCTCCGCAGCGTTATCTTACCCCTGGTTCAGGTTGCTGGACTTCTGCATCTCCACAGCATGTTAATTTATTGCTGCAGAGATATTAAAGATCTCCAGCGGGTGAATGCAGGGAGAGGCCTTCAGTTCAATGCCTTTATATCTATGTGCGTTATTCAGCCACTTTTACCGCCCAATTCCCCCTATATCACCCTTTATCCACATCAGCCCCTCTCTACTTCCCTTTACTATGTCCTGCTCCCATACTCTCTTCACCCTACTCAATAAGCTAAGCCCAACATATTCCAGGGTCTTGCATCAACAAAAACAATGTCATAGAGCTAAAATTACTTGCTCCTTCTCTTTCTACTACTGCTCATGTCAGGTGATATTTCTCCCAATCCTGGTCCACCCTCTTCCAACTTCAACCCCCCCCCACCTCACATAGAAATCCCAATAACCTCATTAGCATTACCTGCACACCTTCATCTCCCTCTTTTAAATGTGCCCTCTGGAATCCACGGTCTGCATGCAACAAACTTCCCTTTATCCACAACTACTTTCTCACTAACTCTCTTAACCTTTTAGCCCTCACTGAAACCTGGATCCAGGACTCAGACACTGCCTCCCCTGCTGCTATCTCCTACGGCGGTCTACACTTCTCTCATTCCCCGAGACCTGGGAACAGACGTGGTGGTGGAGTTGGCTTACTCCTGTCCCCACAATGTACTTTCTAGGTCATCCCCCCCCCCCGGCTCCATCACTCTTATTCCCTTCTTTTGAGGTCCACACAATTAGGCTGTACCGTCCCCTCCCCTTCAGAGTAGCGGTGGTTTACTGCCCCCCAGGTTCACCCACCCACTTTCTCGACCACTTCTCCGCGTGGCTGCCGCACTTTATGTCCTTAGAATTACCAACCCTCATCCTGGGAGACTTTAACATTCCCATAAACAGCCCCAACTCCCCATCTGCATCCAGCTTCAATCTCTAACCACTTCTCTTGGCCTCTCGCAGCTCTCACACTTTGAGACCCACAAGGATGGTAACACCCTTGACCTGGTCTTTGCCTGACTCTGCTCTACCTCCTCCTTAGACAACTCATCTCCTTCTCTCTCTGATCACAACATTCTCTCCTTCACACTCACACTCTCAGACACTGACACAAGTACAGACCCTGACACCAGTGCAGACCCGGGCACCAGGGGCCTCTGTCACTCCTGATGTTCTTATTCCTGCAGAAACAGGTGATCGAATGGAAAGGAGTGCAGCACACAGAGAGCAACTGAGGAAGGTCTGTAGACACCGGGTGGTAAGCTTTCTCGGCCACGACTCCCTTCTCAATGATGGCTCAGGTAACCCAAGAACCAACTTATTTGTCATTAACTGCTACATGTGTTTTAGTGGACAAGGTTTGGGTGGCTCCAGGGTTCAGTACCTAGGTGGCCAGTTACACCCAGTCTTGTATGATGTGTGACTGATATAATGGAGAGGAATCTGTAATGACCCTGCAGAAACCCTAACGCACCCCTCGCCTGCTCTACCATTCCAGTGATTGCAGATAGAAAGTACAGAGACAGCGCTGCACATTAGGTGTATGCGGGTGTGCTTGTTGTGGTAATCTCTTTTCAGGATCCGGTGCAGAAACTATGTTACTTCTGAGAAACTGACGATGAAGGTGGTATATAAAAATGAGGCTCCTGAAGAGGTAAAGCTGCATATGTTATAGTGGAGGTCATTAAAGTTATTTTACAGTATCTCGGAGTCAGCAGCTTTCTACAATCCTTATCATATACAAAGCAGTGGAGGCAAGATGGATGAGGGATTAACATTAATAATTCTGAAGGTAAAGGTAAAAGGTAGAGGAGACGGGCAAGACATAGATCAAATGTTAGTTTTTGTTTAATTTTCCTCCTTAGTAAGTAAGTCGATATAAGATAATTCTCGACTCAACACCTACAACAGGATTGTATTTTCTATAAAGTAAGTGTGGACACAAGTGTAGAAGGGTTTAATCTGACATTACATGAATAGGACACGATGAGCCTCTCACCTAGTGAGGTTGTGGAGGGCACAAGCACCACTAGAGCTGCAGGTCAATAGATAGCTGCTGCAGTATCAGCATCAGTGAGATGAGTATCCAGTCAGGAAGGGGTTAAACACTGCATTGCTATCTCTGAATATGAGAATTAAAATTAATATTTATCAGAGCTTGTGACTTATTTCTCACAGATACTTTGGATATGTCATGAAGTCTTGTCCAGCAATGTATAAGCCTTATATAATTGACTGTAAACAGATGTGTTCTTCGATTCCAGATCATAAATAAGAGTCAGGAGCGCATAGTCTCATGTCAGTAGACCGGGTGATCCTGAAAAGATGCGAGAAATAGCCGTGATTAGATGGCCGATCCAGCTTCTCTGAATTACAGCAACTTCAGTGGAGATTGAGGGAAAACCCATCTGGACGCGGCAGAGACTCCCCACCCGCAGAATTATGGTCTCTGATAATGATAGTTACACCTACACCGCATAGTGATAGACTGTCCCATATATGACCTTATAACTCTCCAGATTATGTCTGATATATAGGAAATATCCAAACTAAGGTAGAAATGGTTACAGGAACATGAGATAAACGAGGACTCAGAGTGGGAGAAACATTCACTTTCCTGAGCGAACCATTAGTTCGAGGGTAGATAACACTGTGTATAACTGATATTACTCTAATAACGTGTACATGTAGCCGTAAAAGCGTTATTTTATATTCTTTTCAAGGTAATCATATTCATGTGTAAAGGGAAACGTTATCAAATAATCCCTGGTGGTAAAGTATGGCCCTGAGACAGAAATGTCCATCCATGAGTGTTGTGATACAATTCTGGGTATCAAGGTAGGGAACTGAGGTGAAGCAGGTAGGAAAGGCCCGAGGACGCGGATAGTGCCATCCTATATACCTCCTGATGTACCCAGAATTGTTCATAAGAATTGTTCATAAGAATTGTTCATGAGAATTGTTCATAAGAATTGTTCATGAGAATTGTTCATAAGAATTGTTCATAAGAATGGTTCATACTGTGGCGCCCCTGCGACCAGGGTGGCCACATAGGGAACTGCAGCCAGGTAGGAGGAAAAGACAGTTTATGTAATAAACACCCTCACAGACATCCCACACACCACTAGAAGGCAGCACCCAACCCGGATCCTGGAACTCTAGGCGGGCAAGGGGTGGTGGGTTTAGAGGACAGTGGGTGGGAACGCATGTAGGTCAGGTAACAGAAGGTACAAGTAGAGGAGGAGGAAGGAGTTAGTAGGCCGGAGTAGACTGAGAATCAAAGACAGAAACATACATCCCGGAGGGATTGGGCTGGATGGAGATGCAGAATCCACAGCATCAGAGAAACCATGGAGAGAAAGCTCGTCCATAGCCAGAATCCCAGGAGAGTGTGAGGAAGGAGACGGACCAGCAGCACTGGGTCCGAGGAACACAGCAGCATCGAACAACTACAGGCGGAGTAGTATTCCCTATTGAAGCTGGAGTCACACGGGTTAGAAAGAGCCTGGTAGTGCCTTGCAGGAGAGGACTATTGCAGGCTAGGCACACAGCAGAGTGTCGGCTCTGAAGGGGACCGAAGATTCACCCGGTATCCCCAGATTCACCAACGGGGAGCTCGAATTCCAAGTTGGAGTTCCCACCCTAAGGACAGAAAGCACAGTAGCAACCACAAGGACCCACAAGGGTCCGAGCTACTGCTACACTGTCCGGAGACACACACAGAGAAACCACAGCCTGGAAAAGACCTAGAAGGAGTGAGGGGTCTCAGAGTGACAACCTTGCTGCAGGGGGTTTAGTGAAAACCGGAGAAAAGTGACTGTAACTTGAGTTGAGAAGTGAACTGTACTAATAACTGCTGTAAATGCTTGAAGGGAACTGACAAGTAAACCCGGTGAACCCTGCCTGTGTGTCCGTGTTTGATTCCAGGCATAAACAACTGTTTTCATACCTTTCATTCCTGTCAGGAGCAGCCCGACCAGCGGCGGGCTCATCCATCTGGCTGCAGCCCATCCATCCATACTCCTGGCAGAAGAAGAGCTTCAGCGGTGGTCACATCATTGACCACACACCGTGGGTGGCATCACGATAAATTGTATCCTTTGTATATATTCCCCTTTTACTTGTGAGAACCCGGGACACGGTCCGGACCAGGACCTCCGTGACATCCCTAGCAGCAACCCGGTCCGGTACCGAGTACCCCGTCCCAGTGGGCTCCACAATACCGCATTAATTTAAAGCCACAGATCGAGTCAAAGTGGGTTTTGGATTGTTTATCTCACCCCTAGTGGCCATAAGTAAGAATATACTCTAGATCAATTACATCTATTATGATTAACAGAGATTCGTCAATTATACTACAGAAGACCTTCAAGGTTTAGCAGACCCACTAGGCCCTACATCGATAATGGTGCACCAAAATAGAATGGACCTGGATATATTATTAGCAAAGTAAGGAGGAGTTTGCAAAATTGTACGTATATTCCAGATAATACAGGTCCCACCGGGAGGGTTACAGCAGCCATACAGAAACTGAATTCTCTACAATAAGAATTATAAAGGAATTCAGGTGTAGAAGATCCATAGGACCAATACTTTTTGTAGATGAAGGGATGGCAGAGATGGCTGGTTTAGATAGGCATTGTTATCCTTGTTGTCTTAATTATTGCAGCTATTATTGTTTGTTGTGTCCTTCCCTGTGTAAGGAAGATGATTGGGAAACATCAGTTCTCACTTTCCTGGCTCAAGAGGTTAGTTATTCTGTAGACCTAGAACAGCTAGGCCCTCTACAGTCTTTTATAATCTCCAACTAGGCGGTCCCCCATTCCTCTAAGTTATGATAGGTATGGTAGACACATCAAATGGTTCATACATGCGAGGTCTGTACCAAGGGGGGAGATCAAATGGTTCATAATTGTGAAGTCTGTATCAAGGGGGGTCTAATGGTCAGCATTTCTCAGCTAACAGGAAGAGTTGGAGGCACATTGGGCAGATGTGATAGGCTCTAGAAGGGACAGGTTAATAAAGTATTTAGGGGGGACTGTTGAGGGGAGCCATAGGATCAAATACTTAATTAACCTTAAGATATAAGGGCATGGGAGAAGCGATCCATAGAGTGTATTATTTTACATTTTATAAGTTGTATAAGTTGTGACTTAAACATGGCTCCCATTTCCTGCCACATCACACCATGCTCTCTGAAAGCAAGATGGAGTCCAGAGAAGACTGACCAATCATCGAAGCTGGAGTCCAGAGAAGACTGACCAATCATCGAAGCTGGAGTCCAGAGAAGACTGACCAATCAGAGAATGCCACATCACCTGGACATACTCGATCAACACCACACCCCTGATGACCTCATGGATCCGCCCATGGACTAACCCACTGACCAATGAATACATCTGAGTAGGGCTGGCCGAGCCCCTTGCTGAGGAAAACCTCATGCCTTTTTAAAATAAACCACACTTGGAGCTTGGGTCTGACCAAGGAAGGGTGTACATCTGACTCTGTGTGTCTGGTGTCATACTTTTCATCGCCGGCACTTGGTCTATATAAATTAGGACAGGAGCAGCAACTTATTAATATTATGAAATATTAACCATAACAAGAGGATGACACGAGAGAAGAGGTGGAGGAAGATTGAAGAGTCATTGAGGTCCAGGGACGGAGTGAAGACTCAGCGGACCTTTATGTATCAATTTTTATACAGGGTGGGAAACTTTATAAAGTGATTATTTAAGTGTAGAGGGAAGTAGGGGGATTATAGCCACCTTAACAGATTGCAGCATGGGCGCTGCTGAAGGTGGTAATAGTATTATAAAAGGCCCTAGAGGGTGACAGGTTCACTTTAAAGGCATAAGCCTGCGGAATATACTTGGCCGAGGACGACCAAGGTTACAGAGAAGAGAAATACAAGAGGGTGTGGTAGTGTGTTGTCCCCCTCTTGCTGTGTTCATGGGTAGGTAACTGTGATAAAATGATGCATGTTACTGTGCGGCTGTTGCCCTGTAGGGTCTAAGATAAAGACTTCTCTGCTGTTAGTTAGGAGTTAATAAATACGAGTCTTGTTGTTCTTAGTGAGAGAGGCTTAGTTTATAAAAGGAGAACACAGTAACTTAGCCCGGAGAGTCTCCAGTAAGAGAAGAAGCATCCACACAGATATATTACCATTGATTCTTTGGATACTTTCCACTGACCCTCACAGGTGATGTACTTGTATGGAGGCATGAACCCCAAGAAACAGGTGGATATGGTGCTGGCAGCGTCAGATAGGGTTTCCGAGGCTCAGCCCCAAGACTTTGTTCTAGCAGCTCCCCATGGGGCCACGGGGAGAACGCCGGCAGGAACTCAAGCTTGTTGCAGCCAGAGACTGTGGTGTCTGACGTATGGGGTAATAGCCCAGAGGTACTGGAATGGGGAAGCTGCCTGCATCAATTGAGGACACTGTAGTCTTTTGTTGCATTTTATCTTGGTGTACTTTGAGCCTCACCGAAGTTACTCAGAACCTGAGCTTTTCATGTACCATTCATGTATCTAATCCTACCCTGTGTGATACTGTCTGCTGAACTATGTATCTAATCCTATCTTGTGTGACCTAATCCACATCTGGTGCTTAACCCTTCATGCTCCCTACTTTAATTTTCTGAGATAATGACCTTTGGGTTTTCATAATCATCAACATTAACAGAAATAAACACATGCTCTGTGTGTAATGACTCTATATAATATATGTGTGTCACTTTATGTACTGAATTACTGAAATAAAGTAACTTTTTGATGATCTTCTAACTCATTGAGATGCAGCTGTATGAAAGAGCTGGATGTCCTCTGGGATGTAAGTGTGACTCCTCTGAACCTGGCCTCCGCAAAATGGTATTGCAATAACATCTCATGTAATGCCATGTCTGAGGAGAACTCTGGGCCCTCTGCTGGAAGTCTGAAGTGAACACACACTGCATGATCTCTAGCCAGGAAGCTGAGCACCAAAGACCTGGGTTGAGCTGTGACTCAGCCTCTGATTGGAAGGAGTGGCTAGTTAGGGTGTAGTAGGACACACTAGGAGAAAGAGAGGTCCAGTGAGGAGGGAGCAAGAGCTGTTCTGAAGGGTCCAGCTACACGCAGGGTACCAATTCCTAGACCATCCAGGCTTATGGAGTCTGGTAGAAAAAAGGTATTTTCCAGGGCCACTGGACCATACTGACAGCGACTTTATTAGAACATATTAAAAACACTTACATCCCGCCGGACGCGTTTCGGACAAGGTCCTTACTCATCGGCGTATATACAAATATAAAACCAATACATTTATAGACAAATAAAAAAACTTTGCTGCAACATTCAAGGCCTTAAAGATTATGGAGTCTGGTGGCAGACCTAGATGCTGGTGAGTTTCAAGGTCTCCAGCAACTTAAGTGGAGTTCTCCGGGGCATCAGTAGTATACAGGGTCAGGGAACTGCTATAAGGACGGATACCCATAGGATACGCACTACCAGCCTGGCAGGAAGTAACTCACAGCAACCAAGAGTGAGTACTGGAAGCTCAGGCACCAAGAAACCTAGAAGCACAGGAAAGTCAGCAGGAAGGCTATATTACTCACACAGCAGAGCCGACTACAGTTCTCATCAGAGTGGCTGGACCACCTGCCTGGTGGTGTATGTACTACCCTGGACTTGCTACTGAAACTTCAGTAAAAAGGTAAAGCAAAAGCCTGATTCCTGCTGTCTACGTTCCCCACTACACTCACCACCATCCCCCTTATCATCCCCCTGGGAGTCAGCCCTGGTTGGGAAGGGTTGTCTATCTGCACTGTTTACTACCACCTATCTCCCAGTGAGCCAGGTACGTCTGGCTGATCATCCCACCTGGAGTCACAAAATCTTTATTCTCTACTATTACCTCCTTTACACGTGCGGTTAGGACCACATTGCTGGGCACAGCTATCATGAACCAAACTCTAGCCCAGCTACTGAGTAACTGCTCCTTGTGATTGACACATAAATCTGGAGTTTCTACTCTGTTATTGATAGTACCACAAGTTTAGGTAGGTGTTATAAGTGGCAGGTTTAGCCTGAGATATGGATGAGTCTAACTATCCACATACCTCCACTCACGGGTGTGTCTAACATCTTTTAAGTGTGTCTGTTTGTTGGAGACATCATGTTGTGTTGCAGGTATCAGACGTCCAACGTGCGGCTTTGACTGAGCAAAGCTTAACCTTAAACCTGTGCGGGTGAACCCGTGAGATAAATGGATTGTAAAATGTATGTTCATTTTCCTGTAAAGCCGAAGGAAGGCTCCTGTTTTCTCTTCCCTGTGCCTGTATATAAAGCCTTTAATAAACCCAGTGGACTTTTAAATGGAATGTGCTCCTGTGGCTACATTGTGGACCAAGCACAGTGAGTAACTCCATCATATATAGTGAGTGAACTGACAATACAATGTGACTCTACCAGAAGAAAAAGGAGTGCAGCTCTGGAGTATAATATAGGAGGTAACTCAGGATCAGTAATGGCAGGCAACGGTACTGACCAAGGAACGTGCCTCTGACTGTGGGGCCCATCTGGAGGAAGGTAGATGAATGTAATGGTCAGTGCCCTATTCCCCCTCCTTCCATCACTCCATAGGTAGAGCACTAATTGGGATGCCCAACTGACCAATGGGATAATAGGGAAGGGGCATTCAGCCACACCTACAGGGGATAAATTCAGGTACCCAGGTCAGTTACTTTCTCTTTTCACCCGGTGACCCTTGGGGAGTCAAAGTGACAGATGTGTGGTTACGACTGATGTTGTCACATAGGCATACCCCCTTTTCATCCACGACCACTAACTACTCCGCATCAGCAGGTCCACACTCAGTGGTCATAAGGAAACCCAGGGCCTGCTGGCTATTTAATGAAGGAAACTGCCATTTCCATGCATTGTGCAAATATAGACATGACTGCTGAGCTTTCGGGGGAGGGGGGGGAGGGGGGACACCCATCAGCAAGGTGTTCCCATCCAGCAAACAGGGCGCCTGCAAGGCACAGCCCCGGTGAGTGTGGCTGCAATGGACCCCTGGCTAAGCCTCTACCCAAATAAAGATGCGGCGCAGCAACTACGCTCCGGCTTCACA
The DNA here is from genome assembly GCA_033576535.1 of Allobates femoralis. Classification (NCBI taxonomy): domain Eukaryota; kingdom Metazoa; phylum Chordata; class Amphibia; order Anura; family Aromobatidae; genus Allobates; species Allobates femoralis. Next base: position 50,488,872 of record JARQOC010000009.1, on the reverse strand, counting down.
TACCTTTTTTTTTTATCTTATTTAAATTCTATCCAGTTGCAACCCTTGCTGATAACTTAAAATCCGCTCGAGAATTCGCTGAAATCCTACATCAAAAAATCCAAAAAGAGGTAGAACTAGGTAGAATGGCGGGCCCCTTTCAAACGTTGCCTTTCCCAAACATTAGGATATCTCCATTAGGCATTATACCAAAAAAAGAACCCAGAAAATTTCGTTTAATCCATCACCTATCTCACCCAAAAGGTGAATCGGTTAAGGACGGTATCCCTCCCGAGAAAGCATCCGTAACATACGCCTCGTTTGACAAAGCAGTAGAATTGGTCCGCACTGCGGGGCCCGGAGCACTGCTACCAAAATCTGACATCGAGGCGGCATTCCGTCTATTACCAGTACACCCAGACTGCTTCCATCTGTTGGGTTGCAAGGTGGACCAGCACTATTACTTTGATATGTGCTTGCCAATGGGTTGTTCCATCTCGTGTCACTACTTTGAGCTGTTCAGTACTTTCCTGGACTGGGTAGTCCGTTATGAGACAGGCTGTCATTCCCTCATTCAGTATCTCGATGATTTTTCATTCGTCGGCCCCAAAGGTTCCAGACTCTGCTCTCTCCTTCTCACTAAATTTAAGTTCATAGCGCAGCATTTCGGCGTACCCCTATCACCTGAAAAAACGGTCGGACCATGTAACGTACTACCTTTCCACGGCATCGAAATAGACACTAAAGCAATGGTTTTTCATTTACCAGCAGAAAAAATTCAGAGGACACTGGAGATGCTGGAGGGTTTCTGCGAGGTAAGAAAGGTCACCCTCCAGCAGATGCAGTCACTTCTGGGTCTGCTGACATTCACCAGCCGCGTAATGCCAGTCGGCAGAGCCTTCTGTCGCCGATTATCGTTATCAACAAAAGGCAATTCCCAGCCGGACCATAGAATCAGGATCACTCGCTCATTGAAGGCAGACTTACTCTGGAAAACATTCCTGCAATCCTTCAATGGTCATACCTGTGTCATGGCACCAGAGAGGTCAAACAAGGACTTAGGGCTCGCTGTGGGACAACATAACAAAAAAGGATTTGCAGCAATTTACAAAAACCAATGGTGCAAAGGCAGCTGGCCAGAGCTATGGATCACCGCAACCTGGGGGCGTGATCCAGCCCTGTTAGAAATGTTCTCAATAGTGTTGTCTGTGGAGTTATGGGGACATCAGCTAGAAAACTCAAACATACGACTCCAAACAAAAAACCCAAGAACTGCAAAGAGCATAAACCACATGTCTTCCACATCCCTGCCCTTACTCGTGCTGCTGTGTAGGCTACCACTATTATGACTAAAACACAACATCTGGTGCCGAGTCACAGTAATGGGTGAGGTAGATGATAATCACATTAACCCACTGTTATGTTCCGATTAGAAGGCCTTCACAGACCTTCTCCCCAAGGCACAACCAGCTGGTCTCCAGTGTCCTCCATCACTATGGGACACAGTGGCCAATCATTGATGCCTTTAATTCGTGCTTCCGTTACACCGGCTACTTGGCAGCTCTATGGTAAGGCTTGGGAGGAGAGGTGCTCGCTATTCCAGGGCAGACCCGTCCATAAGTGTGATCAAGCAAGAAGCAAAGTGACAACGGAATTTTTAATTCGGCTCAAAGAAAGAGGGGCGTCGGGCACATCAGCACAATGGCATCTCTCAGGAATAGCCTTTTTCTTCCAACTAATGGGGTGGGTGGTCGTAACTAAGTTATTTTTCATCAAACAAGCCATTAAAGGATGGAAAAGGCTTCAACCTAGTCAGGAATGCCGTCGTCCCATCTCATTGAGTTTACTAAACGACATTGTTACATTATCCCCAGTAATATGCAAGTCACAATACGAGGCGATCCTCTTATCAGCAGCCTTTGCTGTCGCTTTTTTCGGTGCGCTGCGCATTAGTGAATTATTGCCGCGTTCAAAAACAACGACAAAGGGCGGGTTAGCCAACGAAGACTTAGTCATATGCAGCGACGCTCTGCGCATTCGTGTGGGTAAATCTAAATGCGACCCCACCAGTAGGGGCACATGGGTCCTGGTTAACTCCTCAGACGGCCCAGTATGCCCGCTAAAAATAGTCAAACGTTACATGTCAATAAGACACACCAGCAGATTTCTTCTCTCACATACAGACGGGTCCCCTCTTACCAAGTATCAATTTCAGGCATTGTTCAAACAATGCTTAGCTAAAACCGGGGCAAATCCTAAGGAGTACGGGACGCATTCTTTCCGAATTGGCGCAGCCACAGAGGCAGCTAGGGCAGGAGTACAGAGAATGGGGCGGTAGAAATACGTATGCTTCGCCAGATATATAAGACCTGATTTGCTGAAATAACATGCTTTTATCTTACCGGCAGCGGTAGGCCTGAAGTTTGGGTTTTAGGACATTCCTACATTTACTGGGCAGCAAAAAGGGCAGAGGTTCGCCCTGGAGGAAAAAGTCTAGGCTTCCCGAATCTTGAGGTGAACTGGAGAGGCATCAGAGGGCTCCGGTGGAAGCAGGTGTTCCCGGAGTTAGTCGACATCTACAGGAGGGCCAAGGGGCCGGAAATATTGGTGTTGCACGTGGGTGGAAACGATTTGGGCAAAACCAAAATGAGTGAACTATATACAGTAATGACAACGGACATTGAGCATGCTAGCTATTTATTCCCGGACTTAACACTGGTGTGGTCTGAAATGGTACCACGCGCCGACTGGCGTGGAGCAAGGGATGCCAAAGCCATAGAGCGAGCAAGAAGAAATGTCAATGTGAGAATGGCGAAATTCGTAAGGGGAAAATGTGGGATCGTGGTTCGCCATCACCAGTTGGAAGGCGATAACTCTGCACTTCTAGAACCGGACTAAGTTCACCTCACAGACATTGGTCTAGACATTGTTTTGTCTGTTTTGCATGGCAGAGTTGAGCAAGCCCTGATGATTATGGGTGGGGGTCAGAGTCCTGTGTAGGGGGTACACACGATCCTCCGTGGCGGAAAAGGTGTAGAAGGGCTAAGGTTCAAAACCGCTCATTGGCCACATCGCCGCTCTGTCACAGACAGGGCATTCAGCGATGAGCCCGTTATGATATGTAAGTGCCTTTCTCTGCTAGCGAAATTAATAAACTGTGACCGACCTATTCAACCCATCCAGGCCTGGCCGTGTTTTTCATTGTGGGACTGGTGGGAGGGGAGAAGGCACTGTTTAACACAAGCGGGTCCCCACAGTCTGTAATGTATGTACACAGTGACTGCACCAGCAGAATAGTGAGTGCAGCTCTGGAGTATAATACAGGAGGTAACTCAGGATCAGTAATGTAATGTATGTACACAGAGAGTGCAGCTCTGGAGTATAATACAGGAGGTAACTCAGGATCAGTAATGTAATGTATGTACACAGTGACTGCACCAGCAGAATAGTGAGTGCAGCTCTGGAGTATAATACTGGAGGTAACTCAGGATCAGTAATGTAATGTATGTACACAGTGACTGCACCAGCAGAATAGTGAGTGCAGCTCTGGAGTATAATACAGGAGGTGACTCAGGATCAGTAATGTAATGTATGTACACAGTGACTGCACCAGCAGAATAGAGAGTGCAGCTCTGGAGTATAATACAGGAGGTAACTCAGGATCAGTAATGTAATGTATGTACACAGTGACTGCACCAGCAGAATAGTGAGTGCAGCTCTGGAGTATAATACAGGAGGTAACTCAGGATCAGTAATGTAATGTATGTACACAGTGACTGCGCCAGCAGAATAGTGAGTGCAGCTCTGGAGTATAATACAGGAGGTAACTCAGGATCAGTAATGTAATGTATGTACACAGTGACTGCGCCAGCAGAATAGTGAGTGCAGCTCTGGAGTATAATACAGGAGGTAACTCAGGATCAGTAATGTATGTACACAGTGACTGCACCAGCAGAATAGTGAGTGCAGCTCTGGAGTATAATACAGGAGGTAACTCAGGATCAGTAATGTAATGTATGTACACAGTGACTGCACCAGCAGAATAGTGAGTGCAGCTCTGGAGTATAATACAGGAGGTAACTCAGGATCAGTAATGTAATGTATGTACACAGTGACTGCACCAGCAGAATAGTGAGTGCAGATTTGGAGTATAATACAGGAGGTAACTCAGGATCAGTAATGTAATGTATGTACACAGTGACTGCACCAGCAGAATAGTGAGTGCAGCTCTGGAGTATAATACAGGAGGTAACTCAGGATCAGTAATGTAATGTGTGTACACAGTGACTGCACCAGCAGAATATTAAGTGCAGCTCTGGAGTATAATACAGGAGATAACTCAGGATCAGTAATGTAATGTGTGTACACAGTGACTGCACCAGCAGAATAGTGAGTGCAGCTCTGGAGTATAATACAGGAGGTGACTCAGGATCAGTAATGTAATGTATGTACACAGTGACTGCACCAGCAGAATAGTGAGTGCAGCTCTGGAGTATAATACAGGAGGTAACTCAGGATCAGTAATGTAATGTATGTACACAGTGACTGCACCAGCAAAATAGTGAGTGCAGCTCTGGAGTATAATACAGGAGGTAACTCAGGATCAGTAATGTAATGTATGTACACAGTGACTGCACCAGCAGAATAGTGAGTGCAGCTCTGGAGTATAATACAGGAGGTAACTCAGGATCAGTAATGTAATGTATGTACACAGTGACTGCACCAGCAGAATAGTGAGTGCAGCTCTGGAGTATAATACAGGAGGTAACTCAGGATCAGTAATGTAATGTATGTACACAGTGACTGCACCAGCAGAATAGTGAGTGCAGCTCTGGAGTATAATACAGGAGGTAACTCAGGATCAGTAATGTAATGTATGTACACAGTGACTGCACCAGCAGAATAGTGAGTGCAGCTCTGGAGTATAATACAGGAGGTAACTCAGGATCAGTAATGTAATGTATGTACACAGTGACTGCACCAGCAGAATAGTGAGTGCAGCTCTGGAGTATAATACAGGAGGTAACTCAGGATCAGTAATGTAATGTATGTACACAGTGACTGCACCAGCAAAATAGTGAGTGCAGCTCTGGAGTATAATACAGGAGGTAACTCAGGATCAGTAATGTAATGTATGTACACAGTGACTGCACCAGCAGAATAGTGAGTGCAGCTCTGGAGTATAATACAGGAGGTAACTCAGGATCAGTAATGTAATGTATGTACACAGTGACTGCACCAGCAAAATAGTGAGTGCAGCTCTGGAGTATAATACAGGAGGTAACTCAGGATCAGTAATGTAATGTATGTACACAGTGACTGCACCAGCAGAATAGTGAGTGCAGCTCTGGAGTATAATACAGGAGGTAACTCAGGATCAGTAATGTAATGTATGTACACAGTGACTGCACCAGCAGAATAGTGAGTGCAGCTCTGGAGTATAATACAGGAGGTAACTCAGGATCAGTAATGTAATGTATGTACACAGTGACTGCACCAGCAGAATAGTGAGTGCAGCTCTGGAGTATAATACAGGAGGTAACTCAGGATCAGTAATGTAATGTATGTACACAGTGACTGCACCAGCAGAATAGTGAGTGCAGCTCTGGAGTATAATACAGGAGGTAACTCAGGATCAGTAATGTAATGTATGTACACAGTGACTGCACCAGCAGAATAGTGAGTGCAGCTCTGGAGTATAATACAGGAGGTAACTCAGGATCAGTAATGTAATGTATGTACACAGTGACTGCACCAGCAGAATAGTGAGTGCAGCTCTGGAGTATAATACAGGAGGTAACTCAGGATCAGTAATGTAATGTATGTACACAGTGACTGCACACAGCAGAATAGTGAGTGCAGCTCTGGAGTATAATACAGGAGGTAACTCAGGATCAGTAATGTAATGTATGTACACAGTGACGGCACCAGCAGTAATAATGTATATAGTATTTATTAATGTGTATCTATGATGCAGACATATAATTGTTTTCCACGTTTTCTACACACAGTTATATCAGGGAAATGCCTAAATTCAGTATTAATTTCACATTTTCACTTCCCAGATTGTCAGTTAAGAATAATAACAACCCCTTTCTAATCTCGTTACAAGATAAGAGTTCCCTATAACACTGCTCCATAGGTTCGTATTCTGAATCCTCTTGAGCCATCAGACACATCACGGTTTTCCGGTCGCACTCACAGGTGTTTATGGAACAGCCAGACAGGAGGACATTGCGATCTGTGGATATAAAGAAACTTCCATCATTTCTCCTCCATGACGGATCTGTGCCCGAGATATGAGACAAATCCACTGTAATACTGCCAATCACAGTAATATAATTTAACAGTTCTTTTAAGAGCTACATCGAGTCTATACTAGGTCACAATAGTGTAAGGAGGGAGAGTTGGTGGAGCAGGGACAGACAAAACACTATTGTTCCAGTATCTCCATATTAGAACAAGAGATCTTTTAAGAGCTACATCGAACCTATACTAAGTCACAATAGTATAAAACATGGGAATAACTGGAGTATATTGCAGTAAAAAAGTGATGTTTTTTATTTAAATTTTTTAAAATACGTGATGCAAAAAAGTGGATACAAAGAGGGTATGAGATGCAACTCACCCCTATGGTTTGTATAGCTTACCAAATCCAATATATAGTCATTTACAGAAATTGCTGGACATGTACATATATGGTATATACAAGTACAAAAATGCTGACACTGGTTAGTAAAGTGTGCAGTGCATCACAAGTACATAGATCATATACAAAAAAGAGGGAGAACCAGGTTATATAGCATTAGACTATACATTACACATATTGTGTCCAGCAAAAAACAATTACAAGTAGATACAAGGATAATGGAAAGGATCGATCCTAAAGGTTGTTTACAACATACCTATATAAAAACCATAAGGGGAGAGCAGAGCTCAAGAAATAACGTGGTCCTGTTTAGAATGGCCCCTACATACAGTATGTTTCGCCAGCATGGTAGCACAGATTCCTCAGGGAGAAGTTTGTGGAGGTAGATGACACCAAACTACAGCTGTATCTCTATCTATCTATCTATCTATCTATCTATCTATCTATCTATCTATATCTATCTCTATCTATCTATCTATCTAAAAGAGAAAAAAAAGTCGCAGTCGATGAGCAAGCAGACATTGGCCAATGTGTGTACCAAGAACTTCAGATTTAAAAAAAATATAAGAATTTTGAGTTTTTTGAAAAAAACGTAAGTTTTTTAAATTTTTTCTCATATATATTTAGCTTGTTAGCATATGTACACCACTGGTAGTAGCTGAGTGCTGCAGAGAGTTTTTATCTAGTATTTTGATCCAGCGTCCCTGCTGGCACCAGTTCACATTGTCTGTGAGTGCTGTGCATTTTTTTTTCTCTTTTGTATCGTGTGGAGTGGCTGGCTCCATTTCTGCAAGGTGCACCCTCATTGCCTACAGGTGATCTAGGGTATAGATGGTGTCCTCCCACTTAGTAGTGGGGTCGGGTGGACAAGGAGGACTTGGGTGTCAGTGTTAGGACTCATCGTGCCTGAAGTCACTTTGTCGCAATCGATGAGCAAGCAGACATTGGCCAATGTGTGTACCAAGAACTTCAGATTTAAAAAAAATATAAGAATTTTGAGTTTTTTGAAAAAAACGTAAGTTTTTAAATTTTTTCTCATATATATTTAGCTTGTTAGCATATGTACACCACTGGTAGTAGCTGAGTGCTGCAGAGAGTTTTTATCTAGTATCTATCTATCTATATATCTATCTTTCTCTATCTATCTATCTATCTATCTATATTTATCTATCTATATCTATCTATCTATATCTATATCTATCTATCTAACGCCGGTCATCTCCCGGGTGGAGAGTCGTTGCAGCCGCGGTGACTCTGGCACGTAGGTCCATTGCGAGTTTCATGACCCGGCGATGACCGACGAGAGCCGAGCGCCGTAGCCGAAAATAGAACCAAGGGCCCGGCCATGCATAGCTCTAAAGACCGCTATGTATCTCAATGGGAAGTGAGGCGCTATTCTCACTGGTCGCTGTGTGCTGGCGCCGACCAATGAGAATAGCGCCTCACTTCCCATTGACATATAATGGAGGACTTTGAGTTTCAAATTTACCACTGTAAGTGAGGCGCTATTCTCATTGGTCGGCGCCAGCACACAGCGACCAATGAGCTTCGCGCCTGATTTCCCATTGAGATATAATGGAGGACTTTGAGTTTCAAATTTACGACTGTGAGGCGCTATGCTATCTATATCTATCTATCTATATATATCTATCTACATCTATCTATATCTATCTATCTGTCAATATCTATCTATCAATATCTATCTATATATATCTATATCTATCTATCTCTATCTATATCTATCTCTATCTATCTATCTATCTCTATCTATATCTATCTCTATCTATATCTATCTCTATCTATATCTATCTCTATCTATCTATCTCTATATATCTATCTATATCTATATCTATCTATCTATTTATCTATATTTATATCTATCTATATCTATCTATATCTATCTCTATCTATCTATCTATATCTATATCTATCTATCTCTATCTATATCTATCTATCTCTATCATTATCTATCTATATATCTATATATATCTTCTATTATTCTATTATACTATCTATTCTATTCTTCTTATATTCTATATACTATACATATATTATTCATTAATTATTCTTATAATCTATCTATCATATATATTTATTATATTCTATCTATCTATCTTATATCTATATCTATCATATTATATTATATCTAATCTATATTTATCTAATCTATATTATTATCTTTCTCTATATTAATCTATATCTTACTTATTTATCTTATCTATATCTCTATCTAATTATATCTTATCTATCTATATTATATCTATATATCTATCATATCTATTTATCTATTAATATTCTATATCTATATTATTATATCATCTCATATATTATTATCTTATCTTCTTTACTATATATCTTTATCATATCTATCTTCTATATCTATTATATCTATCATACTATATTATATCTATATCTATATCATCTTATCTATCATATATCTATATATCTATATCTATTCATATCTACTATATCTTCTACTTATTATCTATTCTATATTATATCTATACTATACTATATTATTTATCTATCTTATCATATATTCTATCTATATCCTATCTATATCTATATCTATCTTATCTATCTATTATTATTCTATCTATTCTATATCTATATCTAATCTATCATACTTATATAATCTTTCTATCATTATATCTATTATATCTCATATTTATCTATCCTATACTACTATATTATATTTATCTATATTCATTCTATATATCATATCATATCTATCTATCATATTCTATATCAATCTATTTATCTCTATATATTATATCTATTATATATCTTATTATCTACTTATTCTATCTATCTATATATTCATTATATATTCATCATCTATATACTATATCTAATCTACTTATCATTTATATTCTTATATCATCTATCTTATCTATATCTATTATCTACTTCATATATATCTTATTTATTTCTATATTCTATTTATTATCATATACTATCTATATTTATCTTAATATCTATTTATATTCTATCTATCTTCTATATCTATCTATATATTATACTAATACTCTATTATCTATATATTTTCTATCTTATCTATATTATATCTATCTATTCTATTTTATCTCTAATCTATCTATTATCATCTATTTATATATATCTATTATCTATATCTATCTATTATTATCTATCCTTTCTATCTTATATCTATTCTATATTATCTATTCTATCTATATTCTAATCTATATCTTATATCTCTTCTATTTATCTATATCTTTATCTTATCTATATCTATTATTCTATTTTATATTTCTATCTATTTCTATATCTATTATATCATTCTATATCTATCTATATCTATATCTATCTAATATATCTATCTTTATATCTTTATCTATTATATCTCTATATCTATCATATTATCTATCTTATCTTATATCTTATCTATACTATCTTCTACTATCTATTCATCTATATTATCTCTACTTATCTATATCTCTATCTATATATTTTCTATCTATATCTATCTATATTAATATCTATCACTTTATCTTATTATTATCTTTATCTCATATTCTATTATCCTATCTATCATATCTATCTCTATATATCTTTATTACTCTTTTATATCTATATATTATATCTTCATCTATCTTATCTATATCTCTATTATTATATCTATCATATATCTTATATATCATATTATCTTATAATTATCTTATCTATATCTATCTATATATATATTATCTATATTTATATTCTTTATCTTATCTATATTTATCTTATTATATCTATATCTATATATCTTATCTATCTATCTATCTATTATCTATTCTTATATATCATATCTATCATATTATATATCTATCTATCTTATTTAACTATTATTCTATTTATTCTATTATCTATATATCTAATTTTTATATATTCATCTATTAATATCTATCTATTCATTATATATTATATCTATATCTTATTATATTTCTTATTATATTCTTTATTCTATATTCTATTCATCTATATATTATATCTATATTTCTATTATCATCTATAATAATATCTATTATATCTATCTATACTATTCTTTATATTATATCTATTATATCTATATATTATCTCTATCTTATTTATCTATCTTTCTTATCTATATTATATCTTCTATCTATATCTATTCTCTATATATATCTATTTATTCTTATCTATTATATATTATTTTATTATATTTCCTATATTACTATCTTATTTCAATTATATATTTATATTATATTATCTATTATTATCTATATTATTCTATCTATCTCTATCTACTTTATTATATTATCTTATTATCTCTATTATCATCTATATATCTTTATCTATATCTATTTATATCTATATCTATTTATCTCTATCTATCTATCATCTATCTCTATCTATCTATATCTATATTTATCTATCTATATCTATCTATATCTATATCTATCTATGTCTATCTATCTATATCTATCTACTATCTATCTATATCTATCTCTATCTATAATCTATCTATGTCTATCTATCTATTATCTATCTATATCTATCTCTATCTATATCTATCTCTATCTATCTTATTTTATCTATCTATATCTATATCTATCTATCTAATATTATCTATATCTATATCTATCTATCTATCTAATCTATCTATCTATCTCTTTCTATCTTTATCTATCTATCTATCTATCTATCTATCTATCTATATCTATCTATATTTATATCTATCTATCTATATCTATATATATCTATCTATATCTATCTATCTATATCTAACTATCTTCATTTTTAGCACAGGGCAGTCTCTGCATTTCACATTTGCACAATTCAGTTTGATCTTCTTTTCTTTAGTGCCACTCATTAATTTACATTTTTCATATATATAGTAGTGTCGCGGCAGATATCCTATTGTTGTAAGTATGATTATTTTCTGCCAGCACCTACATATACGGTGACGCCAGTCTTATAAGTTTTCATATATTGTCTATTTTGACTGAGCTCCCATTATATATAATTTTCCCTTTTCCTCTTTTCATAGTCTGGTATCCACTCTTGGACACCAGTGTTAGGTCCTAGCACACACCTGATTTTAATTACATCCTTAGACATATAAGCCTACACAGATTTCACCAGTTCACCATCTCACTAGGGCATAGTGTCAGGACCTGGCAGTGGAGGCCCCTTGAAGTGGGTGCCAGGCTTGATCCTTAGTGGCCACTAATGAGACTAAGACCTCTGATTTCATTTTTAGCACAGGGCAGTCTCTGAATTGTGCAAATGTGAAATGCAGTTTGATCTTCTTTTCTTTAGTGCCACTCATTAATTTACATTTTTCATATATATAGTAGTGTCGCGGCAGATATCCTATTGTCCCAAATGGTTAAACTCACCTGATGTAGTTGTGAGTGTCACAACTACAATAAAAACACACAGGAGGTCGCTGCAGGGTCCCAGCTGAACAATGTAGAATCCAGATAAGAGTGAAAAGAGCTGGGATGAGATGCCACGCTGACCACAAAGATAAACACAGAGTTAATCACACACTCTGTTTATTTTGCCATTTGGCGAGTGGGGCAGGATGGAGCGAGCGAGGCAGGATGGAGTGAGCGGGGCAGGATGGAGCGAGCGGGGCAGGATGGAGTGAGCGGGGCAGGATGGAGCGAGCGGGGCTGGATGGTGGCAAGCGGGGCTGGATGGTGGCGAGCAGGGCAGGATGGAGTGAGCGGGGCAGGATGGAGTGAGCGGGGCAGGTGGCAAGGCAACACAGATGTATACTCTGGTTGTATCCAAAATAGGGTTAACCGGGCACTCCAGGGCACATGAGCAGACTCTAGCGGCTGTGGACAACTGCCTTACTAATCCTTTGTGCATGGTGTTGCACGCTTCAAGCAGTAATGAAAATATCAATTCAGAGGAGAATAAAGAATAGGACCGTACTGAGGACTGAGCAACTAACTGGTGAGTGCCGCTATTCTTTATTCTCCTCTGAATTTATACTATGGATGTATTCAAGATAGAAAAAATAAAATTGGGCTTGGAGAAATTCATATTAATGGTTTGTGCAATTTTATGTGGTGGTGTAGTGAATGGTGTTGGGACCTTGGAAACATAGAACCCTATGGACCCTACGACAGGCCTGAGGGGACTGTGGCCTTTTATTAAGCTGCAGCCCTTGTAGGGCTAATAGGTGACCTGGCTATAGGGGTTATATGACTCCTGAGCCAGCGAACCCTAGGTGAAGGGTAAATAATGAATGGAAGGGACCCTAATATGAATGAAATTACCACCATAATAATCCTAAAACCTAATGATAGCAAGGGTTAATGACTAAAATAATCTAACAATATCTTTTAATAGTATTATTATACATCCATATTATGGTAAAAAAAAATGGCCACTTTAGCACTAAAGGCACCTTAATATTTCTAATATTATCAAGTATAGGCACTTTTAGCACTTTGGATCTATGATTAGTAATGGGAGCTGTAAGTTGGCGGTGGACCTCTGAATGTCTACTGCGCATGCGGCAGAGTAAAAAGATGGCGCAGGATAGACTTCCGGTAGTTGCCTGGTAACGGCTCGTGACGCACGATACTGCGCGTGCGCACAGCCAACGCCGGCGGAAAAACACGAAGATAATGGTGGCAGCAGCTTATAAGGTAAATGGACATAACTGGCGCAATCAAATGAAATAAAAGTGCTGGCAGCTGCGGAAATTAATCCCCCATAAGAGGTATTATGTATTATTAGCACAAAATAGTAAGTTTGAGGATGACTATAGGTAGATAGTATATAATGTAACTGGGAACAAGTAAAACATATGGAATGGGGCACACTGTAAATGAATATAGAAATATAATGTGGCTTTCTTAGACAAAGAGGAGGGTTTAAGCCCCAACATATATCAAAAATATATAGTTTTAATGTTTCTTTTATGAAAACATACAATCAATATCCATGTGTGGTACATGATCTATCAAATCCTATTATTTTTGTTTTTTAGAATTCATAATATAAAGTGACCATGCAAAGATTGAAAAAAGAGCCAAGTGTCTCCCATAAGAGGTGAGATCTCCTATTCAAAGGGGTAACCATAGGTATAATAGGGATTAATGTAGACCCGATCAATAAAGCTGTATATTTATTAAGTGTGAGGGGTAGGGTTAGACTAATTTAGGTTATGTTACCCTAGTCCATACTTCCTAACCTCTCCACAACCTCTCAATTGCCCATAAGATCAGGCCCACTAACTCCCCAATCTCACTTACCCATTGATGTAAATAGTGGGTGATGCAGATGTCAATCTGGGTGCCCCCCAGATGCGTTTCGCTGCTTATCAGCTTCCTCAGTGGGGCATATAGTGGCACTCTGTCCCCTAATTTTATATCCTCCATGTCCCTACCTCTCGGCGTCCTCCGCCGCATGTCCGGCGCGTCACAGGCTCGTGCCCACCGCGCTTGGCCAATCCCTGGCCAGGAGCATGTCACATGCTCCAATCCGGCCAGCAAGCATGCCTCGCAACAGCGTCGCGAACCGATGATGCTGCCACACATGCGGTCCCGCCGCCTCCCCTTACTCAGGGCAGAAGCAACGCAAGTACTGTACCATCTTTATCTAACCCTAAGTACAGGTGATATTAAATATGCCCACCGCCCTTGTAGATGCTGCTGCTCCGCCCCTCTCAGGGCGGAAGTAACCCAGGGGCCATTTTTGAACCTCTCAAATACTCATGCAACCAAATATGTAAAATATCACCAAAAAAGCTACCCCCAATAGAAAGAAAGACAATTCTTATCATAACATTCCTGACTACAATTGTCAGTGGTGATATGTTATGTATGGGGCTCTGTTTAGGTTTCGTTTAAAACAAGGCACATCATAAACCATACAGGAATCCACTGATGCATGGAAAGCATAAGACATCAGTTAGAAAACATATATCAATCAGATCCTATATTTTTCATTATACTGTATACATCTTAGAGCTATATAGGGAACTAAATTCCATTATCAGTATGTTTTCAATTCTATAAGCCATTGGGGGAGTATAGATTTAGCGCTGAGCCTTAACCAAATTTAAACAATTTTACATACGGTCCGGTGTCCGTAAACAAAACAAAATGGTCATAGGATAATAAACCAAACACACCCAAGAGTAAAGTAAGGAGAAGTGCAACATAGCAGTCCATGAGTAGTAGAGCTGTCCCTGGGTAGTAGGGGTAAGAGTGCTGTCCCTGGGCAGTAGGGGTAAGAGAGCTGTCCCTGGTAGTAGGGGTAAGAGTGCTGTCCCTGGGTAGTAGGAGTAAGAGACCTGTCCCTGGGTAGTAGGAGTAAGAGTGCTGTCCCTGGGTAGTAGGAGTAAGAGAGCTGTCCTTGGGTAGTAGGGGTAAGAGTGCTGTCCTTGGGTAGTAGGAGTAAGAGACCTGTCCCTGGGTAGTAGGAGTAAGAGTGCTGTCCCTGGGTAGTAGGAGTAAGAGAGCTGTCCTTGGGTAGTAGGGGTAAGAGTGCTGTCCTTGGGTAGTAGGGCTAAAAACTCTGTCCCTGGGTAGTAGGAGTAAGAGTGCTTTCCCTGGGTAATAGGGGTAAGAGTGCTGTCCCTGGGTAGTAGGAGTAAGAGACCTGTCCCTGGGTAGTAGGAGTAAGAGTGCTGTCCCTGGGTAGTAGGAGTAAGAGAGCTGTCCTTGGGTAGTAGGGGTAAGAGTGCTGTCCTTGGGTAGTAGGGCTAAAAACTCTGTCCCTGGGTAGTAGGAGTAAGAGTGCTTTCCCTGGGTAGTAGGGGTAAGAGTGCTGTCCCTGGGTAGTAGGGGTAAGAGTGCTGTCCCTGGGTAGTAGGGGTAAGAGTGCTGTCCCTGGGTAGTAGGGGTAAGAGTGCTGTCCCTGGGTAGTAGGAGTAGGAGACCTGTCCCTGGGTAGTAGGAGTAAGAGTGCTGTCCCTGGGTAGTAGGAGTAAGAGTGCTGTCCCTGGGTAGTAGGGGTAAGAGTGCTGTCCTTGGGTAGTAGGGCTAAAAACTCTGTCCCTGGGTAGTAGGAGTAAGAGTGCTGTCCCTGGGTAGTAGGGGTAAGAGTGCTGTCCTTGGGTAGTAGGGCTAAAAACTCTGTCCCTGGGTAGTAGGAGTAAGAGTGCTGTCCCTGGGTAGTAGGGGTAAGAGTGCTGTCCCTGGGTAGTAGGAGTAAGAGACCTGTCCCTGGGTAGTAGGAGTAAGAGTGCTGTCCCTGGGTAGTAGGAGTAAGAGTGCTGTCCCTGGGTAGTAGGGGTAAGAGTGCTGTCCTTGGGTAGTAGGGCTAAAAACTCTGTCCCTGGGTAGTAGGAGTAAGAGTGCTGTCCCTGGGTAGTAGGGGTAAGAGTGCTGTCCTTGGGTAGTAGGGCTAAAAACTCTGTCCCTGGGTAGTAGGGGTAAGAGGGCTGTCCCTGGGTAGTAGGGCTAAGAGCGCTGTCCCTAGATAGTAGGGCTAAGAGAACTGTCCCTGGTAGTAGGGCTAAAAACTCTGTCCATGGGTAGTAGAGCTAAGAGAATTGTCCCTGGATAGTAGTGTTAAGATAGCTGTCCCTGGGTAGTAAGACTAATAGAGCTGTACCTGGGTAGTACGGCTAAGAGAGCTGACTCGGGTAGCACGGATAACAGAGCTGTCCCTGGGTAGTACGGATAAGAGAGCTGTCCCTGGGTAGTTTGGCTAAAAGAGCTGTCTCTAGGTAGTAGGGCTAAGAGAGCTGTCCTGGGTAGTAATCTATATAAAGAGGAAATTTAAGCAAATATAAGGTTTTATCCTTTAAACGAATATAGCACAATGGCCACAATATTCACTGGTCACCTGATGCAGTTTTGAGACTCACAACCAGTTGGAATGCTTAGTATAGCTGCTGCTGGACCCACACTTCCACGTGCAGTGGTATCTAGAAATGGTCAAATAGGACGGTGTGTTGCAGTCCGTGTTGCTATGCAAGGATGGAGACCACGACGGATCTAAAAGGATGGTGAATCACTTCCTGAAGAAGAACGGCTGGCTCCGAAACACGTAGAAGACAAAAGCATCATCCTTTTAGATCCTTCGTGGTCTCTCCATCTTTGCATAGCAGCGCGGACCGCAACACTCCGTCCTATTTGACCACTGTCCCTGGGTGGTAGAGCTAGAAGATCTGTTCCTGGGTAGGAAGGTAAGAAAACTCCTCTGCCAGACCTCAGAATCCAAGATGGATTGCTCCCTAAGTTAAGGGTTTCCTGTGTCTGCTATGATTGAATGATGTAACCATGCAAAAGTGCTGGTTGACTGCATTCACTGTGAGTGAGTGAGTGAGTGAGTGAGTGAGTGAGTGAGTGAGTGAATGGGGGGTCAGTCAGTATAAAGATGGCACCTGCACTCAATCACAAAGATGCCCCCTGTTGCTTGTGCTGGGCTTTCTGCAGTATGCAGCCTGTACAAAGTAGAGGGGGTGGCATCAGCAAAATAGATGGTGCCATCTTAGATTTTGAGCTCTGTCGTTCATGTCAACATTTCTCTGACCGGCTTTCCATACGGGGAAAGAGGAGAGCTGATCCTTCTGCGTCCTTACCTCTTGGGCCACATAAAATGATTTGTTCACTCTTCATTTAGCTGGAGGCCTTGAGTTTGACACCTCTCTAGCTGATCCCATTTGTCACTGGTAGTGATGAGTTCATGGCACTACTGGACATCTTTATGATGTTTCTCATCTCTGGCACTAAGTTTCCTTTGCCGACCGCTGTGTCTACAGTCATGCATGAACTGTCACATGGATATGAAGCAAAAGTCGCAGTGGGAAGCTCACTGTGCTACAATGCGGCCTAGCGGGCCAGGCCAACCACCGTCTGCCCCATCAAGTGCATCCACGGCTTCTTCATCCTCTGTGACTGTGGTGACAGCAGTCACACATGATTTTGGACGCAGACCTTCCACCTCTTTACCCACAACAGCCAGTGTGATTAGAAGGTCGTCAGTTCTTTTGGAAGTGAAAACACCTGCTGGTGATGAGCGCTCTCCAACATTGAGAGCACTACCTTTGGATGAAGGCAACATAATATCTCTGTCTGCACCATCCTCACAGACCAGCAGTTTGCTGGGTGTCTACTCAACCCTGTCTCAGCACAGCAGCCAGCCCTCGGTCCCTCAGATGTGGACAAGCAAAAGACCATTTCCTTCTAGCAATGACAAAGCTAATTTGCTAAATTTCACCATCTGCAAGCTGTTGGCTATAGAAATGCTGCCTTTCTGCCTGGTGGATTCAGAGGATTTTCGAGACCTTGTGGCCGTCGCAGTGCCCCAGTACCAGATGCCCAGTCGCCACTACTTCTCAAGAAAGCTGTGCCTGCGCTACACCAACATGTTGCACACAACATCACCGCTTCCTTGACAAACTCTGTGTGTGACAGGGTGCATTTCACCACAGACATCTGGATGAGTAAGCATGCAGGGCTGGCGTTAGGGGGGGGCAGACTGGGCAGTTGCCTAGGGACCCCACTCTCTTAGGGGCCCCCAAAGGAGCTGAACTGAAAATAGCAATAAAACAGTAAAAAAAAAAAAAAAAATACACATATTTGGTATCGCTGCGTTCGTAAGAATCTAAGCTATCCATATACGAAGTAAATTAATCCAATTGGTAAATGGCGTAACGGAAAAAAAATTAAAACGCCAGAATTGTGTTTTTTGGGCCACCACGTTGTTACAATACAATGCAATAAAAGGCGATCAAAAATGTTGTATCTGACTCAAAATGGGATCTGTAAAAATGTCAGCTCAGGGCACATAAAGTAAGCCCTCACATAGCCCTGTATCTTCAAACATTAAAACATCATGGGTCTTGGAAAATGGCGAATAAATCAAATGTATTTTAAATATTATTTTTTTTTTTTTCTTACAATTTTCTGGGGGTTTTTATGATTGAAATAAAAATGTTCAGTATCTTCTTATTCTGACCTAGATAATCAACTTATGAAGTCACTTTTACCATATAGTTAACATGAATAAAAAACTCAAAAAAATTGTGGAATTGCACTTTTTTTGCACTTTTATTTGCAATTTCAAAGCACTTGGAATTTCTTTCTCATTCTTCAGTACATTTTGTGGTAGAATGAATGATGTCATTCAAAAGTACAACTCATCCCGCAAAAAACAAGCCCTCGTACGGCGATGTGGAAGGAAGAATAAAAAAGTTCTGGCTCTTGGAGGAAGCGGAGGGAAAAATAAAAACGAAAAATCGCTCAGTGATAAAAGTTATAAAATCCTTGTAATTGCCGTATAATAGCAGCAGGAGCGCCCCCCGCAGGCTTCAGTCTTCACATGTTCATGATGGGAGTAATTAGAGTTTGGGGACCTCCTTAATTCCTACATTTGTAGACAGTTATCGAGCAGAACTTACAAGGCATTAAAGGGGATGTCCAGGATTAATAAAACTTTACTACATTCTTTCAAAAACAGCGCCACCCCTGTGTACAGGTGGCATGTGGTATTACAGCAAAGGTCCATTCTCTTCAATTAAGGTGAGGTGCAATATCACACACAACCTGTAGACAGGGGTGGCGCTGTTTTTGAAAGAAATCAGTCATGTTTATAGAATTCTGGACAACTCCTTTAAGATCAATATTTCCACTAGTGACCCCAGAACAACAGGATGGGGCTTAATTCAAATGTATTTTTTTTATAATATGAAGAATATAGCAGATCTTTGTTAAAGATGACATTTAAGTAGATGATCCTATGGAAACATTCCTCTTACTGACTCTCCAGTTTGTAAAACCTATTTAATTAAACACTTGTAGGTAATTTTTAATCAATATAAGGAATCCTGTGTTCACAATCCCCATCTCTTTGTCAGAGTATAAGAGGTTAGAAAGAGCGACCCTCCCTGGAGGAGCCGGGCTGTGTGACACAGACAATGATGGGAAAAGATGTGTGTGTCTATGTGTGTGTGCTCAGTGTATACGTGTAATATATAGTGTTTGTGTCACATACCGTGTGTGTCTATGTGTGTGTGCTCGGTGTATACGTGTAACATATAGTGTTTGTGTCACATACCGTGTGTGTCTATGTGTGTGTGCTCGGTGTATACGTGTAATATATAGTGTTTGTGTCACATACCGTGTGTGTCTATGTGTGTGTGCTCGGTGTATAGGTGTAACATATAGTGTTTGTGTCACATACCGTGTGTGTCTATGTGTGTGTGCTCGGTGTATACGTGTAATATATAGTGTTTGTGTCACATACCGTGTGTTGTGTGTATGTAACATCACATTTATAAATCCCAGCAGCACAGATGAGAATTCCTCGGTGTAAACAGGTCGGCAATCACCCAACAAACGAGCAAAATGCGGCTCATCATCGGGTGATTGGATGTTTACGGAGGAACAAAAATCCTTGCTCTCGGCAACACTGCAGAAGAGCTGCCGATAGCATGATCCTGTAGAGGACAGATTGCTCTACCGGTGATTGTACTGTGCCATCATTCTTCATCATCCTGGGTAAAAAGTCCGGAAACAAGCGCTGAATGACTTGAATATTATAAATCGCACTCATTTACCAGTCTGAAATCGGGGCTTGAACAATGTAACCTAAATGTCTGAGTGTGACGGTGCAATATGTGAGCATTTAGGGCCCCACTTTAACCTTTTGCCCAGGGCCCCACTTTGCCTAAAACCGGCCCTGTAAGCATGGACAGGGGCATTACATGTCGGAGACTGGGCACTGGGTAACTATGGTGACAGCAGGAGAAGGGGCTGCTGTACAAGTCTTTCCATACCCACGAGTTGTGCATCAATCCTCTGTATGTATAAGTTCCTCCACTGCTTCTGCCTCCTCAACCTCATCTCGGTCCTCCACCTGCACCCAAAGCCAGTCTGGTAATGCCACCCGCATTGTAACTGCGCGGAAGGAATCCTGCACACCTCCTAACTATGCTGGCAGCAGGGCTCAACGGCATCAGGCGGTCTTTACCTTGAAATGTCTGGGAAATGTGAGTCACACAGCTGAGGAGTTGTGGTCAGCTGTGGAGACCGAGTTTCATCAATGGTTGTCTCCACTCAACCTGTGGGCGACAATTCTGCAATGCTGCGTGCAGCCCTCCGCCGGGGCAATGTGACACACGTGCCTTGTATGGCTCATGTCTTGAACCTGGTTTTCCAGCAATTTTTAGCCCACTATCCCAGACTAAATGGGCTTCTGCAGAGGGCACGTTTACTGTGTGCTCACTTCCACCGTTCGCATCCCGCAGCTCAATGCCTTGCATCTCTACAGAAATCATTCGGCCTGCCAGTTCACCGGCTAAATTGTGATGTGTCGACATGATGGAATTCAACTCTGCACATGTTGCAGCGACTGTGGCAGCACTGACGAGCCCTGGTGCAATATGTTATGATGTAAAGCCTGGGCCAACGAGAATCAGAGGTGGGGCAGATCACGCTGCAGGAGTGGTCTCAGATCAAGGACCTATGCACCTTCTACACCCTTCTGCACAGTTTTGAAATGGCGATGAAGATGTTTAGCACTGACGATGCCATTATCAGCATGACTATTCTGGTCATTTACTTGCTGGAGCACACTTTAAACAGTATTCGGAGTCAGGTGGTGGGCCAAGAGGAGGGGGAGGAAGTACAGGAGGAGTCCTATGTGGAAGGGGTAACAAGATCTTTAAGGTCCAGACGGTCAGCAGCACCAAGGCGGCAGGCGTGGGAGGGTGGGGGAGAGGGAGTAACGAGGGCGCATTTTGGACTTCCAATCTGGGAAAATAGCCTGAGCTCACCACTCACGCCTTGGAGATCTTGTCGTGCCCTGCAGCCAGTGTTCTCTCTGAACGTTTTGTGAGGAAGCAACCCGGGGAACTCGCTTGCTGTATGACAACACGGACACGTGCTTAAAAATTTTCAATGTCTACCCTTTTATTTCTCACCTACCCATATCATAAACTGGGTAGCATATCAAACATTGAACATAAGCACATCACATAATACCTTACATTACACTAGAATAGCACATCACATATTACATTACATATAACATAGAACACCTACATTCACCATAATTATCTATCACCGGGACCTTTGTGACCTAACCGTTAGCCCCAATGGCGGGTAACTCGTGGATACCTCATGCAAGGCCCTTTCATCATCAGCCATCATGAGTTATCCACAATACACCATCTTTCCTTTGATCACCCAGGGTAATTTTACATAAGCCCTGTTGGTCCATCACCCAGGGTAATTTTACATATGCCCTGATGATACGCATAACATTTACATAATAAATACTTATCCACACTTATCCACAGGCCCTGTGGGTCCCAATGGCAGTACCAGCTGCCTGGCTTTATTTACCCAGCTCAACACTTTAATACTAACCCCTAGTACAGGCTTCAGCGTGACCGGGGCCTTACACACCGCTTGTGATCCATCATACACATCCATGGATCACATACACGCTCACAGCCCATAATACTACATTCATGGACTGTGGCTCCCCTGGGTCATCCATAACAGGGATTGAGCAACTTGAGTAACGGGGTACACCATGTGTCACCAAGGGCCCCTTACCGGACGTGTTTTGCCCCACGTCCGGAGCCGAGCGCCCTCCTGGATCAGCTTTGGTTCCCCACTCTAGGAGCCCTCCTAACCCCTGCATCTGGCCACAGGTTCACACACGCACTGGGTCTATCCCACAGACAGCATACCTAGCCCTTTTACCTAAGCCATCATATACTTCCATGGCACTTTTACATAAGCCATCTACAGCCCTGTTCATACAGGTCTCATATGGGCTGCTACACTGTGGATAGCCTTCACACACATTCATCCAAGATTAACGGGACCATAGCACGACCCATGGTTGGTCCCATTGGCGGCTATGACTGTCTGGCTCTCAAGCCGTACGCGGTCTCACACCACCTGGTAGGGTACCCAGTTCAAACTAGCATACAAGAACTGCTGTCTTACCGGGCAAGGATCCAGGTCTAGCAACCTGAGTCACGGCTGCACCCTGCATCCCCAAGGGCTCCTTACCAGATGTGTTTTGCCCCACGTCCAGACCAGCGTCCACCAGTTTCAGCCATGGGTTCCCCACTCCAGGAGCCATAACGCCCCGTTCCCGGCTACCAGACTGCACACAAGCAACAGAGTGTCAGGAGCCTCCCGTATGGAGAATGGCCGGTCTCCTCCAGGATGTGTTATGCCCCACGCCTGGACAAGCACCCTTCCATCTCAGTCATCTGGTCTGCACTGAGCTCCAGAAATCTCCCGCCTCCTCTCTCTGTTGTCTATGTCTTGTTCTGATTCACACAGCACCTGGCTAGCTCGTAGCTGCCACACCCACACTGCCACACCCACCTAAGACGCCCACACTGGCTGTTAGCATTTAGCACACCTTGCTCTTTCAGCCGCTCATTGGTCTCATGATTACCTTAGCTATTAACATACTGTGTACCGGACAGGATTACAGCACTCACTCTCAGCTGTTAGCTCACAGTAAACCGGCTCATATGGACAGGTTCCTAAGCCGGTAACCCATGTGATGCAACCTGGCCATGGGACCATGCCGGCTGTGTCTCACAGTGTCTTCAGCGCTGCTGGTGGTGTGCTGACAGATAAGTGCATGTGGCTGTGCAGTGACAATGTAGAAATATTAACGTTCATCAAGATGAACAAGTCATGGATCCGCTTTTCTACCCCTGTGTCATCCTGAGTTGAGTCATCCTTTGCGATCTCAAAAAATGTTCAGGCTAGACAAGGCTTAGAGCCCATGTGACCTGAAGAAGAGCCACCACAGCTTTTGATCTGAGGCAGAGTTTTGGTCGAGGATGCAGTTGTTGAGGTACTTCCAGTACTCCATCTCTATCCAGGAAGGCAACACCTAACCTCGTCATCACTAGCATCCTCCTCCACCTCCTCTGCTGACCTCATCGACTGGCTGACTGTGGGTTGACAGTAAGTGGGATCTCCAACCTCATCATCACTCTGTGTGCTCTCACACTCGTCGTCCTCAGAGCCAACCTCTACCTGCCCTGACGAAAAAGTCAAGTTGTCGTTCCAATCAGGTATCTCAGTCTCATCAGCATCTTCCTCATTATCTCCACCAACAGGTGTTCCAGTTTGGGAATGAGGGTCTACATTATGCTCAGACCCTTCTTCATCTGGGCCTGGATCTGACTCACAAAGCTTCTGGGCATCAGTGCAGATCGTTTCCTCGTCTGGACTCACAGAAGCTTTGGAGCAGACCTCTGATTCCCAGGCTATAGTATGAGTGAACAGCTCTGCAAACTCAACCATCTGTCTTACCCCATACTCAGACGGGTGGCTGGAGACTTGGGAGCTGTGAGGAAGCCAGTGTGATTGGGGTGACACCTCTGAGGACTGAAGTATTTGTGATGATGAAGTTGAGGTGGAAGAGAGCCCACTTGATGGAGCACTTGATATCCATTCAAGCACCTGCTCTTTTTGTGCCTCATCTACAATTGGTAGCGATGGTCGTGTCCGTAAGAATGGGATCATACCAGATTGTCCATGAAAAAAAGTAGACATCTTAGTTTGGCTGGAAGATGGTCTTTCTTCTGCAGATGTTACTGTTGCTTTACCACCTATCTCACGGTCATAAACGTTTTTCCCTTTCCAACACGCCTATTCCCCTTTCCACCAGCAGCAGGCCTTTTGCCACTCATTTTGGAGGTTAACTAATTGGCAACGCTGTAGTTGTTGGCACAAAAAACACTATGTATGGAAACCGAGCAGAACTGAGTGGCCAAACTGTGGTTCTAGTATATTAATGGGATAGGGTCAGCGCTTAGTCTATATACACTACACTTTATCCAATACTCGTTTTTAACCCTGTATCAGGGATCTTTATATAATCACGGTAAAAACATGTCATAACATACATTGTCGTCCACACCAGGAACGCGACATGTCGCATTCAGGGTGCAGATGAGAGTGTGTGATTTGTATGCAAGCATGTGCATGCGTACAAATCTTACAGGGAAATGAATGGGAGCGCACGGTCATGCGCAGTCAAGCGCAGCACCGTGCGTCCCCATGATAAACATAGGGACTTGCGGTGCCTGCGCTCACATGGCGGTTCCCCTCCGCAGAACACTAATGTGAAGCCAGCCTTTGTTTGCTGTGTTTCTCTGTCTTTCAGCATTACCTGTGCAGGAGAACGCTGGCACAGTGCGGCGTGGCCGGCAGTCGCACTGTGTTGTGTGCAGTCAGAGTCCGTCTGATCTCTCTGACGTGTTGTTTTTGTTGCGGTCAGGTGACTGGGAGGGGTGGAGCCTAGACGTGTCAGTTACCGGCAGTCGTCAGGTTTCTATTCACCAGCGGTGTAGCTTAACCAACATGTTTCAAAGGCAGATCGTCTTTCTTCATCAGGGAACCCTGAAAGAAGCGTAACTACCTCAACTCATCTGAAGGATATGTGACAGAGGTAAATGTATAATAATTATCACTAACACCAGCATTATTAGGTGTTTTAACACAGATATTTTAATTCAATTTTAGATTGAATTCATAAAGCCAGAGCCTACCTAGGAGAAAGACACCAAACCTACAGGGTCCTAGACTTGAAAATTTGGGAGAAACAAATTTATATACCGTAGGTCAATTTAAAAAATTCATAGCAGAGAAAAGATTAAAAATTAATTTAATATACCCACAGGTACATAAAAAGGACACGATAACTACGTGCTCACAAAAGAAGTCACTCCATTTAATACAACCAAATCACAGCTTCATCATTTTAATGAATTTTTACATAAAAAGATTTTATGTTATGACATGTTTTTACTGTGATTAAATAAAGATCCCTGATACAGGGTTAAAAACTAGAGATGAGCGAGTATGCTTGTCACTACTCGGTACTCACACGAATATCTCGGTACTCGGGGAACTCAGCGTTTGTGTCTGACCAGTCCACCTGCAGGGCTTTAATCTCTAATCTCAGTGTTTTGCTAAAAACCAACTCTTGTCTGCATTCATCTAACATTTGTGTGCGGCAGGAGTAAGTTGTAGCATAAATTAGGATACGCCAAAAGACTCGCTATTCTCGTCAGCGTTTGTGTCCAACTAGTCCACCTGCAGAGCCTTAATCTCTAATCTCAGTGTCATGCTAAAAACCAAATCTTGTCAGCACTCATTTAGCATCTTAGTGCAGCTACAGTAGGTTGCAGCGTAAATTAGGATATGCCAAAAAACTCGCTATTCTCGTCAGCGTTTGTGTCTGACCAGTCCACCTGTAGGGTCAAGGAACTGGATGTGATGGTGGTGCAGGCAGAGGCCGAGCCCGTGTGCAAGCTCGAATTGCGCCACGACAATTGCCCACATCATCTCACTCGACCTTCCTGTCCCAATTTCTAGGGGACCGCCGCAGTACTCCACTATTAAACCAAGACCAGTGTCAACAGGTTGTTAGTTGGATAGCGGATAATGCTTCCAGTCAGTTTGGCACCACCACAAATGCCCTGTCTTCCACATGGTCAAGTGTCAGTAGCCGTGAGACTGGACCGCACATTCCACACCCTGATCCTCCTTCCTCCCACCATGCCAAGTGCCCGGCCCTGGACATAACTGATCACACACTTGGACACTCTGAAGAGCTGTTCACTTATCCATTCGTAGATTCTGGCCTCTCTCCAGCTCCACTTGAAGTGGGTCATGAGGAGATCGTATGTACCGATGCCCAAATATTTGATCAGCCACGGTCTCACAAAGGCAACGGTGGAAATGTGTCTCAACAAGAGGTGGACGATGATGAGACACAATTGCCAGAAAGTCAGGAGGAGGACCAGGGTGCGGAAGTGGAAGACGACGTGGTGGATGATCTAGTAACTGACCCAACCTGGCAGGAGGACATGCAGAGCGAGGACAGCAGTGCACAGGGGGAGTTAGGCATAGCATCACAACAGGCCGGAAGAAGCAGGGTGGTGTCCGCAGGCAGAAGGCAGGCAACCATTCTCCGGAACAACAACACGAGTGAAGTTGCCAGTACAACTGTTAGGTCTTCCCGAGTCTGGCTGTTTTTTAAGGTGTCTGCAGATAATTCGAAAAGGCCATTTGCAACACCTGCTCCCTACTGCTGGACCTAATATTAACCAACAGGCCGGACCGCATATCAAATATACAGGTTGAAGGCCACTTGGGTAATAGTGATCATAAAATAATACGTTTTCAAGTATCCTTTAATAAGATGTTTAGTAGAGGGGCTAAAAGGACACTAAACGTCAGGAAGACAAATTTCCAACAGTTGGGAGATGATCTTAGTGCAATTAACTGGGACAATGTCCTGAGACATAAAAGTACACAAAGCAAATGGGAGACGTTTATTAGCATCCTGAATAGGACCTCTGCACAATATATACCCTATGGGAATAAACAAGCTAGAAATAGGAGGAAACCACTATGGCTAAATAGAGCTGTAAGGGGCGCAATAAGTGACAAAAAGAAAGCATTTATGGAATTAAAGCAAGTAGGTAGTGATGAGGCATTAAATAAATACAGAAAATTAAATAATATCTGTAAAAAGCAAATCAAAGCAGCAAAGATTGAGACAGAGAGACTCATTGCCAGAGAAAGTAAAAATAACCCCAAAATATTTTTTAACTTCATCAATAGTAAGAAACTAAATAATGATTGTAAAAAGAAAGATGGAGGCACTCAGCATTCCAATTTTGCAGCTGGTTAATTTAATGCAAAAATTACAGAAGCAGGTGCATGATACAGGGAGGGAGGTGCTAGGACCGACTGTGACCGCTTGGCGGGATGTCCCGCTTCTACGGGTCCGGTACCCGTAGAAGCGGGACATCCCGCGAAGCGGTCACCGTCGGTCCTAGCACCTCCCTCCCTTTATTATGGACCTGCTGCTGTAATTTTTGCAATAAATGAACCAGCTGCAAAATTGGAATGCTGAGTGCCGCCATCTTTCTTTTTGGATTTATTGTCTTGAACTCTGGCTCAGCAACAGGAGATTCCACAGCACGCCACCGCTACAGGAGTATACAAGTAACGCTGTTAACAGGTCAGTGCCCGGCTTTCATTTCTATGCTTGAATCTAAATAATGATTGTGTTGGCCCCCTTAAAAATAGTCTGGGTGAAATGGTGGATGAGGATGAGGAAAAAGCCAATATGCTAAATGACTTTTATTCAACAGTATTTACACAAGAAAATCTTATGACAGACAACATGATCAGTGATAACAAAAACTCTCCATTAAATGTCACCTGCTTAACCCAGCAGGAAGTACAGCACCGTCTTAAAATAACTAAAGTTGACAAATTCCCAGGCCCGGATGGGATACACCCCAGAGTGCTGCAGGAATTAAGTACTGTCATAGATAAACCATTATTTTTAATATTTAAAGATTCCATAATAACAGGTCTGTACCACAGGACTGGCGCATAGCAAATGTTGTGCCAATATTCAAAAAGGGGACAAAAACTGAACTTGGAAATTATAGGCCAGTAAGCTTAACCTCTACTGTGGGTAAAATCCTAGAGGGTTTTCTAAGAGATGCTATACTGGAGTAGCTGAAGAAAAATAACCTCATGACCCAATATTAACATGGGTTTACGAGGGACCGTTCCTGTCAAACTAATCTGATCAGCTTCTATGAAGAAGTAAGTTCTGGACTGGGCCAAAGAAATGCAGTGGACGTGGTGTATATGGACATTTCAAAAGCTTTTGATACGGTGCCACACAAAAGGTTGATACATAAAATGAGAGCAATAGGGATAAGGGAAAATATGTGTAAGTGGGTTAAGAGATGGCTTAGGGGTCTGCAATACCAAGACAGGTTATTAGAGGACTGAGGGGTCTGCAATACCAAGACAGGTTATTAGAGGACTAGGGGGTCTGCAATACCAAGACAGGTTATTAGAGGACTGAGGGGTCTGCAATACCAAGACTGGTTATTAGAGGACTGAGGGGTCTGCAATTCCAAGACAGGTTATTAAACTTGGGGTTATTTAGTTTAGAAAAACAAAGGCTTAGGGTTGTTCTTATAATAATGTATAAATATATGAGGGGACAGTACAGAGACCTTTTTAATGATCATTTTACTCTTAGGCCTGAGACAGGGACAAGGGGGCATCCTCTACGTCTGGAGGAAAGAAGGTTTAATCATAATCACATATGCAGATTCTTTACTGTAAGAGCAGTGAGACTATGGAACTCTCTGCCACATGATGGTGTAATGAGGGAGTCTCTACTTACCGGTTATATATACTAGATTCTTTGATAGGGTTGATCCAGGGAAGTAGTCTGATTGCCGTATGTGGAGTCAGGAAGGAATTTTTTTCCCCAATGTGGAGCTATTGTTGCCACATGGGTTTTTTTTTGCCTTCCTCTGGATCAACATGTTAGGCTATGGGGTAAGCTAGATGGACTTATAGTCTTCCTTTAACCTTAAAAACTATGTTACTATGTTTCTATGAACTTGCCCAGTAGCCCTCAAAAGGGCTGATATTACAACTAGTCCCTACTTCTCAGAACTAGCCCTCAAAAGGGCTGATATTAAAACTAGTCCCTACTCCCTAAACCTATCTATCTAACTTGAAATTCGCTTGCTGTCTGGCTGACTAACTGACACTGTATAGCACCCACAGCAGCAGCGGTGCCGTCTGATTCAGAGCTGCAGCACTGAGGAAATAGTGGCGATGGGGAAAATGGCTGGGTCTTATAGGGCAAGGACATGTGACATACACAGCCAATGACACATGCCCTTGCTTGTGTGCAAAAAATGCACTTTGCTGTGTTTGTGAGCGATTGGCTAATGACTCGCCCAGGGCAGGGTACTCAGACCTCAGGCTCAGTCTGGGATGTCACGGGTGGCTGCCTGAGACTGGGCCCTGGTAGTCAATGGGTAAAGTAAAGAAAATAAAGTATATAAGTTTGTAATACCACCTGCAGTACCTGGTGATGCTCACCAGCGCCGCTACAGTCCTCCGGTGGTTGATGGTATTGCGGCTAGAATGGTATAGTCCTCTGCAATTTGTGCTGGAAAGGATGCAGCAGAGTCGACAAAGTCACTTCACTGGGTACTTTACTGAAAAACCTTTTGTCATTATTACGGTCATTCAGTGCAGTAAGTTGTTACAGCGACAAATGGCTACGGGTGCTGCAAGTGGATCGTATGGTTGGTAGATGGATCCCTCTCTGTGTGCCTTTCTTGTACTTTCTTTCCTTTGTCTCCCAGTGGCGGTGAAGTCAGATCTCATGTAGATTAATCTGACCTCCTGCTGTTCCTCTTAGTCTCCCTTGCACCCGTCGAGTGAATCTTCTTATGATTACCGCGGGCGATTACCATGGGTCTGATTCCCCTCTAATGGGTCTTTTGGGAGTCAGGGCCGTGTCTGGAGATACCCCCGGTCAACGGATTTTCTGTGAGCCTTAAAGGTTATCCCAGGTGCGGTCTCCGGTACCCGGTTTCTCTCCTGGGGCAAACTCTCTGGTTACTTTGCTCCCCACTCTGAGTGAACTCCTCGAGCTTCCTGAGTTCTTTTCTCCTTTCTTTCTATTCTCTGGGATCTGTTCCTTGTTTGCTCCTTGGGTTCCTCAGCCGAGGTAACCCTCCTTTCTCCCCCAGGCCGGCTGCCTGGCTCCTGAGTCCTAGACTCCTCCCGACTAGACTCTCCTCCCGGGGGTCCCTCCCACCGGATGACTAGTGTGGGGTGTGGGCTCTAGGGTTCTACCTACCGTCCATAGCTCCACTTGCAGTGGGATGACTACACCGCTTTTATGGGTGTAGTACCCCTTTTGTGGCACCTACATAGTGGGGCGCCACACTAACAGACTGCTCCGCTCAATTGTAAATGCGGGAAAGAAAAAAAAAATTGAGATCGGCATTATTTCAGCACATATCTTTCCTCCTCCCACTATACACTGAAACTGTATATCAACATTGAACAACTGTATTACTGCGTAAATCCAGTTACGTTTTTGGTGAACGAAGCGTTATCGAACATAACCTCAAACTGCCGAATTTTAAGCAAATTGTTTGCATTCATCGAATGACTTGAACACCACCCAAAACAGCTTGAATTTGAAATTGGGGAACATTTCGAATCTACACCGCTTATCTTTAGTGTTGATCCGGCCCCAAAGATCTCAGTACGGTATATACATATAGTTGTGTCCTGCATCACATGACCTGACGCTGCTCATCTGAATAGGTTTCCAGTTTGATGATTTATCAAGGACAAAATTGTAATTGTTCTTTTCCCACAATGTCCCCAAGTGTCCTAACCCCGAGGAGACCCCTGGACTTACCACAGGTGATGACCCCGAGGAGACCCCCAGACTTACCACAGGTGATGACCCCGAGGAGACCGCCGGACTTACCACAGATGATGACCCCGAGGAGATCCCCAGACTTACCACAGGTGATGACCCCATTACTGTAGGTGTAAGCGTAACGCTTCGTAGAGGGATGGCAGTAAGGACTCTGGGCTCTCCTATGGCAGCAAGCTTGAAAACCACAGCACCTGAGGAAGGAGAATATAGAATAAGGTCACTGGGGCCTTTGAGCCAAGGGAAGGGGGGGCAGCAGGAATAATCCTGTTACTCCATAGAAAACCAATACAGTTACCATTTTTTCATAGGGTGATTTTTCCTTGCTGGATTTTCATTGTTTTTGCCCTTTCTTCCAAGTGGCAGAAATATTGAATATCAATAATTTTTTGGTAATACATTAGGTGACATATGATCGTGATGTTTCCAATAAGACCAGATTTGATTCCATTAATGTTATATAATAGATGAGACAACAAGGCACAACTAATTTAAAAACTATTTACCTTAAATAAATAAAGACACTTCAGAATGTTGTGGGCTAAAATTATGTTACTTTTATTAAGGTTTACACATCCATAAATTAACCGTTAGAATAAATTTCCACCAATAAATATAATAAATACCAATAACTCTTTTAATAAATAATATAAAAATGGTCCACCCAGCACGCTGGGCAACCCGCCAGTCCGAGTCTAGCATAGGCGAGGACCCCCCACCAAAAATGAAAACAATGCTCCACAACATTCTGAAGGCCACATTAAACATGTCGATACCTATATCCAAAAGATGAATCAAATCAGATCTATAATGACCTGTGGTCCCACCCTCCAAATCTATATGCCGGTACGAGAAACCTTTCATTTCAGGTAAAAATTTAGTGATATCCCTGTTAATTTTCTTTCTAATTTTGTCAAAGAACATCATATCCTCCGAACGCCAAATTAGCCTTGGAATGATCTCAGAAAAAATGATTAATGTATTGGGAAAGCGTTCCGATAACCAGAAAAATTCACTCTTCATTTGCCATAATAAATCGAGTGTTCTGACCTTACCCAGATCATTGCCCACAGCATGAATAATGATCGCATCTGGTTGTGGAAAGCATCTCAGTAACTCTACAGCCACAGAACTCACCTTTCCCCATCGAAGACCCCTAACCCCATGCCAAAAAATGTGAGCATCTTTAACATTGAAAGAAAGGGTTTCAGTATAGTTTCTCCTCATTGCTCTTGCCTGGGCCCAGTATACAAAAGAGTGGCCGAGAATCCCTATACCTTTAGCCCCTAAAAACAAATCCAGAATTAAAAAACTTTTATTGGGGTGAATATACAGTTTAAACGCATTCGATTTCCATGTGCCAATGTGTTTAATTGCTCCAGTAGAAAAACCTTCAGAAGCGGCAAAAGTTGCCGCCCCAATACGAAATGAATGTGAAGTAATGTGCAGGTGAGATAATCCCAACTCCAGCAAACACTTCTTAAATACTGCATTGAACTCAAAAACCGTAGCCGGAGACCCATCAGAGTGAACGAATAAAGGGCCTGAAAAAACACCGCGTGACAATATCCAATTAGCCATGTTCCCAACAGGACAAATATTGGAAAAAATCATAGCCCTTAAATTGATAGAAGCACCCTTCCCAAACTGATCCCTCTTAGGCTGCCTTCAGATTTGCAGATGCCTCCGCAGCGTTTTGCGGAGGCATCTGCAAGCATCTGCATGCAGACGGCAGCCCCTATGTTTATAATGGAGGGCACGGTGTCTGCAGATGCTTGCAGACCGCCGTGCGCACCCATTCACTCCTATATGTGATCTGTGCGCAGGCGGATGCCTGCGTACAGATCACACACTCTCGTCCGCACCAGGGACGCGACATGTTGCGTCCCTGGTGCGGACGAGAGTGTGTGATCTGTACGCAGGCATCCGCCTGCGCACAGATCACATATAGGAGTGAACAGGTGCGCACGGCGGTCTGCAAGCATCTGCAGACACCGTGCGCTCCATTATAAACATAGGGGCTGCCGTCTGCATGCAGATGCTTGCAGATGCCTCCGCAAAACGCTGCGGAGGCATCTGCAAATCTGAAGGCAGCCTTAGAACGTAGCAACTGTATGGTTAAAAAAATCGGTCTGTACCTTCACATCTGAAAACAATAAACCGGACTGGGAAAGTTTGTTAACTGAAACTACCTCACTCACCCAAAGTGCCGCAAAAAACATCACACAAAAAACTGCCCGAAACAAAGAGGTTTCGTAAAGATTAAAACAAACTTGAGGAAGGACAGACCAAAGGTTTCCCAATAAATCAAGAGAAACTGGTGACTGCTATCGGGGTGAAATAAAGCTCTCCTATACCCTTTTACAAACTGCCAGACAAAGAACAAATTAGACCAGGGGACTTCCCCTTTTAATTTCATAAAAAATGATATACCTGACACTGTCTGATTGATGGCCGAAAGAGACATACCAGAACCTGCACATTTCTCCAAGAACAAAAGGACAGAATCAGACGAGGACACATGACAAGAAAAATCGAATGAACTGCAAAATTGAACCCATTTAGCCCAAGGTGATGAATAAGCTAACCAAGTACGAGGAGCCAGCAAGTAAACTATATATGCAGGAACTAAGGACAAATCAGAGCCCAAAGATGAGAAGGACAACCGAGAGCTTCCTCGATGGCTTCCGAAACTGGGCCAAGAGATGGCTGCGGAGAATGGAGAGAAACAGTTCTAATGGACTCGTTCACTACCTGAGGACGTAAGCGAGCCTTAAGCCAACTGTTATTTTTTTAAAGCTACCAGCACTAAATGCCAAAGCACAGTGCTAATGACTATAGATTTAGAAGATAATGTATTAATGGCCATACATGTTCCTTTATGCTCAACATTTAGCAAAATCCTCCTGTTCTGCAATTTCGCACCCCAAACTGAAAATGCCACTGTAATAGCAAAAACCTCCCTAAGAGTATGATTGTCCTGTAGACAGGAAACCAATGAGGACACTCGTTGGCCCGAAAACATAGCGCAAAAACCTGAAAGACTAGAAGAATTATAAAATGATAAAGAGTCATTGAACTCCTGAAGAAGCTCGTTCCACACCAACTAGTCCCATTTAACCAATGAGGAAATAGCAATCCTGTCATTGGTGTTAGAATACCCCTTGATAGAATCATACAGAATCCTCAAAAATGGCCTACCCATTGGAATCACTCTAATGGAAAAATTCAAGCTTCCAATCAAAGATTGGAAATCTTTTAATAACGCATAATCCAGAGACAAGAATCCCTGAACTGATAATACCAAGGAAGAAATCTTCTCTCGTGATAAGCGACATTCCATTTTCTGAGAATCCAAAACTATACCTAAATACTGCAAGCAAGTGCGTGGCTGAACCGTCTTTTCTGCAGCAATCGGAACGCCAAACGCCTTCATTCGCTACAAAAAGGTCGACAAAAGCAAAAAACAATCTTCAGACTGAGCGGGACAATAAAATGAAATCATCCACATAATGTGTCATTAAACTACCCGGAAAGACTGATTGTACACTCCACTGCAATAATGATGAAAACATCTCAAAATAATAGCAAGACATTGCAAAACCCATAGGTAAAGCCTTGTCAAAAAAATATAAATCCATTAAACGAAAAACCCAAAGAATTAAAACCCGAAGGGTCCACTGGAAGAAGCCTAAAAGCATACTGGATGTCCGTTTTATCCAATAGAGCATTCCTACCCGCCAGGCGAAGCAAAACAACTGCCATGTCAAAAGAAGAGTATTTTACTGAAGCCAAAGAGGCATCAATTTGATCATTAAGGAAAGCGCCTGGCGGATAGGAAAGATGGTGAATCATTCGAAAAGATCCAGACTCCTTCTTAGGAACTCCACCCAGTGGAGACAAACGAAAATTAACAAAAGGAGGATTTAAAAAAGGCCCTGCATGATGACCCAATCTCAATTTCCTTAACAATTTTCTCCTCAACAACCTGTGGATAACGCCACACCGATGGCAGATTAGGTACCAAAAGACAACCCTGTCCCTCAAAAGGCGGCACGAAGAATCCATTTAAAAAAATGGATTCCATTAATGCCGCCTTTGTTTGGTCGGGGTACCTGCTTAGCCATGGACGCATTTCTTTGATTTTCACTGGCGTCGTTGCTTTTTAGAAAAATCTCCCTTGTACCTATAGCAGACAGACCATGCTTCTTAAAACATTTAGCTGCAGAGTGGGCGCCAGAACAAAAGGAACATTCATGCCGATACTTGCAATTCTGAGCCCACTTGCAGCTAGAATCATTAAAAGCAAAGCACAGCCCCTTACGTACGGGCTGTGCAGAGCTATGCTGAGTTGTCTGCCTTTGGGGAACCATCATGTGAAGCCATAAGCCCACATCCTTGGCTCCCCATTTCAGTGATGATTGAACAGCTAGCTTCTGACGATAAGCCTCGTCATAGGCTAACCATGCTGTACCCCCAAAATGCCTGTAAGCCTCCAGCACGCTATCCACGTGCTGGAAAAGCCCACAGTATAAGTCGGGAGATTTCTCTCCCAACACTGCTGCATATATGCAAAAGCATTGCAGCCATAAATTAAATGACCTAAACACCCAGTTTTTGTCATCTTCTTGCCTATCCTCCCTCTTTTCCCTCCTGTTCATTTCTCTAGCCGGGAGAAGGCTAAAAACATCAATAAATTCTCCCGCCCATATTTTTTCTTTAATGGCCATGGGAATGTGAAAGCCTAAAGCAGACATGTCACAGGGCATTGCCTCTTTAAAGCTAGCCCTAGCTCTCCCTGGAGATTCAGTCTCCCTGGGGATTACTCTCAGTGACCCCCCTCCCTGAGCACCCACTGCCACCAAAGCTGAAGATACAGCTGAGGCAACAATCTCGTTAATATAATCAGGGTTCATCATACACATCTCACCTGATCCAGGCGCAGTAGCAGGCTCTTGCAGCCTGAGATCTTCCATGCGATGGCGCTGCGGCCTCCTGCTGTTGCCTGTTGCCTCATGATGGCTTCCCATTCAATATATGGGGCCATTTTATTATTGATCATTCTGGAGGTTAATAATATAATATCATCCATATATTGGTCTGTAGATTGCTCTTCCTGGATATTGAGGGATTGTATTTGTAGAAGGACATTTGTTATCCTGAGACTCGCTGATTGTATTCAGTGAATCAGGTGAATGGACGTGATGTGGATATATGGCGCCCCTGAATCTGGTCACCACACAATGTACTGCATGTTATATTGGATTGTACTGTTAGTCTGATGAGAGTGATGATTATTGATGAGCCGCCACCTAAGTGTTCGAATTCGATTCGTCGAATTGGGTGTGTGTTTGTTGAATGTTCGTCGAACACCGTCTAACCCCATTGGAATCAATGGCAGGCTACAGCAAACGCATAGAAACCACCTGCAAAAGTGTCCAAAAGCTGCCAAACTACTCAGAATAGACAGTAAACACCAGGAGGAGTGAGAACAATCTACCCACAGTACAAATAGTCTCATGGTGTAGCATGAGTGCACAAGACACGGTCTGTGCCAGGCTGCACACTCTTCCAATGCACTTCAAAATAGAAGGTGGGTAACATTCACCTAAAATGTCAGAGGTGACTGAAAATTACTTTGAATTGACAAATGTATGAGTTACAGGGGAAAATGGGCAGCAGATTTCTACATTAAGTAAAAAGAGGTGGAGGAGTAAAAGGAGGATGAGACAAAGGTATAGGCATGTCACGCACTGCTCAAATCATGTACCACACAGCAAGGGGACCCCAACAAGAGTCCTCACTCTTCCCAAAGGGTCACGCCACAGCAAAATTGTATCAATTGTTCCAGAATAAAAAATGCTGAATGGCCCAGCCTGCATGCATGGCACAGGGTCTAGAACAGGACCTGGCCAAGTGCATCTGCGGTTTCTTCATCCTCTGTGACTGTGGGGACAGCTGTCACACAGGCTTTTGGCCGCAGAACTTCCACCTCTTTACCCACCACAGCCAGTGTGATTGACAGGTCATCAGCTGTTTTGGAAGTGGAAACATCTGCTGGTGTTGAGCGCTGTCACACATCGAGAGCACCACCATTTTATGAATGCGACATAATATGTCCACCTGCCCCTCCCTCACAGACCAGCAGTTTGTCTGGGACACCCTACTTAACCCTGTCTCAGCACAGCAAACAGCCCTCGGTTCCTCAGATGTGGATAAGTAAAAGACCCATTCCTCCTACCCATGTGATGGGCGCTGCTGCTGTAACTGGGAAGTCATGGGGGTCGTGACCCCAGGCTCTAGTACGCTGCTTTGCCTCCTGACACTGTGTGGCTGGGAAATCTGGAATTCCCCACCTTCCGTTATTGACATCAGACCCTTCACAGCCTCAGACCCGGTGCCCGTTCTCTGCGCTTTCCTCTGAGGTGAGCACGGTGCTCCTCATCTCCCTCACACTTTCCTTCCTCCTCAGACTGACTCCATGGCTGTTCTAACTCGTCCTCCGGCCAGAACTTTTATACAGGGAATCTCCCCTTAAGCTGGGTTCTAGAGCTCCCCTTTCTGGTCTGGAGATAGGAAAGTGTTTGAAGCTGTGCCACCTGAATAGGGAACCCCCCTTTTGCCTCCAGGCATACTATTTGGGCCCTGCGGTGCTACACATGCCAAACCTAAGAGGTTGAATTTCACCATCTGCAAGCTGTTGGTTACTGAAATGCTGCCTTTCCGGCTGGTGGATACAGAGGATTTTCGAGACCTTGTGGCCGTCGCAGTGCCCCAGTATCAGAAGCCCAGTCGACCCTACTTATCGAAGAAAGCTGTGTATCGAAGAAAGCAAATCAATATATCAAACTTTTATTAGACCACACCGGTGACGTCACCTCCGACTCCGCCGCTCTGGCAGTGATCAAAGACCAGGTAAACTTAATTCATTACTTCTCCACTATTTATATGTGGCTTGACCCCACAGACAGTGACACTCCCTTGAAGAAGTGACTGAGGTGACAGAACGCGCGTGGTCCACTGTTGTCCCCCTGGATTGTCCCAACACTACTTCTTATGGTAATGTACAATGATTTCAGGATTCAACATTACCAGCTTTATTCTTAGGTTTATGGAGATTTGATTGACCCATAAAACCATTGTTCTTGCAGGTTAACTCTCCTTTAGCCTCACTGCTTGCCTGCTTACTCATTTACTCTAGCACACTCTTCTGACCAGACTGACCTTGAGCTGAGGCACTAGCCAGATAACTGGGGTTTAGATCCTAGACTAGTAATACTTGATTATAGGTGATACGTTAGTGAGAACTAGGAGATTTTGAACCTGAAATATATTTGCTGATTGTTCTCTATTACAAGTGTATAACAGTGATACTGTATTATTTTGTTGTTGGGTACTATAACATCTGCATCTGCAGACCATTCTGCTTTTTAATTGATTTTAACTCTGTCCTGTTTGGTGTGGTCTTATAAAAGTTTGATATTTGTTTATATTGATTTGCTTAATTTTTATGGTGATCGCTCCATACACATACTGTACATGTTTTCTTTTCCTTGAAACTTAATGCTATTTTTGACATGTTGGAGCTGATCCCTACATCTTAATATTTGTGGTGCCCTCAGTCCCCCCCAACTTTTTTTCAAAGCCTGTCTGGTAGTGTGACCCGCGTTCAAACTGCGCAGAAGGAATCCTGCACACCTCCTTACTATGATGGCAGCAGGGCTTAACGGCATCAGGCGGTGTTTACCTTGAAATGTCTGGCAAATGTGAGTCACACAGCTGAGGATTTGTGGTCAGCTCTGGAGAGTTTAATCAATGGTTGTCTCCACTGAATCTGCAGCCAGGGAAGGCCGTGGGCGACAATGCTGCAATCCTGGGTGCAGCCCTCCGCTGGGACAAGGTGACACACATGCCTTGTATGTCTCATGTCTTGAACCTTGTCGTCCAGCAATTTCTAGCCTACTATCCTGGCCTAAATGGGCTTCTGCAGAGGACACGGTCACTGTGTGCTCACTTCTGCTGTTCGCATCCCGCAGATTAACGACTTGCATCTCTACAGAAGTCGTTGGGCCTACCGGTTCACCGCCTGAAATGTGATGTGCCGACACGATGAAATTCCCCTCTGCACATGTTCCAGTGACTGTGGCAGCAGCAACGAGCCCTGATGCAGTATGTCATGACGCATAGCCTGAGCCAACATGATCCAGAGGTGGGGCAAATCACGCTGCTGGAGTGCTCTCAGATCAAGGACATCTGCACCCTTCTGCAGAGTTTTGAAATGGCTACTAAGATAGTTAGCGCTGATGATGCCATTATCAGCATGACTATTTGGGTCATCTACATGCTGGAGCACACTTTAACCGGTATTCAGAGTCAGGTGGTGGGCCAAAAGGAAGGGGAGAAAGTACAGGAGGAGGCGTATGCGGAAGGAATAACAAGATCTCAAAGGTCCAGATGGTCGGCAGCATCAAGGTAGGAGGGTGGAGGAGAGGGTGCATGGTAGCAGCCAAACTGTTGATGAAGGTGCAGGAGCTGAGAAAAAAATGGAAGACGAAGAGGCGATGAGCATGGAAGACTCAGCAGATGAGGGAGATCTTGATTACATTTCTGTTGTGTGAGGTTGGGAGAGAGGGCAGAGGAAGGAAGCGTGAATGTTACCTCGCCGCCACCAACACAACAAGGACTTGGTCCTCCTAGATGCACAAGACACATGAGCACCTTCTTGCTGCACTACCTGCAACATGATCCTCGGATTGTTAGAACGTGAAGTAATGCCGACTACTGGGTTGCCACACAGTTAGATTCCCGGTACAAGAGTAAATTTGGCCAAATGATTCCTGCCCTGGAAAGGGACGCACTTATGCAGGAGTATCAACAGAAACTTTTACACAATCTTAGTACTGTTTTTCCCCAAAACACCAGTGGAGCACATAGTGAATATCACAGTTCTAACTTTCCAACCCGGGGAAAGTCGAGTCATCATCACTCAAACGTTAACAGTAACAGTGTATCTGATACCAGCAATTTTGTAGAATCATTTCACCTTTTTTTTAGACCATCCTTTGCAACGCCAGAAGAGAAAACAAGTCTGACATGTAGTGAATGCCTAGAGAGGATGATACAGTAGTATCTACAGCTGAATATCGATTCCATGACTGTGGAACTGGACCCTTGTGCATTTTGGGATTCAAAACTGGAAAAATATCCTGAGCTCGCCACTCATGCCTTGCAGATCTTGTCATGCCCCGCAGCCAGTGTTCTCTCTGAATGTGTCTTCAGCGCTGCTGGTGGTGTGCTGACGGATAAGCACACGCGGCTGTCCAGAGCAAGTGATAGTGTAGACTAGGGCCGTATCTAGGGGGGCTGGTGGGGCATCTGCCCCGGGCGCAACAGGTAGGAGGGCGCTGTCGGGCCTCCTGCTGCATCGCCCGAGGTCTCTCCCCTGCACTTCCATTTGCCACCCCCCCACCCTGCAGTGTGAGGCGCTGTTCTCTGCTCCGAGTGTCAGGTGACAGTGGGAGCAGAGAATCCGCCGTGCGCCGGCTCCAGCATTCCATGGTACAGAACGTCTATCAGACACTCTGTACCATGGAGCCCTGATAGCACCTTGCACTTCCGGGTCGGGAGGACTTCCGAAGCGTGATCAGGTCACCTGATTCATGCTGCTGACGTCACTCGGCGACCCGGCAGAGAGAAAACTAGTGAGAAGCGCTCCAGCTACAGGACCTGAAGACACCGAAGACAAATGTAACAAGGGGAAGGGGAGAGGTTGGGAATGTACAGTAAGAGGAGCAAACTAGGCGGTGGGAACAAACATGGGGCAATTATGGGGGCAGTATAAGGGACAAACATGAGAGTATGGGGCAGTATGAGGACCAAATGTGTGTGTGTGGGGGTGTATGGGGCTATAGGAGGAACAAACAGGGGAGCATGGGGGCAGTATAAGAGACAAAGATGTGGGGGAGTATGGGGCAGTATGAGGAACAAACAGGGGGAGTATGGGGGCAGTATTGGGAACAAACATGGGGGGAGTGTGGGGCAGTATTAGGAACATACATGGGGGAGTATGTTTGCAGTATGAGGAACAAACGAGGGGAGTATGGAGGCAGTATTAGGAAGAAACATGAGGGGAGTATGGGGGCAGTATTAGGAAGAAACATGAGGGGAGTATGGGGGCAGTATGAGGAACAAATGTGGGGGAGTATGGGGCAGTATGAGGAACAAACGGGGGGAGTATGGAGGCAGTATTAGGAAGAAACATGAGGGGAGTATGGGGGCAGTATGAGGAACAAATGTGGGAAGAGTATGGGGCAGTATAAGGAACAAACGTGGGGGGTGGGGGGAAGTATTAGGCAGTACAAGAAACAATCATAGCGAGGGGTATGGGGGCTGTATGAGGAACAAACATGGGGGGAATATGGGGGCAGTATGAGGAACAAACTGGGTGGGAGTATGGGGGCTGTATGAGGAACAAACGTGGTGAGTATGGGGGAAGTATGAGGAACAAACGTGTGGGGAGTATGGGCACAGTTTGAGGCACAAACATGGGGGGAGTATGGGAACAGTTAGAGGAACAAACGTGGGGGTGGAGTATGGGGGCAATATAATGGACAAACTTCGAGGGAGGGATGATAGGGGTTATATGAGGAACAAACATGCGGGAGGGAGGATAGGGGCAGTATATGGAACAAACAAGAGGGAGAGTATGGGGGCTGTATGAGGAACAAATGAGTTGGGAGAAAGCAGGCTGTACGGGGTGCAAACACGTGGGGAGAAGAGGATGGGGGCTGTATGAGCAGCAAACGAGGAGGATTTGGGCCATGCGAGGAGCAAATGAGGGAGAGGGTGGAGGCTGTATAAAGAGCAAACAGGAGAGGGGAGAGGGGCTGTATGAGGAGCAAATGAGGGGAGAGGGTGTGGGCTGTATTAGGAGCAAACGAGGAGGGGAGAGAGGGGCTGTATGAGCAGCAAATAAGGGGAAGAGGTTGGGGGAAGTGTATGTGGACGCAGCATGGAGCGCAAGCAAAGGGGATTTGAAAACACAGAAAACGGAGTGAGGGGTTAATAAGTATGGACACAGTATAGGGAGGGCAGTATGGGAAGCAATGGGGTAAGTTTGAGGTTCCAGTATAAATAGTGAGAGGGAGATGGCTGCTGAACAGTATGTGGAGTAAAGGGGGATGGGTGTTAATACAATATAACAAGTGAGGAAGGGATGGCTGCCACACAGTATGTGGAGTGAGGAGGATGTCTGCTGAGATAGCTGAAGACATAATATGTGGAGTGAAGGAGATGTCTGCTGACACAGTATGTGGAGTGAGGGGGGATGAATGTAGACACAGTATGTGGTGTGAGAGGGAGATAGGTGAGAACACAGTATGTGGAGTGAGGGGAGGAAAGTAGTGAAGAAACTTTAGGGCATGAGAAAAATGTAAGGGGGCACAGAATAGAGAGTGAGTAGTGTGGGGCTGTATGGACAGTGTGCGGGGATAGTGTGAGGCCACAGCCAGGAGAGGGAGTGTGATGAGAGAGAACAGTATCAACAGCCGGCAGGAGAGTGCAGTGTGATGAGGGGCAGTTTGGAAGACATGTACCAAAAGAGGGCCAGTGTATAAATCATATTTTGTGCAGGGAACAGTGAGGAAGAACAATTATTTATTCCGCGGTCAGTATAGGGCAGATATTTTTGCTTTGGAGAATATTGATCATTCTGCTATTTTTAAGGGTATCGTGCCGGGATGGGCTGAAGACCGAAAAAGATGGATGTCTCCAGAGATGAGCTGTGGATCTCAAAAGTCATTATGACATCTGGACAAGATGAAGAAAAGAAAAATGTAACTCCGATAAGAGACAAGGTCATCTATAAGGTACCTGGATGTAAATGATTGTGATACTAATTCTCATTAGTGCTATAGTTCCTATATCGTCTGATGATGACTTAACAACTCCCAGTAACTACTTACCATTGTTAAGGATGTATTAGGAGTAGTAGGTTCAAGCAACACAAATGTGTATGGGTCTCATCTGACATTATAATTGTTTTACCATGTTCTGATGGGGTTCTTACTAAATGAGGGTTGTGATGCTGTGCTTATATACTGATGAGGGTTATATGTATGTATTTCTGTACTTCTGGTGGTTCTGGTGATGTATCCCTGTACTGATGAGTTTTAATGCTGTGTTACTATATTGATGAAGGTTCCATGGATGTATATCTGTACCTCTGGTGAGTCTGGTGATGTATTTCTGTACTGATGAGGGTTTTGATGCTTTGTTTCTTTACAGATGGGAGTTACATGGATGTATTTCTTTACTGATGATGGTTAAGTATTTCTGTACCTCAGGTGGTTGTTGTGATGTATTCCTGTTCAGATGGTGATTCTAATGTTGAATTTCTGGGTGGTTGTTGTGATGTATTTCTGTACTGATGAGGGTTCTGGTGATATACTTTTGTACCTCTTGTGGGGCTGGTGATATATTCCTGTGCTGTTATAGGTTGTGATCCTGTTCACATGTAACAATCCATAACTTGTAAGCTTACTTGATACATGACTATGTTAATAAAATATTGTGCCATCTGACAAGTTAAGAGTTCTATGCTTTTAAGGGCTCAATGTTTTTATTTGCTTAGAGCATTAAAAGAGTTGTCCCAAGTTTCGGATGCGTCTGCATGCACTTTGTGTGTAAATCTAGGTGACTTCTGAATTCTCACCGTGCGCTCACTCCACGCGGTCAGGAGTCTCTGGTGCAGGAAATGAAACTGGGAGGTCATGAAACTGGAAGTATGTGAGTTACATGCATGCAGTCATGTGCTGACTAGACATGAGTGGCCTCAATCAATGAAAATGAATTGA
Source organism: Allobates femoralis (assembly GCA_033576535.1). NCBI lineage: Eukaryota > Metazoa > Chordata > Amphibia > Anura > Aromobatidae > Allobates > Allobates femoralis. The sequence goes on along the minus strand of JARQOC010000009.1, from coordinate 50,445,150 downwards.
ATGAGGACGGACACGTCTAGTCAGAATGTTGCTAAAAGTACATAAATTGCATCTTTGTGCTTACATGACCTCCAATCTTCCCATTTGCACCGGAGAATCCTGAAAGTGTGCAGTCCACGCACTGTGACAATTTAGAGACCCTGTAGCATGGCGGATTGGGGGGGGGGGGCGCCAAACTGAACTCTTGCCCCGGGTACACGAAAACCTAGATACACCTCTGGTGTAGACAGAGTAACATTTATCAAGATGAACAAGTCATGGATCCGTATGGACTTTTCCACCCCTGTATCAGCCTGAGGAGACTGAACGCTTGTGTACTTTTCAACGTGCTGCATTAAACTCCACATTTCAATATTTAAACTCTGGGGCAATTGAAGCCACTTAAGTGGGGGCTGTGACTAATTTTTTTTGAAAAATGGAGACTGTTGTAGGGGTCTCTTTGCTGTTTGTTGCTTGACTTGAGTAGGGCCATCTGAGCTCAATACCTACCCCTGACACTCCTGACCCTGTTTCTGAATATTCAACTTTTTTGTCTATCGAACCAGTGATTAACACATTTGCTGTAAGACATCTCTCTTAATGTTTGCGTAAACTGGTTTTCGGCATCAGACCACGTTTTGGCAAATGTGTTGTATACACATGAACAGTTTTTGGGCCCTTAAAAGCATTGTGTGGTCAATCTCCCCTGTCCACTAGGCCTATACAGATCACTGATCTACCTGGCTATTTTTTCCTGTAATATTTCACAAAAATGATAGTGGGCCCACTTGTATGTGGCAGGGCATAACATTGAAGGGAATGCTTGCTTTCAGTTTGTCCAGCCCAGTAGGCCTAAACAGGTTACTGACCTACCTGATTTGTTCAGCAGATGTTTTTGTTACTTTAGCACCTACCCCACGGACACAAACATTAATCCCTTTCCAACATGCCTATTCCCCTTTCCACTATCAGCAGACATTTTCCCACTCATTTTGTAGGGTAACTAATTGGCAACTCTGTAGTTGTTAGCACAAAAAACTATGGATGAAAAACTAGCAGAGGTGAGTGGCCAAACAGTGGTACTAGGCTAAATAGGTTTTGGTAAGGAGGTTTGGGCAGACGCAATACCAAAGGGTTTTCTGCACTGTCTGGCAGTAGATTTGAACAGTACACTGAAGTACAGCTACCTAGTCAAACTGTGGCACTAGCCAAAAAGGATTTGCTTGGCTGGATGCAGTAAAAATTGGCTAGTAAAGACAGAGGATGTAGCTTTCTTCACAACAGTGCTACACTAATGCCTGACACACAGCTACTAGCCAAAAAGGATTTGCTGGCTAGATTAGCCCAGATGCTGTAAAAAACGCTTGCACAGCACTGGAGCAGACCTGCCTGGCACACTGCTTTTAATTCCTGAAAAGGGCTGTTCTTGGAAGTAGTCCCTAAACCTATCAACTATCTCTCTATCTAACTTGCAATAGAATTGATATCTAACTTTCTTTCTATATAGCGCACACAGCAGCAACGGCGTCGTCTGACACTGACCTGCAACACTGAGGAAATGGCGAGGAGGGAAAATGGCCGGTTCTTATATGGCAAAGACATGTGACATACCCAGCCAATGACACAAGCCCTTGTCTGCAAAAAGTGCACTTGCTCTATGCGTGCTGATAGGCTAACAGACCGGACCGCCCACAGTAAGTGCGGGAAGGAAAAAAATGGAGATCTGCATTATTTCACCACAGACCTTACCCAGGACCCCCTTCCTCCCACCCACTATTCATTCCTAGACACTGAAACTTATAATAATGTTGAACAAAAGCATTACTGTGAAAAATCAATAACGCTTTTGGTCAACGAAGTGTTATCGAACAGAACCTCGAATTACCAGATTTATAATAAATTGTTCGAATTTGTCGAATGACTCGAACATAGCCCAAAACAGGTCGAATTCTAATTCTAATCGAACATCCCTCATCTCTAGTGATGATTTCTATGCTGGAGGCTGAAACATTCACACGATTCCTGATCCCTTACTAGGAGGTGAGCACTTGGTGCCTGGTTTGGGCATGTGACGCACTCTCTGGTCAGGAGGAGGGGTTAGTGAGGTTTTAGCTTCAGTTTAGAGCTGTGCAGGTAAGAAGATGGAGGCAGCACATGAAGGCAGAGCTGCAAAAGGACTCAGGGTATCAGCCCCAGGTCACCCTGACTTCCATGGTCTGGTGGCAGAAGTTGAAAGGCTGTGTGGGTCCCTCATACCCAGCAGTACATGTAGTTCCTACAGGCTCAGTAACAAATAGGGACAGGGACCTGCTCCTTGCATGGATGCCCACAGGACCCCCGTCACCTGCCCAGCTGGAAGAAACATACAGGAGCCAGAAGTGAGGTGGTATTGATAGTTCCAGGCTCCGAGAAACCTTGAGACAAGTAGCAGCGGCAGATAAAGTTATCATCCAGCAGAGGAACAAGCTGCCATCAGACCAGCCAGATTGGAAGCCTGATGAAGCGGTACTTACTGTGTCCTGTGGATCTGCTCCGACTGTTCAGTAAATGGTAAAGTGACCATCCTATCTCCTGATATCTTCTTCCTGCTGCACTACAAAGACTATTACCTCCCTGGGAGCCAGCCCTGCTTGAGAAGGGTTAATGACCTGCACAGTTGCCACCATCTATCTCTCAGGGTACCTTTACACGCCGCGACGGCAGGCTGGATACATCGCGCTACTTCGCGTGCACGAGCACGCTCAAACGGCTACAAACAGTCAACGCACCCTCTTTACACGCCGCGACAAGGTGCGCTACGCCACGCTACATCTATAGCTAGCTACATCGCCGGGTGTCTCAAGTAGCCAGCTGTAGCGTAGCGTACCATGTTTACACACCGCTCCAACAAGCTACTATGGGCGGACCCGGTGCAGCAGGGATAGCACATAGGCGTGCAACAATCTTGGATTACAAGCCGTCCGTATGATGATAGGACAGCGCAATATCATCAGGATTGGCCAGGCATCGCAGGAGGCTGGTTAATAGAGCACGCTCGAGTAATTGTGTAGTGTGACTGGTCAGCTCCTTAAATATCCCGCCCTATGCTGCGACTACCAATCATAAAGCAGGAGCGACCTCCAATGATCGCAGATGGGGCGCGGTAACATGGCGACTGTGTCACGCCTTAGATACATGGCAGCCACATCGCCGGGTGTCCAGAGTTGCCTTCCGTTGCTTCTTTACACGCCGATACAGCTCGCTACCATCGGCGGATGTTGCCTTAAGTTTATGAGCAGAGCCCATAAACAGATGTATCTGTCGCCGGCTGTAGCGTCGCCTCTTCAGACGCCGCTACTACAGGCGATATGGACGCTACAAGCTACAATTGTAGCTTGTAGCGCGATGTATCCAGCCTGCTGTCGCGGCGTGTAAAGGTACCATCAGGGATTACCCTGTAGTCAGGCCATATCCTGGCTGGACATCGCAACTGGCGTCACAAACTTTACATTTTACACTTTCTTTTTATTTACTTTTGCTTTTCTAAACTCTGCACCCCTTGTACAGTAACCCCCTCATCAATGTGAACCAGGAACAAAGCAGCTGTGACGGCCACCACTGTGACATAGCAATCAGGGTGCTTCCCTGCCCTGCACTCTGAGTACACCGGTCCTTAGCGCTACACAGATACACTTATGATCCTATTTAAATCACTCTGGTTGCACTTTATACACTGTATGAGAGAGGCCTGAGGATACAAAGGCGAAACGCGTCATATTGTATTTGTATGCTGTAATAGGAACAAATGCCGAAATGCCCGCGCTGCCAAACAGGAATCACCAGGAAACGAAGAGTTAACTGGGGAGATTTTTTTCTTTCTTTCTTCCCTGAGGAAGGAGCTCGGATAGAGGCTCCGAAACGCGTAGGATGAAATAAAGAAAAAAAATCTGCCCAGTTAACTCTTCGTTTCCTGGTGATTCCTGTTTGGCAGCGTGGGCATTTCGGCATTTGTTCCTATTACAGCATTCCTGTTTCCACGTTTATCGTGAAGGTGCGGCCCTGCAGCAGCCATCTTATAAGCCATCTTACAGGCGATTATACTGGTTGTGGGTGACACAACTGAATCAGGTGAGCAGTTCTTAATTTACACCGATATAACCTTTAATAAAAAGGATAAGACCCTATGCGCATTTATCTCACGTTTGCAGGTTATATTGTATTTGTGACTGAACTTCAGAAAATGAAAATAAATTCTGTAAATAGATGAAGAGTGTGAGGGCGACCTATACTGCTGCTCATCATCATTGTGCAAATAGATGAAGCGTGTGAGTGGTGACCTATACTGCTGCTCATCATCATTGTGCAAATAGATGAAGAGTGTGAGTGGTGATCTATACTGCTGCTCATCATCATTGTGCAAATAGATGAAGAGTGTGAGTGGTGACCTATACTGCTGCTCATCATCATTGTGCAAATAGATGAAGAGTGCGAGTGGTGACCTATACTGCTGCTCATCATCATTGTGCAAATAGATGAAGAGTGTGAGTGGTGACCTATACTGCTGCTCATCATCATTGTGCAAATAGATGAAGAGTGTGAGTGGTGACCTATACTGCTGCTCATCATCATTGTGCAAATAGATGAAGAGTGTGAGTGGTGACCTATACTGCTGCTCATCATCATTGTGCAGGGTGAGATGCAGACTGGAATAATTCTTTCTTTTTTAATAAGATTATAAAAGGGTAAAATTGTAAGTAGTAATCATTCACAGTCCATAGATAATACCGGGCTCTACCAGATTTCAGGTCTTTCTTCTGTGTAGCAATTAGGCAGCATTCAGGTACACCAAGGTGTGCTCACTTCAGATAAAATCTGGATATTCACATATAGAAAAGCAAAGAGGGCACTCACCCATCTGGTGCTACAATGTTTCCTTTATTCCGGATTTATTTACACATGGTGCAGGGAGGGGGTGGCAGACTGTGGACGACGACTCGTTTGCACCCCCTCCCTGCACCATGTGTAAATGAATCCACGTAAAAGGAAAAATTGTAGCACCAGATGGGTGAGAACTAGTGATGGGCGAGCAGTAAAATGTTCAGGCGCTCGATGCTCGAGTAGAGCATATTGAGATGCTCCCATATCATTACCCTAAGCAGAGGTGCCAAAAATTGAGAGGCCCTCCAATGCCCCTTGGAAACGAAGTGGAGGAGGGCCCCTTTAAATAATGTTTCCATTATTAAGAAGGAAGTGGGTCTCCCATAGGGTTGCCCTATGTAGAGCTGCCAAAAATTGGGAGGCACTCCAATGCCTCGTGGAAGAGACGTGGAGGATGGCTTCATAAAAACAATGTTCCCATTACAAAGTAGCAGTTCTCCTATACTTATAATGCCCATGCACTAAGTATGGACTGACAAACATTTACCCCTGGGGGGTATACATGAATATAATGTATAAATACATCACAAACACACAACTATATTTATATACATAAATATAGCCCGCAGCTTCTATAAAGGACAATACAACCCCCAAGCCTGCTCCCAGTGTGACGTCATCACTCTCCCAATGCTACATCTGATTGATTAATAAAGGAATATTTCTCTTATTCTGCGGCTCACAGTGGACAGATGATTATTGTACGAGTCAGACGTTATTGGTGCTGTTATCTGTGGTGTTACTGACACACCCCAGGGTTTTTTGGGGACTCGGGTATTGGGATGTCACTGGTGGCCTGCCCAGACCCATGGCCCTGGTGGTCAGCTTTAAAAAAAAGGGGGAAATTGAGATGGAGATAAAGTTCACGTGACGCCACCTGTGGTTTCAGGTGACTGCACCAGCGCTGCCTGGGGCCTCCAGGGATGATGGATGGGCAGCTAGATGTTGAAGCTCCCCACAGGCGGAGCTGGATCCCTGGGGAGTTTGGTAGGGATGATGAGGGATGGAGCAGGAATTTGGCAGGCGGTTAGATAACGGGACAGTCTCTATGTATGGCAGGGGCGAGGGTGAGGAATCAACACACACCACAGGCTGTTTCTTTACCTTTTACTGATGGTATTGCAGGTAAAAGTCCGGTGTACTGCCGGGTGTTCAGGAAGCACTTCTGGATCTCCACAGTGAGTGGGTATAAGGCCTCCTTGTCTCTCTTCCAATGTGTGTGAAGCCTCTGCCCCGTGTAAAACTTGCCAGGCCTCCTCTGCTCTCCTAACACCTGTGCTGTTGTTGGGAAACCCACGTTGGACTGCCGCTATTCCTCTCTCCGCGGTGCCTGGCTCCCTTGTTGGTGGCTATACAGATGCTCAGGAGACTGGAGTCTCCACGGTAAAGCGGTATTCTCTGCTGGGCTAGGTCCTCTCCGGCAGACTCGGACTCCAGTGTCCGAGGTGCTTTCTGGGGTGAACCTAAGATGGATTCTCAATCCCCAATTGGCTCTTTCTCCGTTCTCTCCTCGCCTTCCGACCCTACTCCTAGGCCCTGCAGTACTACTCCGAAGGCTGTTCAGGGTCACTTGCTCGGGCCTAGTGCGGCACCAACCACCAGGGCGTCTTCACAGCTCTTGTAGCGTCTGCATTCTAACTAACTCCGCCCCCAGCACCAGTATTTATAGGGAATCTTGCCTAAGAGCAGCAAGTTTAGCTCCCCCTACTGTGCTGGGGTGGAAGGTGTTGTTTGTATCTGTGTACCCACTGTGGAAACCCATCCGTGCTGAAGGTGAGTCTGTGGTTACCTGTGTGAGCAGGGCACCACATTACATAGGACTGCAGGTGACATCTACTACATTATCTGTACTCAGACATATCACTGTGTTATCTGTGGTGTTACATAGGACTGCAGGGGACATCTACTACATTATCTGTACTCAGATATCACTGTGTTATTTGTGGTGCTACATAGGACTGCAGGTGACATCTACTACATTATCTGTATTCAGAGAGATATCACTGTTTTATCTGTGGAGTTACATAGGACTGCAGGTGACGTCTACTACATTATCTGTACTCAGAAATATCACTGTGTTATCTGTGGTATTACATAGGACTGCAGGAGACATCTACTACTTATCTGTATTCAGAGATATCACTGTGTTATCTGTGGTGTTACATAGGACTGCAGGTGACATCTACTACATTATCTGTACTCAGAGATATCACTGTATTATCTGTGGTATTACATAGGACTGCAGGTGACATCTACTACATTATCTGTACTCAGAGATATCACTGTGTTATCTGTGGTGTTACATAGGACTGCAGGAGACATCTACTACTTATCTGTACTCAGAGATATCACTGTGTTATCTGTGGTGTTACATAGGACTGCAGGTGACATCTACTACATTATCTGTACTCAGATATCACTGTGTTATCTGTGGTGTTACATAGGACTGCAGGTGACATCTACTACATTATCTGTACTCAGAGATATCACTGTGTTATCTGTGGTGTTACATAGGACTGCATGTGACATCTATTACTGTATATAAAGTCTCTTACCTTTCCAATTTCTGCAGTGTCTGATTATTTGTAGTATCTGCACAGTAACAGCCACGAGGTAGAGCCTCTACTATCTCTTCGTTCGTTGTTTCCTTCAGCATGTCCCTGAAATTTTTGGTCTTGATTGTTGTGTCTCCTTCCACCGACCCTAGAAGATAATCGGGTGATCCCGGTGTTGTGTGATCTTGTGTGGGGTGTAAAGGTTTGGAGTCAGGTGTGTCCCTGCTCCTCTGATGTCCCTTGTGGCCCCTGCAGAGTATTACATCTCCAGATAATATCAGGACTTACCGAGACTAAGGAGGAGCAGCAGACAGGTGATCATTGTGCACAGGAGACCGAGGGGAAGATCCAGGAGAAGAACGAGATCTGTAAGGAGAATCATAGAAAGTCACAGGATCCTGAGCTCGGCTCTTCCCGTCTGCTCCATCTCTATCTCTGGCGCCCCTGCGGCAAGGCTGCCACAAATGGTACTACATGTAACTCTATAGGTACCTTTACACGCGGCAACTTTTCTAGGAATTTCACTTGTAACTTACTGGTTGCAGTGAAATCATGGAGACATTGTTCTATATTGTTGCTGTGTACAAATGGAACAATGTCTCCATGATTTCCCTGCAACCAGTAAGTTACAAGTGAAATTCCTAGAAAAGTTGCCGCGTGTAAACGTACCTTTTGTGATATCATGCCTGGAGGTAAGTGGAGGACACTTTGCTCAGACTCTCAAATACACCGAACACATCTAAACTTCAGGCCAGGAAGTGCTGGGCAGAAGAGACTCACAGATAGGGCAGTTCTCCCTTCCACCTGGAGGAAGGAGTTATGTTATGGGTGGATTGCAACAAGGAGAGGTCTAGTCAGTACTGGGTCACTTAAAAGTTAGCCTGGAACGTAGAGTCAAGTGCTAGGCCAATGGCCTGGTGAGACAAACCTGCTGTCGGCTGTTGAAGCACAGCAGTAGACCTAGCTGCAGGAGGGGAACCAGCCCCAATTTGATGAGGAATACTTCTGGACCAGTTATGAAGATGAAGGTCACTGGGTCTTTATGTCTAGTGGCTACTTTTGTGGACCTTCCCGATGCTCATGGGGCTATATAGGGTCAGAAGACCAAAACTATCACTCATAGGACCCGCAGCTACCTGCCTGGAGGGGAACAGATTCCACAGACATTGAGGAAAGGAAAGGGATAGCAAAGTGTCAGGATTGATAAGTCATCTGGGAGGCCATATACCCTGTGTCTCAGCAAGGCGAACTTCAATATATATCTGGGCTGGCCAGGCTGTGCTCCTGGTGAGCATTGTACCCCGGCTGCGTTGTAATCTTGAACTACTACAAGTAAAGGGTAAAAATCACAGAGACTGTTGTTGTTTGCTCCTTTCTGGGTCCTCCTGCACCTTTACCCTCCTCCTCCTCCTCTGCACCATCCACCATTCAATCCACCCTTCTACACCTTTCAAAGGACCTGTGGCCTAGCCGATGAGAGCCCACCACCTGGCTACCCTACCATCTTCCATTGGAAGCCTCCACAGCAGCCCCTGGCCACCGATGGTCAGAACTCCAGCATCACAAACTACTAATTCCCAGTAAATAAACTCCCTTTAAAATGTCTGGTCCACGACCTCTGGGGACCACCGATGTGTCTCCTAGAATGTTTGCCTCGGATGGTACCACGGTCCACGTGACTGTGACATGTCTGCTGTGATCTCCTGGACCTGGACAGTGTCCATCTAATGTATATGAGGAGACGTCATATAGACAAGAGGTGCCGAGGAGGATGAGCTGTCAGTGCACACGGCAGGGGGGCAGTATGTGCCCCTTGGTATAATCGCCCCTCTCCCCACCGCTCTCTTATGTTCTTATTTACATGGAGCAGATTTCCTGCAAACATTTCTGATTCACCTGATCGGGGTTTGCAGAAATCCAGGCACCTGATGCTGAATCCTCCCCATTCACACATATAGGGCTAAATCCTCTCTCCACAGACTGTCCTGTGTGAATATCCCCTAATACTGACTCTTTAAATTCCCCGCACTTGTGCAGGTTTAATGAAGGGTCAGCTCACCCCTATTTATATGTGCAGTAGAATCCATTGGCTGCTGCAGCGCCTCTCCTCATTTCATCCCTCTCCCCTGGCTCTATCCCTCTCCTGGCTCCATCCCTCTCCTGGCTCCGTCCATATCCTCACTACATCCCTCTCCTCCCTCTGTCTCCCTCCTTTTCTCACTCTGTCTCCTTCCTCTCCTTGCTCCATCCCTCCCCTCGCACCATCCTACTCCTTGCTGTCCCTCTCCTTGATTTGCCCCTCTTTTCTCCTTGCTTCATCCCTCTCCCCACTCCATCCATTACCTCTCCTTGCTCTGTCCTTTTCCTCTCCTCGCTCCATCCCTCTCCTCTCCATGCTCCATCCCTCTCCTTACTCTGTCTCCCTCTTCTCCTCGCTCATTTCCTCTCCTCACTCGATCCCTTACCTCTCCTCGCTCTGTCCCTCTCCTCCCCTCACTCCATCCTGCTCCTTACTACATTCCTCTCCTCGATCCGTCGCTGTCTGTTCCTTGCTCCATCCCTCGCCTCTCTTGGCTTCATCCCTCTCCTCTCCTGCCTTTGTCCCTCTCCTTGCTTCATCCCCTCCTTTTCTCACTCCGTCCCCCTCTTCTCCTTGCTCTGTCCCTCTCCTCACTCCATCCCTTACCTTTTCTGCTCTTTCCCTCTCCTCCCCTCGCTCCGTCACTCTCCTCGCTTCATCCCTCTCCTCTTCTCGATCCATCCCTCTCTTTTGCTTGATCGGTCCCTCTCCTCACCTTGCTCCATCTCTCGCCTTGTGCCATCCCTCGCCTCTCCTTGCTCTATCCTCTCCTCCCTCTGTACCTCTCCTCTGTTTCTTTCCTTGTTATGTCCCTCTCTTTGCGTTGCCCCTTTCCTAGCTCCGTCCCCCTCTTCTCCTAGCTCTGTCCCTCTACTCACTCTGTCCTTCTCCTTGCTGCATCCCTCTCCATGCTCTGTCCCCCTCCTTTCCTCGGTCCGTCCCTCTGCTCTGTGCCCCTCCTTGCTCTGTCCCACTCCTCTCCTTGCACTGCCTCTCTCCTCACTCCATTCCATACCTCTCCTTGTTCTGTCCCTCTCCTCGCCTCATCCCTCTCCTCACTCTCTCCTTCTCCTCTTCTTGCTCCTTCTCTCTTCTCACTCCATCCCTTACATCTCCTCGCTCCATCCGTCTCCTCTCTTCGCTCATCCCTCTTCTCGTTACATCCCTCTCCTCGCTCTGTCCCTCACCTCTTAATAGAAATATGGCAGCTAAGATATGGAGACGACTTTCTGGATAAAGTCATTAACCTAAATATCATCTAATCCATCTACCTCCCCCTTACCTCCGCCCTGCTGGACACTGCAGCTCAGCTCACCTGAAACTCTGGAGATTCTTTTAGATTCTAACTTCAATCCCTGAAGCCTGAACATATAAATGATTTCTCCCTGTGGGTGGAGGAGGATTTCTGAGTTTTCTCCAATAAGGAGATCCTCATTTCTGAGTAAATATTCAGATTCTCCCGTCATTTGTCCAGACGGTGCCAGGAGGAGGCGACTCTGGAGATCTGAGAACGTTCATCAGAAAACTGTTCCATTTCTATGATCATCTCCACATGATGAGATGTAGGGAGAGATTTCATCACACAGGACAATGTATAAACCCTAATATAAAATGTAGAGTAATAAATACTGATCATTACATACCTAATATTCTGTATAACACACATTGAAATTACCATTGAAATCATGTCTGTCTGCCTTACTGGAGCAGCGGCTACAGAGAAGATGAAGTGATATTCTCCCTGCAGCCACTGGCTTCCAGTCATCAGAGTGGTGCAGGGCGATGTCACAGTCACTGCTCATTAAACATGTAATTATACCCCACACGTAGAGTGACAGCTGTTCTGGGATGTGTGCAGCATGTGTGTGCAGAGTGGGCTGTGAATCATAATGCCAGGCACGCTCCCTGTATAGTGATTGGTGACTGTATCCGCACCCTGCATTGCCCCAATGTCTGGAAGTAATCAGCTCCAGGGAGGATTATACTTCATTGTATTTGTAGCTACTGCTCCAGTGAGCCGGATATACTGGATTTATATGTTATTCATCTGCAGATTACTCCTATATCTGCTGACAATTCTGCAATGTTTCTGAAGGTGACCAGGTCTCTTTAATGATACTCAGTCATACATTGCTTACATACACATTTATATACATTACACACATATAGATATTAATTACACACATTCATATAAATAGTCAACAAACATACATACATATATATATCTAATATAAAGCTGAATGTGTGTGTGTCTGTGTGTATATCCGGGATTGGCATCCACACCGTCGCAGCTACAGCCGCAAAATTTTGCAGAGTCACACGTCTGGACCCCGAGAGCGTCATAGGCTATGTTGTGAGGCGAAATTTTAACCCTGCGCATTCCAATTCAACAAACAATTTTGCCCCTATCTACATAATGGGAAAAAAGGGAAAGGAAACGTGTGGGAGGAAAATCGACAGCTGTCAGCTATAGAGACAAAATTTTGCACAGTCACATGTCTGGATCCCGGGAGCATCATAGGCTATGTTGTGAGGCGAAATTTTAACCCCGCGTATTCCAATTCAACAAACAATTTTGCCCCTATCTACATAATGGGGAAAAAGTGACAGTTACCAGATGACAGTTGTGAATGAGAGGGACTTAATGACAGCACCAAAGACTAACAGCACATATCAGCATATTGTCACTAAGGTGGGGCCCCAACATGAGATATTCACCACACACAGGGACATGTATATACACCACTCGCACACAAAGAGTAACAGCAAGTGTATAGTCGCTAAAGTGCAGCACCAACATTGGATACTCACCACGCACCCGAACAAACACTCACAACAAAGAGACACACACCCCCAAGGGGACACACACACACACACACTCTATAGCGACACATGCACTCACCCCACAGAGACACACACACCACGAAGAGACACACATAACACAGACACACACCACACAGACCCCCTCCACAGGAACACACACACATAGCCACCCTATAGGGACATATGCACTCACCCCACAGGGACACAAATAATGATTTTTTTTTTTTTCCTTTTTTAGCCGGTCCCACAGGGACACACACACATACACACCCTATAGGGACACACACACCACAAAGGGACACACACAACACAGACACACACACACCACACAGACACCCCCCCACAGGGACACACACATACACACCCTATAGGGACACATGCACTCACCCCACAGGGACACACACACCACAAAGAGACACACACAACACAGATACACACACACCACAGACCCCCACACAGGGGCACACACACACATACACACCCTATAGGGACACATGCACTCACCCCACAGGATCACACACACACACACCACAAAGAGACACACACAACAGAGACACAAACCACACAGACCCCCCCCACAGGGACACACACATACACACCCTATAGGGACACACACACACACCATAAAGAGACACACACAACAGAGACACATACCACACAGACCCCATCCCACAGGGACACACACATACACACCCCAGGGACACACACACCACACAGACAGACACAGATGTGCACAAATCACCTCACACAACTCGCCTCATACGTGTGCTATCTTTATTTTCCAAACATAAACATCTGATTAAAAACAGCCAATGTGCAACACATGTGCCATATAGGGAATTAAGGCAGATGTCAGTCACATGAGCTGTCTATTATGTGTATGTGTGAGGTAACATATACTGCCCGGCCAGGGGGAGGGTTTACTGTTGGCTGGAGATTTATTAGGCTGCCTATAGCAACCAATCACAGCTCAGCTTCTATTTTCTTACAGGTCATTAATATGACATTTTCAAATTCTATTTTGTTATAGCTAACATCAGTTATTTATTAACCTGGGCGTAGCCGGGTACTACAGCTAGTATATATATACATACATATATATATATATATGATACATACAGTGGGGGAAATAGGTATTTGATCCCTTGCTGATTTTGTAACTTTGCCCACTGACAAACACATGAACAGTCTATAATTTTAAGGGTTGGACACACTCACATACATATAAATTATATACATACATACGTACATACCAGGGGCGGACATATCATCGGTGAAGCCTGAGCAGCCGCACACGGGCCCAAGAGCTAAGGAGGCCCATGACCATCATCAAGTCACTTGGAATGTTGCATAAAGATGAGCTATTGGAAGGAGATGGCCCATAAATTGTTCTTCCATAGGGGCCCTTTTCTGTCTTTGTCCCCCAGTTTATCATTACACACCTACATTACCCATATACATACTCAGTAGACATACATTTGCAGTACACATATGTGGCACCCTGCAGAATTAGGGCCATTTTAATATACACAGATGTGATCAGTGCAAAGGGCTACTGAAAAGAATAGTGATTAGTAGCCCCTATAGGAGAAATACTCACCCCAGGAGGAGCCACAGTGCTTTTGGTGTTGGATAGAAAGGAGGCAGCCAGAGTCTTGTGATGCCAGGACACATCAGGATCTGTACAGCTGCATGGGACATACTGTCCTGCTGAGTGCCAATACTGCCCACCTGCCAGACAATGACAGTTAGGAATCAGTAGTGAGGTAGTAAGGGTGTGTGGAGAGCTGCCTTGAGGAGATCCAGAGTTGTCAGGAGTGGGAAGAAAGCTAAAGTACTTGTGGCGCCCCTGTGGTTCCAGTCGCCTCAGAGGTACAGCACCCCACTTAGAGGTGTAGTACCCCATTATCGGGTAAGGAAAGGGGCACGGCAGGTATCCAAGCAACCAGACACCACATACCACTCCAGGTCGGGGTCAGGGTGAGATTGCTCCTACTGGAGAGCTCAGTCCCTGATCCTGTCTGGAAGAGAGAAAAAAGGCTAGTGGGGCTGGGCGGAGAGTAGGGTTTAGGGAAGCACCTGGGAAGGAATAAAGTTAGGAAGGACACACATAGGTCAAAAGGGTCGTTGGGAACATCTATAGTTAGTTGATAGTTTGTGGAGAGGAGTTGGCAAGAGTCTGTGAGGGCCAGAGAGTCTGTCAGAAGAGGGGTAACATCTGGAAGGAGACATACATAGGGCTGGAGCCAGTGGGAACTTGTCCAAGGAAAGGGAGAAAATACAAGGGTGCTCAAAAGGAAAGAAGGGGTCCCAAGGGACCGAGTAGTGAGCAATCCACCCAGGGACACCCGCATCCACAGCAACTGTTATCATGTGGAGGGACCAGGCCACAGAAGGGTTACCGGGCTCCAGACTAGTGGAGAACAACCAGGCTCAACTAGCAAGTCGGAGGCTGCCTTGTCTCTAAGGGCCACAGCTGATCATCGAGTACATCTGCTGAAAAGATGGCCATATAGGGTTCAGGGACTAAAGACGTAGTAACCCTAAGAAAAAACCCAAGGTCACGACTCAGGGCACTGTGTGAGCAAGGCGCAGGGCAGGAGGGCAAAGCAGGTGCTGAAGAAGAGTCTACCATGAGAGGACAGTAGAAAGGGGTGCTGGTTAGTGCCACCACCTTACCTGGGAGTTAGCTGGACCCCATACGCCATCCCTGATGATCCAGCACTTTGCAGGTTGTTACAACGGTGAAGACTGCTTTGACTGGAACCACAAAGCTGTGAGTAAACATCTTAAGACTGCACCCCGCTGTGTCTGCGACTTTCTTGCTGCACCCCTGTGCTGGAACACCAGCACCAACTTACTGATAACATCTTCTGCCCTGGGGGGTCAGCCCTACCCATAGAGGGCTTACCATCAAGCTGCTCTAATACCAAACCCCACAGAGGAACTGTTAAGCAGCGGCGGCCATCATTAGCTGCAACCTGCCGGTGGCGTCACATAAAACTGCATCCCCAAGTTTGATATCCCTGCCCTCAGAAGTATCTTCCCTAAGCCCTGATCTCTGAAATGCTCCCCCTGTTAATTCATTGATTGACCGCTCTGGGGCCACGGGCTGTGTCGCACCACTGTGACATCCCCAGCGACGACACTGAATAGGGCCCAGTCCCAAGTATCCCCATGATCCCAACGTGGCGAGTCATACTTTCCTGTAAGCCTGAGGTACCATGGAAGCTAAGGTCCATTCAGAGTGGAGACGTTGAAGGGCGCAGTATAGAGCCATAACCAGGGTAGTGAGGAGAGCTGCGACACCCTGCCAGAAAGAGAGCGACGTTCCTCACACAATCAGGGGCTGCGACTCTATGTTGAACTGTAGAAAGCTGCAATAATCATCATCATCATCATCAACAGCTCCAGTAAATGTGTTTTATTGTGTAGAACCTGAAGTCTGGACGTTATTTATTGAGAGTGGCTGATCCTGCATCCCCATCCCCAACTTTAACCCCTTATTATTCTGCTGAGAAAGGCCTCCCAGCCGGGGATGAGAGTTGGCCGCCATTACACCCCGGCTCAGTGGAGGCCGACCCAGACACATATATACACACATGGTCAAAATTGTTGTTCCCCCTCGTTTAATGAAAGAAAAACCCACAATAGTCACAGAAATAATATGAATGTGACAAAAGTAATAATAACTAACAAATCTATGACAATGAAGAAATGAAGGTCAGACGTTGCTTTTCTGCTGCCACAGAAATTTTCAAAAATGAAACTCATTAAACCAACCTGGACAGAAATGATGACCCCCCTGAAAATAATGTGACAAAGGGGACAAGTTACATCAAGGTGTGTCCACTAATTATCATCACAGGTGTGTATAATCTTGTAATCAGTCAGTGGCCTGTATATAGGGCTACAGATAGTCACTGTGCTGTATAGAGAGCTACAGATAGTCACTGTGCTGTATATAGGGCTACAGATACTCACTGTGCTGTATATAGGGCTACAGATAGTCACTGTGCCTGTATATAGGGCTACAGATACTCACTGTGCTGTTTGGTGACATGGTGTGTACCACAATCAACATGGACCAGAGGAAGCGAAGGAAAGAGTTGTCTCAGGAGATTAGAAAGAAAATGATAGACAAGCATAAAGGTAAAGGTTATGAGACCATCTCAAAGCAGCATGATGTTACTTTGACTACAGTTGCACATATTATTCAGAAATTTAAGATCAATGGGACTGTAGCCAACCTCCCTGGATGTGGCCGCAGGAGGAAAATTGATTACGGTACTTTTGTCAGGTTCAAGTTATTTCTGTGACCATTGTGGGTTTTGCCTTCATTAAATGAGGGGTACCAACAATTTTGACCACGTATGTACATACTGATCATACACACACACATAGACATTAAATATATACACATGTGCATTATACACAAGCGTTCACATTACACACATATAGTTATTAATTATACACGTACAATACACAAATATTCATTCTCATCATATACATACATATACCTTACATATATACATGCACTCCATCTGGGAGATTCTATAGGAACCCTGCCCTTAACCTTTTTATTTTGCTAAAGGGATCTGGTCTTACAATGGGATCCACTGGATTGATTTAAAGTCAGAAGACAAAAAACGGTCTTTAGATTTTGTATCTTAAATCAGGGAATTTGATTGTCATCACATTTATTGTTAGTGAATGAAATGTTCCTTCTTTTGCTCTTGGTTTCTCCAGGATTTCGTCTCTTTTGCTTATCCCGGCAGACAACCTCCTCTTCTGAGTCCTCCTCCACTCTGCTGCGCTGCCTCCTGTGCTGAGTCGGCTTTCTCCACTGTAATAGGGTTGCTTGGGGTTTTGTTATGGTGTCCAGCATGAACAATTGGTTACTTCTGCTTCCATTGACATTCCATAGACATTACTGCCAGTCTTCTGAATAGGGAAGAACTTCTATTGATTATACTCTAATAGTTAATCAGTGAAAATGCCTCTTGTAATGAGAAACGAGCGGATGTAAGCTCCGGGTACTGATCATTGGGTGTTATTGCCCCTTGTGCCTCTAAAAACACCCGGTCACTTGGTGAAATACATTGGGCAACTTTGATAAAAGGATTTCATGAGCAGCGGAGCTGTGAACATCATAAGTGAGTGCAGCTTTCTGCAGATTTTATCACTCCATATGTAATCGCAAGTGTCTCTTCTTTTTGCAAATACATTGGAGGACACATTGTATAGATGGAGTAATGTCACATGGATAATTCTCGGAAGACACCACTCTGTCAGGTGCTGTTTACATAAGAGCTTTTTGTAATTGAGGATGTTGGCCTCAGTCCAACAAGGAAAGAAGAAAGAACATGTTGTCCCGAAATGAAGTCACAGAGCAGAGAAAATACAAAAAACAACGAATAAAGACCATTCACAAGCACTTAACGCTTCTCCTTAGTCCAAGCGGTCTAAATTAAGACTTCTGGGTAAAATCTAAAGTAGGACCCCAACTACCATGTGGCTTTTATAATTAGTGGTATCTTGTGTGGCAGAAAAGCCTTTGATCCTGGAAGAGTGGCTCCTAATATAACCACATGGCACCATACGGCTCCTCTTCTCAGTGCTGCAGTATAAATCATCCTATAAGTTCCTTCATTTTTATATCTTCACTTTTTTCTTATTTTCTTCCAAGAGCGCTAACTTTTATATACAGGTGAATCTCAATGAATTAGAGTATAATCAAAAAGTTAATTTAGTTCAGTAATTCAGTACATAAAGTGAAACATATATGTTATATAGAGTCATTACACACAGAGTGATCTATTTCATGTGGTTATTTATGTTAATGTTGATGATTATGGCTGTAGCCAATGAAAACCCAAAGATCATTATCTCAGAAAATTAAAGTAGAGAGGATGAAGTGGTGCATATACAGTAGGGAGGATGAAGGGTTAAACCCCCCGCTGCCATATTCCATGAGACATCAAAGGGTGAATATAATATTGATTTATTGAAAAAAAAAATGGAAGAAGGCTGCCATACAAGGAGGATGTATGTGAGTGCTCTCATGGCACCATGGAAAAACCAGAGCCATCCAGCTATTAGACACCCTCTAAACTTCACAATCCAGCAAGGAGACACATCAGCAGGAGAGGGGACATCGAGAAAAAGCAGAACGGTGAGATTAATCGATCTATTTCTCTGAAATCCCCTGGCTGCAGCACAACCTATCTCTTCCCCCCTCCCCTCCAGCCCTCACAGCCAACACAGCACTGCATTCCTCTGGCACGGAGCTGAGTGGCCTATTATCAGGAAACCTGCGGTGATCAGGCTGGGAGTGAGGTGACTGGAAAAAGGTAAACAGCAGCCCCCAATCACCTGGAGGCCAGGGGAGGGGGAGCTCGAGCCAAAAGAGCACAAGAGCAGGCCCTATAATAGATTGAGCAGGCCATGGAATGGTGCCACCTATTGGCACCAGAAACATATTGTCATGACTGAACTATCTGTATGTCACCATTTAAAACCCATCAGAGTCTTACACATCAACCTAAACACAGAGACACACACAGTAGCTCCACATCTGCAAAGCGGATATATTTTGGAAGGAGCTGACAATCCAAGCCAGAGTAATAATCAAGGCTCTGACTGTCTAAACTGCTCAGAAAACAGCCCCCACAGGGTATAACCTACAGCCACCTTTTGCCATCTAGTGGCCATCCAGGGCAACAACAACCTTGAAAGATGAGATAATCATTCAATTCATCTTGATAACACTGATATCTTACAAAATGGAATTAGTGATTTCCGGTTTCGGCGCTAGCGTGGAGATGGCAGCGTGAAATCGCTCCTGACACCAATAAGCCACAGACCAACCAATAAAAGCCCGCCGGCGGACTTCTGACACACCGCTGGGCACCGCTCACACGTGGGACATCCGCAAGATAATGGATCGTGGCTCTGAAGTGCTGGCGGGTAGGAGAACAGAGCAGCGGGAGATCAAAGAGCGGCCGTGTGAATCGGCAATAAGGTGGCATTGCAGGGCGCACAGAAGAAAGTCACAGCACCAAATGACTCACAGAACCAGCGGAGGTCAGAACGCTGAGGCCCCAGGGATGCTGGGGGGAGCCGGGGAGGAGGCAACCACTCTGCCCAAAAGACATCTGGAGACCAAAATGAAAACTCCTACTCATCCACAGAATGCAGATCTATAGCAAGGGAGGTGGCAAAGTTTCTGGCCAGTGACATTAAAAAGGCGGTGAGGGAGGCAGTAAGAGAGGCCTTGGAAGAGCTCCAGGAGATTTCTGTGCAACATGTGAGCAGACTGGACTATCTAGAACAACGAGTGTCAGACCTGGAAGATAAGCTGGCCACAAAGGAACACAACTTAACACTATCACAAAAGCAGTCCAGCTGGATGAGAGATAAAATGGATGACCTGGAAAATAGGTCAAGGAGGAGCAATCTCAGAATCCTGGGCCTCCAGAATCGATACAGCCCCAACAACTAGGTGATGTATGCGAGCTAGACCTCCCTAAGACTTTGGGACTCCAGGGCCAGCAACAAGGTGAAAGGGCGCACAGAGTGGCCCGCCAAACTGGGGGATACGCGACGGCCATATTACCAATGGGCAGATCACTCACACTCCCAGACAGGGTCGGACTGGCCTGCCGGGGAACCGGTTAAACCCCTGGCGGGCCCAACGTCTTTGTGGCCCAACTCCCTTCGCCCTGCCTCTCACACCCCCTGACAGAGAGGGCCCAAGTGGGTCCCCCAGAGCTAGCGTTCAGGGCTGCAAACAACACCTCACTGGGCTGCCTCCTATGAGTGAGGGGCCCGGTGACAGGCGGCTAGCAGGGGGCCCCACAGACACTGACAGCACTCCAGCAAGTGCTGGGATGCCAACACTCCACATGGCTAATTTGTGATGGAAATTAGCTACGTGGTGGCGCTATTTGGAGGAGGAGGACTGCATGCTGCCATTTAGAAGTTCTGTGTGCTTGTGTGGTGCCCTGCTCAGACAGGTAGCCACAGACTTCTTTAATGCACAGTTGGGTTTCCACAGCAGGTATCTACTACATGCAACATCTTCCACTCCGACACAGTAAGGGGAGCCCCACTTGCTGACCTTAGGCAAGATCCCCTATAAATACTGCTGCTGGGGGAGGGGTTAGTCAGAGTGTGCAGATGCTAGGAGAGCTTTGAAAACGTCCTGGTGGTCGGTGCCACGGTTAGGCCCGAACCAGTGACCCTGAGTGGCCCTTCTGACGTCCCGCAAGCCTAACTGGGGACAGATGCAAGGAGCAGATAGCTTTAAGGGAGTGAGGAACTTGAGGGAGTTCATCCCAAGACGTACCAGACATCAGGGATCCGCACCTGTGGGATACTCCAGGACCACAGAGAACCCTGTCGTGCCATGGAGGCGTCAGCCAACCGGTCCCACTGTGGGTCAAGAGAGGGAGCCAGACACAGCAGTGTGACACCACAGAAATCAGTGAGGGTAACCCGGAGACCGCACAAGTGGAGAGACAGACATCAGAGTCAGGAAGAGAGAGGAGGCAAGTCAGGCTGCATGCAGGCTGAGCTTCAGCAACAGCAGAGGAACAGAAGAGGTCTTATACCCACTTGCTGTGGGGACCCACCGTGTAACTTGGTCACCTGTCAGTGTCATGGACATCTTTACCTGCCGTAACATCTCTAATGGCCACTTTACACGCGGCTACATTTCTAGCTTATCCACAGGTAACTTACTGGCTGCAGTGAAATCATGGAGACATTATTCCATTTGAACACAGCAACAAGATAGAACCATGTCTCCATGATTTCACTGCAACCAGTAAGTTACCTGTGGAAAAGCTAGAAATGTAGCCGTGTGTAAAGTGGCCACAATAGGTAAAAGAGATTTCAGCTGTGTGCGTGTATCATTCCCCTCCGTTCTAGGTACCCCTCATAGACTGCTCCAACACTCCCCATCCCATCTACGGCTCTACTACACTCTGCCCATTTACACTACGCTGCACCTGAGGCCCAGCCCTACCTGTAGAGGACTTTGCCAACTTGCCGCATTACCATCTACCTCCGGCAGGCTGTGGCAGCGCTGGTGATACCTCACCAGAAACTACGGGTGGCGTCACAATAAACAGTATATAAATCCCCTGTAAATATATCCCCTTTTTGAAGATACACCCAGGACAAGGGATTAGGCGCGGCCACCACTCCCCATGACAACAGGAGCATTAACCCTTTGTAGCCTGATACCCGAGTACCTCAAAGCCTAGGCTCGACATATCTTTTTTGGGCATCACAAACAGGATCCCGTGCCCGGTATTACCGGGTACTGTGTGCCGTGATTTTGACTGTATTGAGTAACTGTTTAAACTGCGCCTCCATTACTGCACTGAAGATCGGGAAGAAAGGGGGGTGTGCCAGCCTGTAGAGTGTAAAACTGAAGCCCGCCCCTCGCTAAGCCAAGCATTCCTGAGCGCCGCGGCCTAGTCTGGAAACTCCCGAACTGTTTAACTCTTTAAGAACTGGCTATAATTCACTAGGGGGGCCTCCAACATGTCGGCCTCCTCCAGCGACGATGACAGTGTGTTCGCTGACCCTAGGAATTACCCCAAGGGACCTATGGCTGCCTCCGGTAGCACTGCCAGCGCCACTGGCGCACCGGGCGCGATCACCCCAGTGATGCCGATGTCACTGCCATACATCCCGGGGCCAAGTGGTTGCCCAGTATGACGGGCGCCCTGATACGATGGATGAGTTCAAGCGAAAAATCAATAGCGTTCTAGATATGTATGCGATGACCGGTCAACAACGCGCTGCTGTGGTACTCGGACAGTTAACTGGCGCAGCAGAGAAAGAAAGCGCGTCCTGGTCTGCTGCTGAACGCAGATCAGCAGCTGCTATATTTAACAAATTGAGAGCTACCTTCAAGGAGTGCAATGAGGCTGATTTACGCATGCGCTTTCATCACTGCTACCAGAGGCTGGGAGATGATATAAGAGCTTATGCCTGGCGTCTGGAAGAAGCATTGCGTGCCCTTACACGTCAGCCCCACCAGTGTACCTGACGAAAACAAGCTCCTCATTGAACAATTCACCCGGGGACTGCTATCCCCAGAGGACAGGAAGACTGTACGTTTGTGGTCATTGAGCAATCCGGAAGCAGACTTCAACACCCTGAAGGAGATGGCTATCAATGGGTTACGGCTGGTAGAGACCCATGAAGCTGCTATTAAATGGTGGTGCAGTGGTGAGGTGCAACCTACCCCAAAACCATTACCCGTGTCTACAGCCACGCACAATGTTCAATCTACTCAGCCTGACAAGTATGATTCCCTGCGAGCTGAGAAGCGTGCTGAGATGCACCAAATGAACAAAAATATCACCAAGTTAATAGACGCTCTGCAGCTACAGCAAAGCCAATCGCCAGCGACAAGACCCCAGCCCCGACCTCATCCGCTGATTCAACTTGCCGACAGTCCAGAGGATGTACCCTGGATGCGAGGGAAGCAAGCCACAGCGTACCGAGGAAGAACCACCGACTGCTACAGCTCCACTGTGGAGCCCATTTGCCGCCACTGTAGCCACCCCGGTCACCTCACCAGGAGCTGTCCTTTAAACGCGCAGTCCTAGGGGCCAGGACCAAACCTCAGGATTAGATCAACAGGGCCCAGCCACCTGGTAAAAGACCTTCATCGGACAGAGGCCGTTACTGTCCATTGTACTGGATGGCATCCCGACACCTGCTCTGCTGGACACCGGGTCACAGGTGACCACCATCCCCTATATCCTTTATAAGAAGTATTGGGCTGATGCAGAACTGAAACAGCCTGATATAGACTTTATCAAGACCAGATGATACCAACTTAATTGATTAAAAAAACTTTTTATTAGAATCAAAGTTAAAAGTCACACCTACAAATATAGACAAACTTAGCACACTTGAATGGGGGTCAGAAACATATTGACATGCAGATGGAGACTGCTTTGATAAGGAAGGTCAACCTTATCCCACAATAAATTATGGGTATGCCACATTAAGGAAATTTATTTTATATGAATGTTCCAGTGTCATAGATAGATGTCCGTCACCAAAACAATAATCATGTATAAAACACAATATATACAATAACGTGGTCTGATATAATGATTTAAACAGTATCGTGAGACAACAAAATTTGTTAACCTTCCTTTAGTTTCATGGATTCCCCAGTATTATCAATGAAACACCCAACGCTTGACGCGTTTTGCCTTTCCAAATGTTAGAAGGCTCATCAGAAGTCTTATTGGGGTACAAATGTAAAAATTGGTCTAAAAAAAACAAAGAAATTGGCAAAGTATTAATTTACAAAAAACAAAAACAGATGGCAGTGTGCAGACATAGTCTTAATTAACAAGTACATAACAGATCAAGAGTCCCCTCAAGGTATATATATTTACTTACATTACAGAGGAACAACAAAACAAACAAAGATTGAGATGGTCAAATGTGGATACTCCTTATGTTGGCACCTTTATGTAAATATGGATGGAAACATACCTCATGATTCTATTGATCAACAAACAAATGGAGTTTCAGTAGGATAAAGAAGACCATGTGGAAGAGAGTACTCAAATGAAATGGTCATAAACTTCTTCTAAAAAGATCAAAGTAAAAAGGTATTAAGTATAAGAATGAGAGTACATCTAGGCCTATTAGTATCCTAAAGGGGTGTGATTTAATCTTACCCAGAATATGACATAGATGTCATACAGCAGTGATCATCCAGAGAATGGGCATTTTTGAAGCCTTATATGTGAGGCTATATGGGGATAAAGAGAAAGGATATGCAACAGATATATTAGGGAAAGAAGTAGATACAGAAAAAAAAAAAAGGGGGAAAAAGAAAGAGGGTAGAATTTACTCATTACCTTTCATTAGGGTGTCTTATTAGACTGGAAACATCATAACATCCAATTCTGATATGGATAGGAAAGGATGATCCAAGATGAATCCTAGATTTACGGGGGACCTAGCATAGAGAGATAGTCTCATGTTATAGTATCACATACAATGACTTATCCGGAGGGTAGAAATATGCACCTATAGCTAAAAGTTAGTCAGGTGCTATATATTCACACCCAGAAAGGTCATGTGAATGAAAACAGATAGAATGTCTCATCATATCAGGATCTCATAAATGTGAAAGATCCAAAATAGACAAAGGAAATGTCAAAAGGGACATAGTAACTTACCCTCCATATGACCACCAATACCTCTGGATGCCTAGACAAACTGAGCTAGACACCTCTATTTATATGGACTGGCCAGTTAGTTTAAAATGGATGAATGGGAACAGGTGGTACTTGATCGTTTCCACCTGTTTCTCATGCATGCAATGTGCACCTTGTCCTGTGTGAAATCAAAATCCACTACCATGACAACTTCAGCTTGTCCTGTGTGAGATCAAAATCCACTACCATGACAACTTCAGCCCCGCTCGCTAAAGCGAGGCAAAGGGCGCATGGGCGGTCGTATCACAAGACGTCGAAGCGTCTAGTAATGGTGACACGTAAGCTTGCGGTTCACGGCCACATTCATGGAACGCAAGCGATTGAAAGAGCGCATGCGCGTGCGGTGGGGCGTCTAGTAACAATGACATGTCGGCTTGCGATCTACGGCCACGTACATGGGACACAGGCGGTACAGGAGCGCATGCACGGGGTCGCAAGTTACCTAGTGGTAGAAAAAAGATTTTAAGAGAATATAACTAGAAGGAATATGGAGTGTCTGTCATGGGAGAAGACAAGTGTGGTGGGAAGGTGAAAGAGTTCGGAGAATTATAAATTTTAAAGATGAGGTGAAGATTTTATTTGACAGGACAAAAGAAAAAGAAAAAAGAAGAGGGGAGAAAAGGGAGAAAAGGAAACTTTGAAAAGAGGGGATAAAAACGGGCGAAGTGAAGAAAAACGAAAAAAAAATAAAAAAATAAAAAAATAAAGGGGAAGCAATACATAGATATATACGTGTCATATATTTTGTATGTATATGTAGCATGTAACCTGAAGAGCATACACAATTACCATCTAGATTTACAGATTGCAAAAAAACACAGTAAAAATAAGAAAAAACAAAAAAGGAAGCCTAATTGGCTATCGCAAAATTTTAATAGATAAGAACTATATATATTTAATTGTTCTTATTTTTGATGTATATCCCTTCTCGAGTAATAACATCTAAATGACCGGAAATTATGTTAATCTGAACATCACTCTAAACACCTAATCTGACGGCACTCGAAGCCTTAAAAGAAAGAGTTTTTTCTTTTATTTATTACTGTTATTTGTGCAAACGTTATTAAAATTTACTACATTGGGAAAGTTTTCACCCTGAACCCCAAAAAAGAGGCATCCCAAAAGGGCAATATATCCGCATAAAGCTGAATTGCTCTGATTCTGGAGAGTTTCACAAACAGGCATTATCCTTGAAAAATAGGTCCCAGGAAAGAGGTTACCCATGTTCAACCCTGAGCGCAGCATATAAGA
This sequence comes from Allobates femoralis, assembly GCA_033576535.1. Lineage (NCBI taxonomy): Eukaryota > Metazoa > Chordata > Amphibia > Anura > Aromobatidae > Allobates > Allobates femoralis. Next base: position 50,419,273 of record JARQOC010000009.1, on the reverse strand, counting down.
ACGCGCAGGCGATAAAAAGAGATACATTATTAGTTCCTGCAAAAAAAGAAACTAATTCATCTATTACACGTCTAATTGGCACCTTTGATGCTCGGAATGTGGAAATAATGGATATCATGAGGAAACATTGGTGCATTCTTCTTGCTGATCAGGATCTTAAAGATCATGTCATGCCATATGCAAGCGTTACATATAGAAGAGGACAGTCAATTGGCGATAGAGTGGTTCATAGTCACTATCAAAAACCTAAACCACAAACCATTTGGCTTCAAGTCTTAAAACCGTAGGGACCTACAGATGTGGGCATTGTAAGTTTTGTCCATGGATACAACCCACAAAAACAATAACCTGCTCTACAAATAATAAGATCTATCCCCTATATGATTTTGCCAACTGTAGCACACAGGGTTTGGATCTATGTGATCACCTGTACTTGTCCTAAAGACTACATTGGCAAAACCAAGAGAGAACTGCGTAAGGCTGTGTTCACACTGGGCGTTTTTGGGCTGTTTTTGCTCAGCAGTTTTTGTAGCCAAAACCAGGAGTAGAGCAATCAGAGGAAAAGTCTAATAGAAACACGTCACCACTTCTGGATTTAATCACCCACTGCTGGTTTTGGCTACAAAAACTGTTGAGCAAAAACAGCCCAAAAACGCCCAGTGTGAACACAGCCTTAAAGATTTGGTGAACACCTTGGGGATGTGAGGAACAATAGGGATACCCCCATCGCACGACATGTGCACGAATTCCATCATGGGGATTCAAAATGTCTAAAAGTTAGAGTTCTGGAGGTCCCAAAACCGTCACCGAGAAAAGGAGACTTTGATAAAGTCCTCCTAAAAAAAGAAGCAAGATGGATTTACAACTTTAATAGTGTGTACCCGAATGGGCTCAACGAACAGTTGAGCTACACCTGCTTCCTTTAATAACGTTTGCACAAATAACAGTAATAAATAAAAGAAAAAACTCTTTCTTTTAAGGCTTCGAGTGCCGTCAGATTAGGTGTTTAGAGTGATGTTCAGATTAACATAATTTCCGGTCATTTAGATGTTATTACCTGAAAAGGGATATACATCAAAAATAAGAACAATTAAATATATATAGTTCTTATCTATTAAAATTTTGCGATAGCCAATTAGGCTTCCTTTTTTGTTTTTTCTTAATTTTACTGTGTTTTTTTGCAATCTGTAAATCTAGATGGTAATTGTGTATGCTCTTCAGGTTACATGCTACATATACATACAAAATATATGACACGTATATATCTATGTATTGCTTCCCCTTTATTTTTTTTATTTTTTTATTTTTTTATTTTCGTTTTTCTTCACTTCGCCCGTTTTTATCCCCTCTTTTCAAAGTTTCCTTTTCTCCCTTTTCTCCCCTCTTCTTTTTTCTTTTTCTTTTGTCCTGTCAAATAAAATCTTCACCTCATCTTTAAAATTTATAATTCTCCGAACTCTTTCACCTTCCCACCACACTTGTCTTCTCCCATGACAGACACTCCATATTCCTTCTAGTTATATTCTCTTAAAATCTTCTTTTCTACCACTAGGTAACTTGCGACCCCGTGCATGCGCTCCTGTATCGCCTGTGTCCCATGTACGTGGCCGTAGATCGCAAGCCGACATGTCATTGTTACTAGACGCCCCACCGCACGCGCATGCGCTCTTTCAATCGCTTGCGTTCCATGAATGTGGCCGTGAACCGCAAGCTTACGTGTCACCATTACTAGACGCTTCGACGTCTTGTGACACGACCGCGCATGCGCCCTTTGCCTCGCTTTAGCGAGCGGGGCTGAAGTGGTCATGGTAGTGGATTTTGATTTCACACAGGACAAGGTGCACATTGCATGCATGAGAAACAGGTGGAAACGATCAAGTACCACCTGTTCCCATTCATCCATTTTAAACTAACTGGCCAGTCCATATAAATAGAGGTGTCTAGCTCAGTTTGTCTAGGCATCCAGAGGTATTGGTGGTCATATGGAGGGTAAGTTACTATGTCCCTTTTGACATTTCCTTTGTCTATTTTGGATCTTTCACATTTATGAGATCCTGATATGATGAGACATTCTATCTGTTTTCATTCACATGACCTTTCTGGGTGTGAATATATAGCACCTGACTAACTTTTAGCTATAGGTGCATATTTCTACCCTCCGGATAAGTCATTGTATGTGATACTATAACATGAGACTATCTCTCTATGCTAGGTCCCCCGTAAATCTAGGATTCATCTTGGATCATCCTTTTCTATCCATATCAGAATTGGATGTTATGATGTTTCCAGTCTAATAATACACCCTAATGAAAGGTAATGAGTAAATTCTACCCTTTTTCTTTTTCCCCCTTTTTTTTTTTCTGTATCTACTTCTTTCCCTAATATATCTGTTGCATATCCTTTCTCTTTATCCCCATATAGCCTCACATATAAGGCTTCAAAAATGCCCATTCTCTGGATGACTACTGCTGTATGACATCTATGTCATATTCTGGGTAAGATTAAATCACACCCCTTTAGGATACTAATAGGCCTAGATGTACTCTCATTCCTATACTTAATACCTTTTTACTTTGATCTTTTTAGAAGAAGCTTATGACCATTTAATTTGAGCATTCTCTTCCACATGGTCTTCTTTATCCTACTGAAACTCCATTTGTTTGTTGATCAATAGAATCATGAGGTATGTTTCCATCCATGTATTATATAAAACCCGAAGGCCACTTCCGGAGGAGGCCACGCCCACTTCCGTGATGGTCGTCGCCCAGGCTCATCCAGTGCACTGTAGCCAGGCTGCCCCCCGGCTACAGTCACCGACACACGGAACGTTCCGATCTCGGAAGTTCCGTGCGCCCTCCAGCCACTCCCCTCCACCCTCTGCCCTCCAGCCAGTAGCTACATCCCGGGGGTGCAGGGGGGCTCATTGCCCGCCACCTCGGAGGGCCACACACACCCTGGGGGTACCCGTGCTCCCTGCCGTGTGCCTGGAGAGGAGGGAGGGCGGGACTTCCTCTCCTGCAGCTCTGCCCGCCCCTCCTCTCCTCCTACACCCGACGTCCGGCCACCGGTAAGTCTGCAGCCATACACGCTGCTGTGCCCTCCAACCTGTGTGCCCCCTCTGCCCTCTGTCCTCTGCCCCCTCTGTGTCCTCTGCCCCCTGTCCTCTGTGTCCTCTGCCCCCTGTCCTCTGTGTCCTCTGCCCCCTGTCCTCTGTGTCCTCTGCCCCCTGTCCTCTGTGTCCTCTGCCCCCTGTCCTCTGTGTCCTCTGCCCCCTGTCCTCTGTGTCCTCTGCCCCCTGTCCTCTGTGTCCTCTGTGTCCTGTGTCCTCTGCCCCTGTCCTCTGTATCCTCTGCCCCCTGTCCTCTGTATCCTCTGCCCCCTGTCCTCTGTGTCCTCTGCCCCCTGTCCTCTGTATCCTCTGCCCCCTGTCCTCTGTGTCCTCTGCCCCCTGTCCTCTGTGTCCTCTGCCCCCTGTCCTCTGTGTCCTCTGCCCCCTCTGTGTCCTCTGCCCCCTCTGTGTCCTCTGCCCCCTCTGTGTCCTCTGCCCCCTCTGTGTCCTCTGCCCCCTCTGTGTCCTCTGCCCCCTCTGTGTCCTCTGCCCCCTCTGTGTCCTCTGCCCCCTGTCCTCTGTGTCCTCTGCCCCTGTCCTCTGTGTCCTCTGCCCCCTGTCCTCTGTGTCCTCTGCCCCCTGTCCTCTGTGTCCTCTGCCCCCTGTCCTCTGTGTCCTCTGCCCCCTGTCCTCTGTGTCCTCTGCCCCCTGTCCTCTGTGTCCTCTGCCCCCTGTCCTCTGTGTCCTCTGCCCCCTGTCCTCTGCGTCCTCTGCCCCCTGTCCTCTGCCCCCTGTCCTCTGCTTCCTCTGCCCCCTGTCCACTGCTTCCTCTGCCCCCTGTCCTCTGCTTCCTCTGCCCCCTGTCCTCTGCGTCCTCTGCCCCCTGTCCTCTGCGTCCTCTGCCCCCTGTCCTCTGCTTCCTCTGCCCCCTGTCCTCTGCTTCCTCTACCCCTGTCCTCTGCTTCCTCTGTGTCCTCTGCCCCCTCTGCCCCCTGTCCTCTGCCCCCTGTCCTCTGCCCCCTGTCCTCTGCCCCCTGTCCTCTGCTTCCTCTGCCCCCTCTGCCCCCTCTGCGACCTCTGCCCCCTCTGCCCCCTCTGCATCCTCTGCCCCCTCTGCGTCCTCTGCCCCCTGTCCTCTGTGTCCTCTGCCCCCTCTGTGTCCTCTGCGTCCTCTGCCCCCTCTGCGTCCTCTGCCCCCTCTGCGTCCTCTGCCCCCTCTGCGTCCTCTGCCCCCTCTGCGTCCTCTGCCCCCTCTGCGTCCTCTGCCCCCTCTGCCCCCTCTGTGTCCTCTGCCCCCTGTCCTCTGCCCCCTGTCCTCTGCCCCCTGTCCTCTGCCCCCTGTCCTCTGCCCCCTGTCCTCTGCGTCCTCTGCCCCCTCTCCTCTGCCCCCTTTGTGTCCTCTGCGTCCTCTGCCCCCTCTGTGTCCTCTGCCCCCTGTCCTCTGCCCCCTGTCCTCTGCCCCCTGTCCTCTGCCCCCTGTCCTCTGCCCCCTGTCCTCTGCCCCCTCTGTGTCCTCTGCCTCTCTGCCCCCTCTGTGTCCTCTGCCCCCTGTCCTCTGCCTCCTCTGCCCCCTGTCCTCTGCCTCCTCTGCCCCCTGTCCTCTGCCTCCTCTGCCCCCTGTCCTCTGCCCCCTCTGCGTCCTCTGCCCCCTCTGCGTCCTCTGCCCCCTCTGCGTCCTCTGCCCCCTCTGCGTCCTCTGCCCCCTCTGCGTCCTCTGCCCCCTCTGCGTCCTCTGCCCCCTCTGCGTCCTCTGCCCCCTCTGCCCCCTCTGCCCCCTCTGCCCCCTCTGCCCCCTCTGCCCCCTCTGCCCCCTCTGCGTCCTCTGCCCCCTCTGCGTCCTCTGCCCCCTCTGCGTCCTCTTGCCCCCTCTGCGTCCTCTGCCCCCTCTGCGTCCTCTGCCCCCTCTGCGTCCTCTGCGTCCTCTGCCCCCTCTGCCCCCTCTGCGTCCTCTGACCCCTCTGCGTCCTCTGCGTCCTCTGCGTCCTCTGTGTCCTCTTCACCCTGTCCAGTGCCCCCGCTGTGTCCTCTGCCACCGCTGTGTCCTCTGCCCCCTCTGTGTCCTCTGCCCCCTCTGTGTCCTCTGCCCCCTGTCCTCTGCCTCCTCTGCCCCCTGTCCTCTGCCTCCTCTGCCCCCTGTCCTCTGCCTCCTCTGCCCCCTGTCCTCTGCCTCCTCTGCCCCCTGTCCTCTGCCTCCTCTGCCCCCTGTCCTCTGCCTCCTCTGCCCCCTGTCCTCTGCCTCCTCTGCCCCCTGTCCTGCCTCCTCTGCCCCCTGTCCTCTGCCTCCTCTGCCCCCTGTCCTCTGCCTCCTCTGCCCCCTGTCCTCTGCCTCCTCTGCCCCCTGTCCTCTGCCTCCTCTGCCCCCTCTGCGTCCTCTGCGTCCTCTGCGTCCTCTGCGTCCTCTGCGTCCTCTGCGTCCTCTGCGTCCTCTGCCCCCTCTGCCCCCTCTGCCCCCTGTCCTCTGCCCCCTGTCCTCTGCTTCCTCTGCCCCCTCTGCCCCCTCTGCGTCCTCTGCGACCTCTGCGACCTCTGCCCCCTCTGCGACCTCTGCGTCCTCTGCCCCCTGTCCTCTGCCCCCTCTGTGTCCTCTGCCCCCTCTGTGTCCTCTGCCCCCTCTGTGTCCTCTGCCCCCTCTGTGTCCTCTGCCCCCTCTGTGTCCTCTGCCCCCTCTGTGTCCTCTGCCCCCTCTGTGTCCTCTGCCCCCTCTGTGTCCTCTGCCCCCTCTGTGTCCTCTGCCCCCTGTCCTCTGCCTCCTCTGCCCCCTGTCCTCTGCCCCCTGTCCTCTGCCCCCTGTCCTCTGCGCCCTCTGCCCCCTCTGCCCCCTCTGCCCCCTCTGCCCCCTCTGCCCCCTCTGCCCCCTCTGCGTCCTCTGCCCCCTCTGCGTCCTCTGCCCCCTCTGTGTCCTCTGCTTCCTCTGCCCCCTGTCCTCTGCTTCCTCTGCCCCCTGTCCTCTGTGTCCTCTGCCCCCTCTGTGTCCTCTGCCCCCTCTGTGTCCTCTGCCCCCTCTGTGTCCTCTGCCCCCTCTGTGTCCTCTGCCCCCTCTGTGTCCTCTGCCCCCTCTGTGTCCTCTGCCCCCTGTCCTCTGCCCCCTCTGCGTCCTCTGCGACCTCTGCCCCCTCTGCGACCTCTGCCCCCTCTGTGTCCTCTGCGTCCTCTGCCCCCTGTCCTCTGCCCCCTCTGCGTCCTCTGCCCCCTCTGTGTCCTCTGCCCCCTGTCCTCTGCCCCCTGTCCTCTGCCCCCTGTCCTCTGCCCCCTGTCCTCTGCGTCCTCTGCCCCCTCTCCTCTGCCCCCTTTGTGTCCTCTGCGTCCTCTGCCCCCTCTGCGTCCTCTGCCCCCTGTGTGTCCTCTGCCCCCTGTCCTCTGCCCCCTGTCCTCTGCCCCCTGTCCTCTGCCCCCTGTCCTCTGCCCCCTGTCCTCTGCCCCCTGTCCTCTGCCCCCTCTGTGTCCTCTGCCTCCTCTGCCCCCTCTGTGTCCTCTGCCTCCTCTGCCCCCTCTGTGTCCTCTGCCTCCTCTGCCCCCTCTGTGTCCTCTGCCTCCTCTGCCCCCTCTGTGTCCTCTGCCTCCTCTGCCCCCTCTGTGTCCTCTGCCTCCTCTGCCCCCTCTGTGTCCTCTGCCTCCTCTGCCCCCTCTGTGTCCTCTGCCTCCTCTGCCCCCTGTCCTCTGCCTCCTCTGCCCCCTGTCCTCTGCCTCCTCTGCCCCCTGTCCTCTGCCTCCTCTGCCCCCTGTCCTCTGCCTCCTCTGCCCCCTGTCCTCTGCCCCCTCTGCGTCCTCTGCCCCCTCTGCGTCCTCTGTCCTCTGCGTCCTCTGTCCTCTGCCCCCTGTCCTCTGCCCCCTGTCCTCTGCCCCTGTCCTCTGCCCCCTGTCCTCTGCGTCCTCTGCCCCCTCTGTTTCCTCTGCCCCCTGTCCTCTGCGTCCTCTGCCCCCTCTGCGTCCTCTGCCCCCTGTCCTCTGCGTCCTCTGCCCCCTGTCCTCTGCGTCCTCTGCCCCCTGTCCTCTGCGTCCTCTGCCCCCTGTCCTCTGCCCAGCCGCCTCTGCCCCCTGTCCTCTGCCCAGCCGCCTCTGCCCCCTGTCCTCTGCGCTGACCACTCTGCCCACGTCGCTGCGCTGACCAATCTCACCGCACTCACTGCTAACCACTGAGCCACCGCACTCACTGCTAACCACTGAGCCACCGCACTCACTGCTAACCACTGAGCCACCGCACTCACTGCTAACCACTGAGCCACCGCACTCACTGCTAACCACTGAGCCACCGCACTCACTGCTAACCACTGAGCCACCGCACTCACTGCTAACCACTGAGCCACCGTATACTCTGCTACCCACTGAGCCGCCTGTATACACACAATTCATTTCACCGCACTCCCCTAACTATTAGTAAATAAACTATATATGGATTCTAGACTACCCGATTCTTTAGAATCGGGCCGCCATCTAGTCTATTATATAATTGCCGTAACTGACTTCCGTCGGAGCGACGCAACTTCCGGTGGCTTGGTTAGCGAGTCCAAGGTGCACCTCTTGGATTCTGTCCGTGGCCGCGTAGCGGCCACGGCGACTCCTGAAGCAATGCCCGCAACGCGGGCATTGCGAGTCGTTGCAGCCTCGCGAAGCAATGCCCGCAAAGCGGGCATTGCGAGTCGCTGCCACCCAACGCTAACCAAGCCACAGAAGTAGTGTACACCGCTATAGTATACTACAGTCCCATGCCATCAGCGCCAACGACTCGCAATCTTCGCTGGCGCTTAAGGCCCGACACGCGTATGCTCATGGGACTGTAGTATACCATCGCGCTGTACACCGCCGCCGAAGTCCCACTACCCTCTGCCACAAGCCCCTACCCCCTAAGTCCCATCCCACTACCCTCTGCCGCCTAAGCCACTACCCCGCCGCCGAAGCCCCTACCCCCTGCTGCCCTAAGCTCTGCCGCAAGCCCCTACCCCGCCGCACCCACTACCCTCTGCCGCACCTAACCCCTATGCCACTGCCCCGCCGCCGAAGCCCCTACCCCCTGCCGCCTTAACCCACTACCCCGCTGCACCCACTACCCTCTGCCGCACCTAACCCCTAAGCCACTACCCCGCCGCCTACCCCGCCGCCGAAGCCCCTACCCCCTGCCGCCCTAAGCCACTACCCCACCGGAGCCACTACCCTCTGCCGCCCTAACCCACTACCCCGCCGCACCCACTACCCTCTGCTGCACCTAACCCCTAAGCCACTACCCCCCGCCGAAGCCTCTACCCCCTGCCGCCTTAAGGCCCTACCCCGCCGCATCCACTACCCTCTGCCGCACCTAACCCCTAAGCCACTACCCCGCCGCCTACCCCCGCCGCCGAAGCCCCTACCCCCTGCCGCCTTAAGCCACTACCCCGCCGCACCCACTTCCCTCTGCCGCAAGCCCCTATCCCCTGCTGCCCTAACCCACTACCCCGCCGCACCCACTACCCTCTGCCGCACCTAACCCCTAAGCCACTACTCCGCCGCCGAAGCCCCTACCCCCTGCCGCCCTAAGCTACTACCCCGCCGCAGCCACTACCCTCTGCCGCAAGCCCCTACCCCGCCGCACCCACTACCCTCTGCCGCACCTAACCCCTAAGCCACTACCCCGCCGCCGAAGCCCCTACCCCTGCCGCCTTAAGCCACTACCCCGCCGCACCCACTACCCTCTGCCACACCTAACCCCTAAGCCACTACCCCGCCGCCTACCCCGCCACCCAAGACCCTACCCCCTGCCGCCTTACGCCACTACCCCGCCGCACCCACTTCCCTCTGCCGCAAGCCCCTACCCCCTGCTGCCCTAACCCACTACCCTGCCGCACCCACTACCCTCTGCCACACCTAACCCTAAGCCACTACCCCGCCGCCAAAGCCCCTACCCCCTGCCGCCCTAAGCTACTACCCCGCCGCAGCCACTACCCTCTGCCGCAAGCCCCTATCCCGCCGCACCCACTACCCTCTGCCGCACCTAACCCCTAAGCCACTACCCCGCCGCCTACCCCGCCGCCGAAGCCCCTACCCCCTGCCGCCTTAAGCCACTACCCCGCCGCACCCACTTCCCTCTGCCGCAAGCCCCTACCCCCTGCTGCCCTAACCCACTACCCCGCCGCACCCACTACCCTCTGCCGCACCTAACCCCTAAGCCACTACCCCGCCGCCGAAGCCCCTACCCCCTGCCGCCTTAAGCCACTACCCCGCCGCACCCACTACCCTCTGCCGCACCTAACCCCTAAGCCACTACCCCGCCGCCTACCCCGCCGCCCAAGACCCTACCCCCTGCCGCCTTACGCCACTACCCCGCCGCACCCACTTCCTCTGCCGCAAGCCCCTACCCCCTGCTGCCCTAACCCACTACCCCGCCGCACCCACTACCCTCTGCCGCACCTAACCCCTAAGCCACTACCCCGCCGCCGAAGCCCCTACCCCCTGCCGCCCTAAGCTACTACCCCGCCGCAGCCACTACCCTCTGCCGCAAGCCCCTACCCCACCGCACCCACTACCCTCTGCCGCACCTAACCCCTAAGCCACTACCCTCTGCCGCAAGCCCCTACCCCCTGCCGCCCTAAGCCACTACCCCGCCGCAGCCACTACCCTCTGCCGCACCTAACCACTACCCTCTGCCGCAAGCCCCTAGCCCCTGCCACCCTAAGCCACTACCCCGCCGCAGCCACTACCCTCTGCCGCAAGCCCCTACCCCCTGCCGCCCTAACCTACCCCGCCGCCGAAGCACCTACCCCCTGCCGCCCTAAGCCACTACCCCGCCGCAGCCACTACCCTCTGCCGCAAGCCCCTACCCCCTGCCGCCCTAACCCACTACCCCGCCTCAGCCACTACCCTCTGCCGCAAGCCCCTACCCCCTGCCGCCCTAACCCACTACCCCGCCGCAGCCACTACCCTCTGCCGCAAGCCCCTACCCCCTAAGCCGCACCTAACCCCCTACCCCCGAATCCGCACCTAAACCCCTACCCCCCCTGCCCCCTAAGCCCCGCCGCACCTAAACCCCTATCCCCTAAGCCCCGCCGCTTCCTAAGCTCCCGCCGCTAACACCTAAGGCCCTACACCCGAAGCCCCCGCCGTCCCCTAACCTAACGCCCCCGTCGATCACTTACATGCCTTCTTAGTCATCTGATCGTCCGTCCGATCCACAATCCCTTCGTCCGGCCAGCCGTCCTCTTCCTTCGGCCCCGCCGCTCTTCTCTCTTCTTTCCGCCATCTCCGGCTCTTCGTCCGGCCCCCGGGGTCTTCTGTCTTCTTTCCGCCAACTTCCATCTCCGACGTCCTCTTCACTTCTCATTAAGATACAATGGACGCAAAATCCGCCATTCTATCTCTATGAGATGTGAGCTGCTCTTCTGATTGGTCGCTCTCTAATGCCCTCAGCCAATCAGAAGAGCACCTCAGATCCCATTGAAATACATTAGCGGTGTGTCGCCGATTTTATGGCCGGCCACCTGGTTCTATTTGTCGGCCCTAAAATCGCGGACACACCGCTAATGCATCTCTATGGGCAGTCAGCCCGATTTCTGATTGGTCGCTCTCGAGCTCACTGCCCATAGACATGCATTAGCGGTGTGTCCGCGATTTTAGGGCCGACAAATAGAACCAGCTCGGCGGCCATAAAATCGCCGACACACCGCTAATGTATTTCAATGCGAACAAATTATTTTAATAATAAAAAAAATAATTAAAAAATAATAAAAAAATAAATAAAAAATAAACGGACCTGAAAGAGAACTGGGTCTCAGCCTAAATAATAAATTTAATAATAAAAAAAATAATTAAAAAATAATTAAAAAATAATAAAAAAATAAATTAAAAATAATAAATAATTCAATAAAAATAATAATAAAAAAATAAATATATGCTAATTATATCAGCCCTTTCAGCGGACCTGAAAGAGAACTGGGTCTCAGCCTAAATAATAAATTTAAGAATAAAAAAAATAATTAAAAAATAATTAAAAAATTTAAAAAAAATAAATTAAAAATAATAAATAATTCAATAAAAATAATAATAAAAAAATTAAATATATGCTAATTATATCAGCCCTTTCAGCGGACCTGAAAGAGAACTGGGTCTCAGCCTAAATAATAAATTTTAAGAATAAAAAAAATAATTAAAAAATAATAAAAAAAAAATGAAAAAAAAAATTCGGTGAGGTACTACGTAACACTGAGAGAAGGGCCTGAAAGGACTTTGAGGGAGCAACACAGAAAGCTACCTGAGCTGTACAGTCTGAGTAACCTGGAGCAGTGCTGAAGTGTAAATTGTGTGAACTGTAACTGGAAAGAACTGTAAACTGTGAACTATTGTCCTGTAAAGTACCCAGTAAGCTCACACTTGCCTGAGACTGTTTACTTGCAGCGACACAGAAAAGTCCCACCTGAGGAGCCACAGCCTGTCAGCCCTGCACACTGGCTGGAGGAGCTGCAGCTTTGAAGTAAGTGACTTGTACCCAGCACCATCCCTCACCTGTCCCCTCTATCATCACCACTACACCTGCCCTGGGGACCCTCCGCCCTCGCCGAGGAGGGCTTACTATCCACGCTGCCCCAAGTCACCATCCCCATCAGGAATACGGCAGCGGTGGTTCTACTAACCACATACCCCAGGTGGCGTCACGACAAGTCATCCCTTGTTAATATCCCCATTTTGGACTGATCCCAGGCCACGGGACCGGGTCACAACTACCGTGATACCCAATAGAGACGGCACTGGCCCGACTCCCGAGTACCCTATAGCCTGGGGTGCATCACCTCACTTTTAGATCCCCGGTACAAGAGTAAATTTGGCAAAATAATTCCTGCCATTATAATGGGATTCACGCATGCAGCAGTATCAGCAGAAGCTGTTACACAATCTTAGATCAGCTTTTCCACAAAACATCAGTGGTGCACATAGTGAATCTCACAGTTCTAACTTACCAACCATGGGACTGTCGAGTTGTCACTCAAACCGTAACAGTAACACCGTATCTGTTGGTAACAGCAATGTTGTGGAATAGTTTCACCAATTTTTTTATACCACCCTTTGCAAGGCCAGAGGAGACAAGAAGTCTGACACATAGCCAACACCTAGAAAGGATGGTACAGGAGTATCTCCAAGTCCAAGTGAACATCGATGCCACGACTGGGGAACTGGACCATTGCTCACTTTGGGCTTCCAATCTGGAAAAATGGCCTGAGCTCGCCACTCACGCCTTGGAGATCTTGTCGTGCCCCGCAGCCAGCGTTCTCTCTGAACGTGTCTTCAGCGCTGCTGGTGGTGTGCTGACAGATAAGTGCATGTGGCTGTGTCCAGTGACAATGTAGACAGACTAACGTTCATCAAGATGAACAAGTTACGCATCCGCAAGGACTTTTCTACCCCTGTGTCATCCTGAGTTGTGTTCATACAAAAAATAGTAATGACGGTCTGATTAGGAGCGCTCTAAGGATCAAGCAGACATATAAGATGTTTTAATAAATGGCAAACCTTTTATTAATTTCTTGGTTCCCCTCACAGCTCCACTACACGTTTTAACTGTATAAAACAGTCTTCATCAGGTGGTGTCCTGAGTTGTGTCATCCTTTGCGATCTCAAAAAAGGCCCAGGCTAGGCAAGGCTTAGAGCCCATGGACCTGAAGAAGAGCTACCACGACTTTTGCTCAGAGGAAGAGTTGTGGTTGAGGATGCAGTTGTTGACGTGTTTCCAGTACTCCGTCTCTGTCCAGGAAGGCACAACCTAACCTTGTCATCACTAGCATCCTCCTCCACCTCCTATGGTGACTCTCATTGACTGGCTGACTGTGGGTGGACAGTAAGCGGGATCTCCAACCTCATCATCACCCTGTGTGCTCTCACACTCGTCGTCCTCAGAGACAACCTCTTCCTGCCCTGACCGAAAAGTCAAGTTGTCGTTCCAATCAGGTATCTCAGTCTCATCAGCATCTTCCTCATTGTCTCCACAAACAGGACTTACAGTTTGGGAACGAGGGTCTACATTATGCTCAGACCCTTCTTCATCTGGGCATGGATCCGACTCACAAAGCTTCTGGGCATCAGTGCAGATCGTTTCCTCGTCTGGACTTACAGAAGCGTTGGAGCAGACCTCTGATTCCTAGGCTATAGTGTGAGTGAACAGCTCTGCAGACTCAACCATGTGTGTTACCCCATACTCAGACGGGTGGCTGGAGACTTGGGAGCTGTGAGGAAGCAAGTGTGATTGGGGTGACACTGAAGTACTTGTGATGTTGGAGTTGAGGTGGAAGAGAGCCCACTATGGAGCGCTTGATATCCATTCAAGCAAAGCACCTGCTGTTTTTGTGCCTCATCTACAATTGGTAGCGATGGTCGTGTAACTCGTGTCCGTACAAAAGAGATCATATCAGATTGTCCACGGAAAGAAGTAGACATCTTACTTTGGCTGGAAGATGGTCTTTCTTCAGCAGATGTTGCTGTTGCTTGCCACCTACCCCACGGACATAAACTTTTTTCCCTTTCCACCTCGCCTATTCCCCTTCCACCACCAGCAGCCTTTTGACACTCATTTTGTATGTGAACAAATTGGCAACTCTGCATTTCTTGGCAATAAAAATTCGGATGGAAATCGAGCACAGCTGACTGGCCAAACAGTGGTACTAGGCCCAAACTATTACCTGGGATAGGTACAGTTAAAAATAAGTCTGAACTAGATAGGCGATGTAGTGTGTTTCACAAGTGGGCTACACACCACTGTCTAAATGACACTGCTACTAGCCCAAAAAAATTGCCTGGACTAGCTGCAGTAAAAAATTAGTGTGAACTAGATAGGCGGTGTATCTTGGTTCACAAGTGGACTACTCACCACTGTCTGCCAGACACTGCTACTAGCCCAAAAAAATTGCTTGGACTAGCTGCAGTAAAAAATTGGCTACTGGATAGACAGGCGGTGTAGCTTACTTTACAGCTGGGCTACACCGTTGACTACCAGACACTGCTACTTGCCCAAAAGGATTACCTGGACTAGCTGCAGTAAAAAATTGGCTCCTAAAGACAGGTGGTGTAGCTTTCTTCACAGCAGTGCTACACTACCTGCCCTAAAGGATTTCCTAAGCTAGATGTGGCCAGATGCTATGAAAAACACTTGCACAGCACTGGCACACACCTGCCTGGCAAAAAACTAATAGGAACTGCTCTAACCTCAAAAGGGCTGATATTATAACTAGTCCCTGCTTCAATGAAGTAGCCCTGAAAAGGGCTGATATTATAACTATTCCCTGCTTCTATGAAGCAGCCCTGAAAAGGGCTGATATTTACAACTAATCCCTACTCCCTATATGTCTGAAGTTGCCCTCAAAAGGGCTGAGATTCTAACTAGTCCCCACTCCCTAAACCTATCTGTCTATCTAACTTGAAATTCGCTCACTATCTATCTAACTAAGACTGTATAGCGCCCACAGCAGCAGTAGCGGTGCCTGACTGACACACAACTGCAGCACTGAGGAAATAGTGGCGATGGGGAAAATGGCCGGGTCTTATAGGGCAAGAACATGTGACATACACAGCCAATGTTCATCACTAGAGCTTTATTTCCGACGCGTTTTGGAGTTAGTCCCAGCTCCTTCCTCAAGGAACAATGGCCATTATTCCCTGAGGAAGGAGTTGGGACTAACTCCGAAACGCGTCGGAAATAAAGCTCTAGTGATGAACAACGTCGTAATCGAAGCGTTATCGAACATAACCTCGAACTGCTGAATTTTAAGCAAATTGTTTGCATTCGTCGAGTGACTTGAACATCGCCCAAAACAGCTCGAATGTGAGATTGGCGAACATTTCGAATCAAACATCGCTCATCTCTAGTTATTAATGGTCATCTGAGGAAGGCTTTGTCACTGTAGAAATCATCAAGATCCACTGCTGGCAGCTCCTGCATAAGGACTGACCAATGACGTCCCCGATGTGCTCGATGGAGACAAGCCTGAAGATGCTGCAGCCATGGGAGACAAATCTGGAGATGCTGCAGCCATGGAATAGAAATCCAGAGATTCTGCAGCCATGGGAGACAAGTCTGGAGATGCTGCAGCCATGGAATAGAAATCCAGAGATGCTGCAGCCATGGGAGACAAGTCAGGACATGCTGCAGCCATGGGAGACAATTTGGAAGACACTGTAGCCACAGGAGAAATGTTTGGAGATGCTGCCACCATGAGAGACCAGTCCAGAGATGCTGCAGCCATGGGAGACAAGTCTGAAAATTCTGCAGCCACAGGATTCAAGTCCAGAGACCCTGCAGTCATGACAGAAAGGTCCATACATGCTGCTGAAATGCGAGACAAGTCCGGAGACATTGCTGCCATGAAAGGGAAGTCTGGAGATACTGCAGCCATGGTAGCATGTTCAGGCTGCACAGACATGTAATCATAACGCGAGGAACATGTGGTTTTGGTGTGTCGTGTGAAAAAATGGCTTCTGGGTCACTTTAGAGAAATGCAAATGGAGTCCGAGGAGCCTCGTTTAAGAGTCTCAAACACAGGACTAGCCAGATATCCCTCCAGGGAAGGACCTAGCTCTGGGGTGGCTCCTTGCGGAGACCACCATAACCACCATATTAAGTGGCGCCTTCAGTTAATATCCAGCTCTTTACGAGCTAAAGGATATGACAAGGGAATTACCAAAGCCAGGTATATAAATTCCCAGGGGGCAATGCACCTAGGATTTCACTGTGTTGAGTGCTTTAGCCGGCTGCCTGCAGTGTTTTCCTCGATTGGTCTCCCTGAGATCAGTGAGAGCTTTGTGACTTTAGAGAAATGGTTACAACATTGGGTTTATGATTGATCTATTCTGTTTTGCGAGTGCAATTGGACATCAAATATCAAATCTAAGTTGTGAAGCTGAAGTGGAAGTCCATCCTCTTCAGTGATGAGTCCAATTTTTGCCTTGTTACAATGATAGCTGGAGATTAACCTGGGGACCATGTGGGCAGCTCCATGAAGAGGCTTCTCGAGGGAACATCACACCGGTCCTAGACATCAGTCCTACTTCAGGGATAATGGAGGGGGGAGCATAATGTACAGTATATGGAATCCCTTCTGTTCTATTGACTTGGTTGCGGCCATGGATCTAAAGGCTCGACCACGCACTATGCTTGGCTGAAGCCCCTGTCACATATATCGAGATCATTAACGAGATCTTTGTAACGTCACAGATTTTGTGATGTAACAACGATCCCGCAAATAATGTCGTTATGTGTGACACGTACCAACGATCTGGCCCCTGCTGTGAGATTGTGGATCGTTACACACTGCTCTGGATCATTTCTACGTTGCTGTGCTCCTGCTGGGAACGCTACATCGCTGTGTTTGAAAGGGACAATGACCAACGATCTCAATGCTACTCTATGGAGTGACAATTCCCAACGACCTCGGTATAATTCTGGATCGTTGCTGAAGTCGTTGGTGACATCGCTGGTGAGATACCTGTTTGACTTTGACAAAAGAGGAACGGCACTCACCGGTTCATTTCTGTGCTTTATTGAGGTACGCTGTTCACACAGTGCAGGGAGGGAGAAGAGGCTAAGATGACAACGGCACCGTGAAGCACATGTAGCGTGAAACGGTGCCGTTGTCATCTTAGCCTCTTCTCCCTCCCTGCATCGTGTGAACAGCGTACCTCAATAAAGCACAGAAATGAACCGGTGAGTGCCGTTCCTCTTTTGTCAAAGTTTACTTGCATGTTGCCTTTGTTCCTGGCACCATGGTTCATACACCGGTCGCTCCTTCATTGTCCTGCTGTGCAGCCGACGGCTCTGGTGCCCCTCCTCCTCTGCAGCAAGATACCTGTTTGACATCTTACCAGCAATGTGATAAACGATGCACCAGCGATCTCGGCATATCGTTATCATTGGTGCGTCGTTATGTGTTACGGGGCCTTTAGTGCTGCTTTATTTTTTTATCTCTCTTTATCTATCCATCCATCCACCTAGAAGAGAGAAAGTCTAAATTGTTATGGATTCCCATGTGAGTACCCTATGAAGATTAGGTCCTAAATCTTGTCTTGCTTTATCCCCTTGCTTCCTATGTCTTATGCATTTGCACTGAAGGTCACTTTGACAATGGTATTGACAGACATCTAAACTGTTAAGATACAAAATTAATCCTGGAATGGCGGAGGAGCTGTGTAAATAGCCGATAAAAACAAGGTGTCAAGGGCACTTCACACACTGCAACATCGCTAGCGATATCGCTGAAACGTCACAGGTTTTGTGACTTAATAGCGACCTCTCCAGCGATGTTGCAGTGTGTGACATGTAGCAGCGATCAGGCCCCTGCTGTGAGGTTGCTGATTGCTACAAATTGTTCAGGACCATTTTTTGGTCCTTGGTCTCCTGCTGGTGAGCACGTATCACTGCGTGTGACAGCGAGAGACCAACGATCAGCGACCTCCCAGCCAATGCCCAGCACCGCACCAGGGAAAACATCAGGTAACTAGGCAGCACGCTCTGCTTCGTTACCCGGTGTTTACCCTTGTTACCAGCGTCTTCCCACTTAGCCCAGCCTATAAGCAGCAGGACGCTGGTAACCAGGGTAAATACCGGGTAACTAAGCAGAGCGCACTTCTTAGCTACCCCATATTTACCCTGGTTACCAGCGATGTCGCTGCTGGCTGGTCGCTGGTGAGTCTGTCTGTTTGACAGCTCACCAGCGACTGCTGAGAGACTTTCCAGCGGCCATGTCGGATCACTGGTGGGATCACTGGAAAGTCTGTGTGTAAAGGGGCCATAAGGGTTTATTTGAGCATTTCTGGATATTGTGTTGATGATTGATGCATCCTCCATGTTTCCTTTCTCCTCTGACATTTAGGATAGAGTTGCTCATACGAGTGCATTTACATTAGCTGCAGTCCTGTAACCTCATGTTACAGTCTCTGTTTCTACTTATTGGACTGAGACCAACATCCTCAATACATTTTTTTTTTTTGCAAAACCTACAAATAACCAGCTTTTGGCAGAAGCAGTCATCAGTCACCATGTGACATCGGCAGCGACCACATCAGTTCAGTAACAGCAGATCAGATAGGAAAAGAAACACAGAAAAGTCTCTTAAGTTTATGGATGAGAGTATTTCCACTTTCAGCATGAATCAATGTGAATTGTTTCCCAATTATGTTTTTAACTTTCTCCATATCAATGAATTCTGCCGTTCTTCTAGTGATTTAAAGACTTACCTGTATATTTAGTGATTATGACTTTTGATCTTTCAGTATTTTTTAGCCCTTCCACCCGCCGTAGCCTGAAGATCATCCCCATTTGGTATCAAACAATGTTGACTGTTTTCTATTACACATATGTTATGATTGATAAATCCTTTGAACTGAACTTCTGAGTTGGAATTCTGAATATAATTTTAAGAGCGCAGGTTTTCCCTCTTCACTCCAAATGTACCACTATGAGACACCTTAGAACAGCAGAACTGAGTGTCAGGGCATCACCTTGGAATAGCAGAAGTGTGTAGGCAGACACAAACCTTTTTATTTGTAGTCAAGTGTGCGGATTGTCAGAAAGCTCACATGGTGAAGACAGCTGGAAGCAGGTGTATGCCCAGAGAGGAAGGATGCAAACCCTGGACCTGGAGCCAAGACAGGTCAGAAACATTCAATATCATAAGAAAAATAAGTTATACATCAGTTAATGAGAAGAATTAATAATTTAGCTGCCACTAGACACGATCCAAATGCTGGAATCATTTGCCTTTACTGTAAAGCTCTTTTCATACCTCGAGGCTGACAAGGGTCAAACTTTAATAACCTCTTCCTATCAGTCATATTACTATTAAACTCATTGCTTGAATATTGTATCTGTCTGTTCTGTCTAGTTGAAGTCTCCAGCTCCTGAGAACTGTCTTACACACACTGTTCTCACCCATCTCCAGATTGTTTCTCCAGACTTTCCCTTCTGCATCCAAGGACTACTGCCACTTCCTGCTGTGTCCTGCTCATGCCCCTCTGGCCATCAGATTCCAGCTGTGTACACTAGTATCATAACAGGTCCACCAGGGTCTTTTCCACTGTTATCTTGATTATATCAAGCCATCAGGTTGCTGGTCTTCTTCTTTGCCTTGTTCCTTCTATTCTTTCCACCATGATGTCTTCTCCTGTGATCTCTCTTCGTATGATGTGTAGACAGTCGTATCTTGGTGATCTTTCTTCCAGTGACATGTCTGGTTCATTCTTGTTCTTCTTGTCATCCATGGTATTGATATCATCCTTCTCCAGCTCCACATTATGGAGGTGTTGATTCTTCTTCTGTCTTGTTCCTTTATCGTCCGGGTGTCACTTCCATGTTACTATAGAATAGACCAGACTATGCACGAGCCGTGTCTCCATCACCAATAGTGAGTGCAGCTCTGGAGTATAATACAGGAGGTAACTCAGGATCAGTAATGTAATGTATGTACACAGTGACTGCACCAGCAGAATAGTGAGTGCAGCTCTGGAGTATAATACAGGAGGTAACTCAGGATCAGTAATGTAATGTATGTACACAATGACTGCACCAGCAGAATAGTGAGTGCAGCTCTGGAGTATAATACAGGAGGTAACTCAGGATCAGTAATGTAATGTATGTACACAATGACTGCACCAGCAGAATAGTGAGTGCAGCTCTGGAGTATAATACAGGAGGTAACTCAGGATCAGTAATGTAATGTATGTACACAGTGACTGCACCAGCAGAATAGTGAGTGCAGCTCTGGAGTATAATACAGGAGGTAACTCAGGATCAGTAATGTAATGTATGTACACAGTGACTGCACAGCAGAATAGTGAGTGCAGCTCTGGAGTATAATACAGGAGGTAACTCAGGATCAGTAATGTAATGTATGTAAAACAGTGACTGCACCAGCAGAATAGTGAGTGCAGCTCTGGAGTATAATACAGGAGGTAACTCAGGATCAGTAATGTAATGTATGTACACAGTGACTGCACAAGCAGAATAGTGAGTGCAGCTCTGGAGTATAATACAGGAGGTAACTCAGGATCAGTAATGTAATGTATGTACACAGTGACTGCACCAGCAGAATAGTGAGTGCAGCTCTGGAGTATAATACAGGAGGTAACTCAGGATCAGTAATGTAATGTATGTACACAGTGACTGCACAAGCAGAATAGTGAGTGCAGCTCTGGAGTATAATACAGGAGGTAACTCAGGATCAGTAATGTAATGTATGTACACAGTGACTGCACCAGCAGAATAGTGAGTGCAGCTCTGGGTATAATACAGGAAGTAACTCAGGATCAGTAATGTAATGTATGTACACAGTGACTGCACCAGCAGAATAGTGAGTGCAGCTCTGGAGTATAATACAGGAGGTAACTCAGGATCAGTAATGTAATGTATGTACACAGTGACTGCACCAGCAGAATAGTGAGTGCAGCTCTGGAGTATAATACAGGAGGTAACTCAGGATCAGTAATGTAATGTATGTACAAAAGTGACTGCACCAGCAGAATAGTGAGTGCAGCTCTGGAGTATAATACAGGAGGTAACTCAGATCAGTAATGTAATGTATGTACACAGTGACTGCACCAGCAGAATAGTGAGTGCAGCTCTGGAGTATAATACAGGAGGTAACTCAGGATCAGTAATGTAATGTATGTACACAGTGACTGCACCAGCAGAATAGTGAGTGCAGCTCTGGAGTATAATACAGGAGGTAACTCAGGATCAGTAATGTAATGTATGTACACAGTGACTGCACCAGCAGAATAGTGAGTGCAGCTCTGGAGTATAATACAGGAGTAACTCAGGATCAGTAATGTAATGTAATGTACACATGACTGCACCAGCAGAATAGTAGTGCAGCTCTGGAGTATAATACAGGAGGTAACTCAGGATCAGTAATGTAATGTATGTACACAGTGACTGCACCAGCAGATATATGAGTGCAGCTCTGGAGTATAATACAGGAGGTAACTCAGATCAGTAATGTAATGTATGTACACAGTGACTGCACCAGCAGAATAGTGAGTGCAGCTCTGGAGTATAATACAGGAGGTAACTCAGGATCAGTAATGTAATGTATGTACACAGTGACTGCACCAGCAGATAGTGAGTGCAGCTCTGGAGTATAATACAGGAGGTAACTCAGGATCAGTAAGTAATGTATGTACAAGTGACTGCACAGCAGAATAGTGAGTGCAGCTCTGGAGTATAATACAGGAGGTAACTCAGGATCAGTAATGTAATGTATGTACACAGTGACTGCACCAGCAGAATAGTGAGTGCAGCTCTGGAGTATAATACAGGAGGTAACTCAGGAATCAGTAATGTAATGTATGTACACAGTGACTGCACCAGCAGAATAGTGAGTGCAGCTCTGGAGTAATAATACAGGAGGGATTCTCGACAGCATGTGTGCAGCTTGGATTCGGTAACTAGTCTAGTAGTTCCAGTCTGACAGATAGGGTGGCTTGTTACAGAGTACCGGATATGTAAGTTGACACGTGACTCCAGAGTGTGACTGGTATATACAGGAGTATCGGAGATGTAAGATGTCACAGGACTCCCCATGTGAGTGAGTCTGGATATATACGGAGGAATTAGTGTAAGTTGAAAGAATAGTGCAGCCTGGTATATACGAGTAATCAGGATCATATGTATGAGTACACATGACTGCACACAAATAGTGATGCAGCTTGGTTATACGGAGGTACTCAGATGTAGTATGTATTACTCACAGAGAGTGATGTTGTAATCAGGTAATGACAGTATGAGAGTACACAGTGACTGACCAGTCAATAATTATGTAGCATCTGAGCACAATCAGAATGTAATGCAGTCTGTAGTTAATATGAGGTAACTCAGATACAGTAATGTAATTGTACACTGCGCCAGAAAATGAGTGGTACTCGGATATAATACAGGAGTAATGAAATGTAATTACCGCATAAGTGAGTGCACCGTGCATAATATAGAGGTATACTAGATCAGTAATGTAACTAGATCAGTAATGAGTATGCACACAAGTGAGTGCACCAGAGAATAGATAGAGTAGCAGATGAGTAATACGAAGTAATCAGGTCATAATGTAATGTATCACACAATGACTGCACAGCAGAATGAGTGACAGCTCAGGAGTATAATCAGGAGTAGTAATAAGGATCACAGTAATATATGTACACAGTGACTGTACCAGCAAATTGATGCAGTCTGGGTATAATACAAGGTAATAATCAGGTATCAGTATGATGTAGTATAGTGTACTTGACAGCAGAATAGAGTGCAGCTCTGGAGTATAATTACAGGTAACTCAAGATCAAGTATGTAATGAACAGTGACTTTACAGCAGAATAGTGATGCAGCATGGAGTATAATACAGAGTAATAGATAATAAGTAATGTATTACACAGTGACTGCACCAGCAGAATAGTGAGTGCATCTTGGATATAATACAGGAGGTAACTCAGGATCAGTAATGTAATGTAAGTACACAATGACGCACCAGCAGAATAGTAGAGCACTGGAGTATAATACAGGAGGTAACTCAGGATCAGTAAGTAATGTATGTACACAGTGACTGCACCAGCAGAATAGTGAGTGCAGCTCGGAGTATAATAGAGGTAACTCAGGATCAGTAATGTAATGTATGTACACAGTGACGGACCAGCAGAATGTATGCAGCTCTGAGTAAATACAGGAGGTAATCGGATCAGTATGAATGTAGTACACAGGACGGCACCACAGAATGTAGTGCAGCTTGGAGATAATACAGGAGGTAACTCAGATCAGTAATGTAATGTTGTACACATATGACCAGCAGAATAGTGAGTGCAGCTCGGAATATAATACAGGAGATAACTCAGGATCAGTAAGTAATGTATGTACACAGTGACTGCACCAGCAGAATAGTGAGTGCAGCTCTGGAGTATAATACAGGAGGTAACTCAGGATCAGTAATGTAATGTATGTACACAGTGACTGCACCAGCAGAATAGTGAGTGCAGCTCTGGAATATAATACAGGAGGTAACTCAGGATCAGTAATGTAATGTATGTACACAGTGACGGCACCAGCAGTAATAATGTATATAGTATTTATTAATGTGTATCTATGGCACAGACATATCATTGTTCTCCAGGTTTCTACACACAGTTATATCTGGGAAGTGACTGAATTCAGTATAAATTTCACAACAAATTTCGTAGAATTTTTCTCCCTAACTGAAGGCTTTTTATGAAGAATGACGCCACCTTTATAATCTCGTTACAAGATAAGAGTTCCCCAGTACACCGCTCTATAGGTTTGTATTCTGAATCCTCTTGTTCCATCAGACACATCACAGTTTTCCGGTCGCACTCACAGATTTTTATGGAACAGCCATCCAGGAGGGCATTGCGATCTGTGGATATAAAAGAAACTTCCATCATTTCTCCTCCATGACGGATCTGTGCCCGAGATATGAGACAAATCAGCTGTAATACTGACAGGAGAGAACTAGTTATAAGATAATCTACCCATCACTATCCTGTACTCACATGGATATCACGGTATTTGGGGCACTCAGTCCTCACCAAGTATTTGGCGCTGGCGAGATTCGAGTGTCCAGTACAGCATGGTTGACGCCTGATTTTCAGCCCCTAAATATGCTTTTCTGCTTGACAATCACAGTAATTCTCTAGCCATGCTGGGTGTTGCCTTACTGTGATTGGCTGGCCGCCCAGTGTCATATACATTATAATAAAACCCTCAGGCTACTTCCGTCAGGATGTAACGGTATGTTACATCACATCCTGGCTGAAGTAGCCTCTACACCGGCTATACTTACCACCGGCCCTGCGTCTTCCCCGCCGCCGTCTGGATCCTCTTGCCTTCACCGCCAACCGAAGTCCTCTGTTCTGCCGACATGTCACCGCCCCCAGAGGACTGAATCCAATATGGCATCCGGGAAGTCTCGCGCTGCTGACCACTCTGCCCACCGCACTGCGCTGCTAACCACTCTGCCCACCGCACTGCGCTGCTGACCACTCTGCCCACTGCACTGCACTGCTGACCACTGAGCCACCGCACACACTGCTGACCACTGAGCCACCGCACACACTGCTGACCACTGAGCCACCACTCAGTGCTAACCACTGAGCCACCGCGCAGTGCTAACCACTGAGCCACCGCGCAGTGCTAACCACTGAGCCACCACGCAGTGCTAACCACTGAGCCACTGCGCAGTGCTAACCACTGAGCCACCGTATACAGTGCTAACCACTGAGCCACCATACAGTGCTAACCACTGAGCCACCACGCAGTGCTAACCACTGAGCCACCATACAGTGCTAATCACTGAGCCACCGTATACAGTGCTAACCACTGAGCCACCATATACAGTGCTAAGCACAGAGCCACCGAGCAGTGCTAACCACTGAGCCACCACGCAGTGCTAACCACTGAGCCACCACGCAGTGCTAACCACTGAGCCACCGCGCAGCGCTAACCACTTAGCCACCGCGCAGCGCTAACCACTAAACCATCGTGCAGAGCTAACCACTGAGCCACCGTATACTCTGCTAACTACTGAGTCCCTGTATACTCTGCTAACCACTGAGCTGCCGTACTGTGCTCCATCCTCCCATCACACCGCCGCTTTGTGCTCCGTCGTCCCCCTGCCGCTCCATCCTCCCCCTGCCTGTGCTGCTCCGGCTTCCCCCACCCCACCACTTCGTACTCCATCCTCCTCTCCCCCACTGCTCTGTGCTCCGGCCTCCCCCTTCCGCTTCATCCTCCCCCTGCATGTGCCACTGCATCCTCCCCCACCCCACCGCTTTCTCCTCCTTCCTTTGTCCTCCTCCCCTCCGCCACTCCATACTCCGTTCTCTCTCTGCCTGTGCTGCTCCATCCTCCCCCACCCCGCCGCTTTGTCCTCCATCCTTCTCCTCCCACCGCTCTGTGCTCCGTCCTCCCCCTGTCTGTGCCGCTCCATCCTCCTCCACCGCTTTCTCCTCCTTCCTATGTCCTCCTCCTCTCCGCCACTCCATCCTCCATCCTCCCCCTGCCTGTGCTGCTCCATCCTCCCCCACCCCACCGCTTCATCCTCTGTCCTCCACCCCCACCGCTCTGTGCTCCGTCCTCCCCCTGCTGCTCTGTCCTCCCCCTTCCTGTGCTGCTCCATCCTCCCCCACCCCACCGCTTCCTCCTCTTTCCTTTATCCTCCCCTCCCCCCTGCCACTCCATCCTCTGTCCTCCCCCTGCCTGTGCTACTCTGGCCTCCCCCACTTCGCCGCTTCGTCCTCCGTCCTCCTCCCCCCCGCCGCTCTGTGCTCCATCCTCCCCCTGTCTGTGCCACTCCATCCTCCCCCACCCCACTGCTTCCTCCTCCTTCCTTTGTCATCCTCCCCTCCGCCAACCCATCTTCCGTCCTCCCCCTGCCTGTGCTGCTCCAGCCTCCCCCACCGCGCCGCTTCGTCCTCCATCCTCCTCTCCTTGCCGCTCTGTGCTCTGTCCTCCCCTGCCGCTCTGTCCTCCCCCTGCCTCTCTGTCGTCCCCCTGCCACTCCATCCTCCCCCTGCCTCACCGTCCTCCCCCTGCCTCACCGTCCTCCCCCTGCCTGTACTGCTCCATCCTCCCCCACCGCTTCCTCCTCCTTCCTTTGTCCTCCTCCCTCTCCCACTCCATCCTCCATCCACCCCCTGCCTGTGGTGCTCCGTCCTCCCCCACCCCGCCGCTTTGTCCTCCGTCCTCCTCCCCCCTGCCGCTCTCTGCTCCGTCCTCCTCCCCCTGCTGCTCTGTCCTCCCTCCTCCCCCCTGCCACGCCGTCCTTCCCCCGCTGCTCCTTCTTCAAAGTTCCTCCCAATTCAGCCCTCACCACCTTCCCCATGCAATCTCTATTTCTATATTCTAGAATACCCGATGCGTTAGAATCGGGACACCATCTAGTGCTCTATATAAGCCCTGCCACCAGCATCTTGCATACATTGTATCCGGAAACAGAATAGTGTCAGCTTCGGGACTGAGCAAGCAGCTTCTACGGAAGGGGTCTCAAACTCAGCTGGGTTGGTTGGCCGCACGTAGAAAAAAATTGATATTGGGGGGCCGCATTGCTTGTAGGACTAAGGGTACCATTACACGTCGCAACATTGCATGCAATTTCACTGGCAATTTGCTGGTTGCAGTGAAATCATGGACACATTGTTACATTTGTACACAGCAACAAAATAGAACAATGTGTCTATCATTTTACTGCAACCAGCAAATTGCCAGTGACATTGCATGCAATGTTGCGACATGTAACGGTACCCTAAGTGATATTTTAGCAATACCGGAATTTTTTGTGCAATCTAGTAAAGTACAAATCCTGATCTTCTTGTAGGAATGTCCCCATCCTAATCTCTTTATGTAGTAAAGTCCCCATTCTGGTCCCCATTGTATATTAATGTCCCCCAAACTGGTCCCTGTCTTGTAGTAATGTGCCCAACCTGGTCCCCTTCTTGAAGTAATGTTCCTGACTGGTCCCTACATGTAGTAATATTCCCATCCTATATTAATGACCCCCATCCTGGTCCTCATCATGTAGTAATGTCCCATCCTGATCCCCGTCTTGTAGTAATGTCCCCATCCTAATCCCCTTCTTGTGGTAATGTCCCCATCCTGATCCCCTTCTCCTAGTAATGTCCCCATACTGGTCCCCATTGTATATTAATGTCCCCCATACTGGTCCCTGTCTGGCACTAATGTCCCCTTCCTGGTTTCTTTCTTGAACTAATGTTCCTCCCTGATCCATACGTGTAGTAAGGCCCCATCCTGGTCCCCATCCTATAATAATGACTCCCATCCTGGTCCTCATCATGTTGTATTGTCCCCATCCTGGTCTCCATCTTGTAATAATGTACCTCCCTTGTCTCCATCTTGTAATAATGTTCCTCCCTGGTCTCCATCTTGTAGTAATATTCCTCCCTGGTCCATACGTGTAGCAATGCCCCATCCTGGTCCCCATCCTATATTAATGCCTCCCATCCTGGTCCTCATTTTGTAGTAATGTCCCCATCTTTTAGTAATGTTCCCTCCTATGTCATCTCGTAGTAATGTCCCCCTTCCCAACGCCTTTTTGTGTCCCCACAACCTGGTCTCTGTTCTTTTTGTTCTCTCACTCACACACACATATACACACCCGCACACTCACACATATACACACACACTCACATACACACTCACACATGCATCTTCAGACATATTCACACTCACACATACACACTCACACATACACACTCACACATTGACAAACTTACATAGGGCCATATTTGGAACTTTCAGCGGTCACGTCATCCCCCACCAGGCTGCTATATTCAGCTGTGACAGCGCCTTTCCTGACTCCACTCTTCTCATCCCGGTAGCTTCTTCTAGCACCTGGCAGCCGCCAGCACCAGGTGGCAGCCGGCAGTTGCCAGCACCCGGCATTAAGCGGCACCTGGCAGCCGACAGCACCCAGCAGCTGCTAGCACCCGGTAGCCACCAACACCTGGCGGCAGCTGCCAGCACCTGGCATTAGGCGGTACCAGGCGGCCATCAGCACAGCCACCAGAAATGTGCTGCCCAGGCAGCGTGGGAATACACTCACACATATACACACACTCACACATATACTTACACACATATACACACTCACATACAAATATACACACACTCACACACACATACACTCACACATATACACATACACACACTCACTCACATATACACACATATACACACAGTCACACACACACACACACACACACACACACTCTCTCTCTCATTCACTCATACACACCTTAATGATGCCCCGGGCTATGGAGCAGCCACGGTACCCGCTTTATTGTGACTTCCAGGTACCGCTGAAACAAATGCCTTCGCGCCTGTAGATTCATTCAAGCAGGCGGCCGGTGGACCAATGAGAAGCCTCCTGTGACGTCACGTCATTTGTTTCAGCGGTACCCGGAAGTCACAATGAAGCCGGTACCGCAGTGGCTCCCTGCACAATGGCCCGGGGCATGTTATTTCTTCAAGGTGCCACGGGCCGCAGTGGGAAGCCTGGCGGGCCGCATGCGGCCCAGGGGCCGCGTGTTTGAGACCCCTGCCATAGAGGATATAGGGATAAAGTGCCAAAAAGAAGAGCAAACAAACAACAGGGACTCTATAAGGAAAACATATGGAATGGGGCACAATGTAAATGAATACAGAAATATAATAGGATAATGAGCTGTAATTGTTTATATTAATGAACATGTATATAAGGCCTAGCCTAGCTGTGACTAGTTGCTAGAAGAAAGGTGACTGAGCCTGAAATGTCGCACACTGCACCTGATGGCCTCATAAAGGCAGAATCTGGAATGTTGACTTGGAGTGCTGCTTTCCTTTTTTGGTTCACATATACCCTGTTTCCCTGAAATTAGGGTGCCCCCCGAAAGTAAGGCATGCTGGGGGGGGGAACCTTACCTCCTAATATAAGGCACCCCCCGATTATAAGGCGTACCTCCTCAGCATGCTACCGATCACAAGACTGGGGCATACATCTGTGTCTCGCTCCCCGCTATCCCCGCTGTCCGGTGCCTGCCACTCTGTACCGCTCTTCTGCTGCGCTGCAGTGCTCACGGAGCCGCCCAGGAGCGCAGCCATCAATCACAGCTCCAGAGCTCTGTGCCAGTCTCCGTCCATGAGCCCTGCGCCAATCACAGCGCAGGAATCATGGGCCAGCTTACGTCAGTAGCCTCTGATTATTCCTGGGCTGTGATTGGCCCAAGGTTTCTACGCTGTGATTGGTCCTGGGCTCCTGCGCTCTGATTGGCCCAGGGCTCCTGCGCTCTGTTTGGCCCAGGACTCCTCCACTGTGCACCACCAAAGCAGCACCGCAGAGGAAAGAAAGTGAAAAGAAAGAAGTACAGTAAGAAAGTGAAAGTGTGTGTGTGTGATGCGTGTGACGTGTGTGAGTGTGTGTGTGTGTGGGGTGCGTGTACACACATGGGAGGCTGCAGTGGGATACGGTACTGAGATGGGAGGCTGCTGCAGTGGGATAAAGTACGGTACTGGGATAATGGGAGGCTGCTGCAGTGGGATACTGTACAGTACTGGGATAATGGGAGGCTGCTGCAGTGGGATACCGCACAGTACTGGGATAATGGGAGGCTGCTGCAGTGTGATACCGTACAGTACTGGGATAATGGGAGGCTGCTGCAGTGGGATACAGTACTGGGATAATGGGAGGCTGCTGCAGTGGGATACGGTACTAAGATGGGAGGCTGCTGCAGTGGGATACAGTACTGGGATAATGGGAGGCTGCTGCAGTGGGATACAGTACTGGGATAATGGGAGGCTGCTGCAGTGGGATACGGTACTGGCATGGGAGGCTGCTTTTCTGTCAATTTGTTTTTGACTAATATAAGACACCCCCCGAAAATAAGACATGGAGCACCTATCGATGCAAAAATTAATATAAGACAGTGTCTTATTGTCGGGGAAACACTATATATATATATATATTTTAGTGGTCATCACAAGAATATATATAAACAAATAAGAAAATCAGCTTCAGGTAAAAACAAGGGTACTTTTACCTAGTACACACATGTTATCTGAGTACCCGTGTTTTGCAATGATGTCTCACAACTTTATGAAAACATTTTTTTAGGTTAAACTCTTTTCAGGTTTGGTGAGAGAAAATCGCACCTATAGTGAATATAAAGGCAAGCCCTAACATTGCTCTATAGGTAAAATATCACCCGGTAGAGACACAGAAAAACATACGATAGCAATCAAGTAAAACAACCTTCCATATTATATTTACAGGCCAAGCCAGAACGACAAGAGGCCCTCAGAATACATTGAAAGCCATCACCGAGGTCCACCAACAGATACGTTTCATCAACCTATAGCCTCTGGTAGTGCATCTATTTGTGTAAATTTTTTAATACCGTATATACTCGTGTATAAGCCGACTTTTTCAGCCCAAAAATTGGGCTGAAAAGTCCCCCCTCGGCTTATACACGAGTATATACATAGTGTGTGCTGAGTGTAACGGGGACGGGGGCTCTGACTGGGGGCAGGAGGAGGCAGGAGGGGGCAGCAGTGACACCGCGCGGTCACGTGGGCCCGCCTCATTGATATGCACGCATCCCCCTGTCCATCCCCGGCAAGGGGATGCAGTGCATATTGCCGGACACAGCCCCTGGCGGCCCCCGGCAGTGGTATACAGCCCCCCCGCCTAGTACCGGGCCCCCATGCTGCGGCACAGCATACAGTAGTTCATACACTA
>JARQOC010000009.1:50181503-50384003 GCA_033576535.1 Allobates femoralis | reverse complement strand
CAACTAGTCCCTACTCACTAAACCTATTTCTCTATCTAACTTGAAATTCGCTCGCTATCTGGCTAACTGACACTGTAACACTGTATAGCGCCCACAGCAGCAGCAGTGCCGCCTGATTCAGAGCTGCAGCACAGAGGAAATAGTGGTGACGGGGAAAATGGCCGGGTCTTATAGGGCAAGGACATGTGACATACACAGCCAATGATACATGCCCTTGCTTGTGTGCAAACAATGCACTTTGCTGTGTGTGAGTGTGATTGGCTGACAGCCTGCACCGCCCCACTGTATATGCGGGAAAGAAAAAAAATGGAGATGGGCATTATTTCAGCACAGATCTATCCCCGCACACTATACACTGAAACTGTAGATTAATATTGAATATCAGTATTACTGTGAAAATCCAGTTATGTTTTTAGTGAACGAAGCGTTATCGAACATAAACTCGAACTGACAAATTTGAAGCAAATTGTTCGCATTCGTCGAATGACTCAAACATCGCCCAAAACAGCTCGAATTTGAGATTGGGGAACATTTCAAATCAACACCTCTTATCTTTAGTGATGACCCGGCCCCACAGATCTCAGTCCGGTATCTACATACAGTTGTGTCCTGCATCACATGACCCGACGCTGCTCATCTGAATAGATTTCCAGTTTGATGATTTATCAAGAACAAAATTGTAATTGTTCTTTTTCCCACAATGTCCTCAAGTGTCCTAACCCCGAGGAGACCCCAGTCTTACCACAGGTGATGACCCCGAGGAGACCCCCAGACTTACCACAGGTGATGACCCCGAGGAGACCCCAGACTTACCACAGGTGATGACCCCAAGGAGACCCCCAGACTTACCACAGGTGATGACCCCGAGAAGACCCCCAGACTTACCACAGGTGATGACCCCAAGGAGACCCCCAGACTTACCACAGGTGATGACCCCGAGGAGACCCCCAGACTTACCACAGGTGATGACCCCGAGGAGACCCCCAGACTTACCACAGGTGATGACCCCGAGGAGACCCCCAGACTTACCACAGGTGAGAAGACCCCGACACGAGGAGACCCAGCCCAGACTTACCACAGGTGATGACCCCGAGGAGACCCCCAGACTTACCACAGGTGATGACCCCAAGGAGACCCCCAGACTTACCACAGGTGATGACCCCGAGGAGACCCCCAGACTTACCACAGGTGATGACCCCAAGGAGACCCCCAGACTTACCACAGGTGATGACCCCAGGAGACCCCCAGACTTACCACAGGTGATGACCCCGAGGAGACCCCCAGACTTACCACAGGTGATGACCCCGAGGAGACCCCAGACTTACCACAGGTGATGACCCCGAGGAGACCCCCAGACTTACCACAGGTGATGACCCCGAGGAGACCCCAGACTTACCACAGGTGATGACCCCGAGGAGACCCCCAGACTTACCACAGGTGATGACCCCGAGGAGACCCCCAGACTTACCACAGGTGATGACCCGAGGAGACCCCCAGACTTACCACAGGTGATGACCCCGAGGAGACCCCCAGACTTACCACAGGTGATGACCCCAAAGGAGACCCCCAGACTTACCACAGGTAATGACCCCAAGGAGACCCCAGACTTACCACAAGTGATGACCCCGAGGAGACCCCCAGACTTACCACAGGTGATGACCCCAAGGAGACCCCCAGACTTACCACAGGTGATGACCCCGAGGAGACCCCCAGACTTACCACAGTGATGACCCAGGAGACCCCCAGACTTACCACAGGTGATGACCCCGAGGAGACCCCAGACTTCCACAGGTGATGACCCCGAGGAGACCCCAGACTTACCACAGGTGATGACCCCGAGGAGACCCCCAGACTTACCACAGGTGATGACCCCGAGGAGACCCCCAGACTTACCACAGGTGATGACCCGAGGAGACCCCAGACTTACCACAGGTGATGACCTTGAGGAGACCCCCAGACTTACCACAGGTGATGACCCCGAGGAGACCCCCGAACTTACCCAGGTGATGACCCCAAGGAGACCCCAGACTTACCACAGTAATGACCCTGAGGAGACCTCCAGACTTACCACAAGTGATGACCCTGAGGAGAACCCCAGACTTACCACAGGTGAAGACCCTGAGGAGACCCCCAGACTTACCACAGGTGATGACCCCCGAGGAGATCCCCAGACTTACCACAGGTGAAGACCCTGAGGAGACCCCCAGACTTACCACAGGTGATGACCCCGACGAGACCCCCCAGACTTACCACAGGTGAAGACCCTGAGGAGACCCCCAGACTTACCACAGGTGATGACCCCCGAGGAGATCCCCAGACTTACTACAGGTGATGACCCCCGAGGAGACCCCCAGACTTACCACAGGTGATGACCCCGAGGAGACCCCCAGACCTACCACCGGTGATGACCCCGAGGAGACCCCCAGACTTACCACAGGTGATGACCCCCGAGGAGACCCCCAGACTTACCACAGGTGAATGACCCTGAGGAGACCCCCAGACTTACCACAGTAATGACCCTGAGGAGAATCCCCAGACTTACCACAGGTGATGGCCCTGAGGAGACCCCCAGACTTGCCACAGGTGATGACCCCGAGGAGACCCCAGACTTACCACAGGTGATGACCCGAGGAGAACCCCCAGACTTACCACAGGTGATGACCCCGAGGAGACCCCCAGACTTACCACAGTAATGACCCTGAGGAGACCCCAGACTTACCACAGGTGATGACCCCGAGGAGACCCCCAGACTTACCACAGTGATGACCCCGAGGAGACCCCCAGACTTACCACAGGTGATGACCCCGAGGAGACCTCCAGACTTACCACAGTAATGACCCTGAGGAGACCTCCAGACTTACCACAAGTGATGACCCTGAGGAGAACCCCAGACTTACCACAGGTGAAGACCCTGAGGAGACCCCCAGACTTACCACAGTGATGACCCCCGAGGAGATCCCCAGACTTACCACAGGTGAAGACCCTGAGGAGACCCCCAGACTTACCACAGGTGATGACCCCGACGAGACCCCCAGACTTACCACAGGTGAAGACCCTGAGGAGACCCCCAGACTTACCACAGTGTAGATCGACCCCGAGGAGATCCCCAGACCTTACACAGGTGATGACCCCGAGGAGACCCCCAGACTTACCACAGGTGATGACCCCGAGGAGACCCCCAGACTTACCACAGGTGATGACCCCGAGGAGACCCCCAGACTTACCACAGGTGATGACCCCGAGGAGACCTCCAGACTTACCACAGTAATGACCCTGAGGAGACCTCCAGACTTACCACAAGTGATGACCCTGAGGAGAACCCCAGACTTACCACAGGTGAAGACCCTGAGGAGACCCCCAGACTTACCACAGGTGATGACCCCGAGGAGATCCCCAGACTTACCACAGGTGAAGACCCTGAGGAGACCCCCAGACTTACCACAGGTGATGACCCCGACGAGACCCCCAGACTTACCACAGGTGAAGACCCTGAGGAGACCCCCAGACTTACCACAGGTGATGACCCCCGAGGAGATCCCCAGACTTACTACAGGTGATGACCCCCGAGGAGACCCCCAGACTTACCACAGGTGATGACCCCGAGGAGACCCCCAGACCTACCACCGGTGATGACCCCGAGGAGACCCCCGAACTTACCCAGGTGATGACCCCGAAGAACCCCCAGACTTACCACAGTGATGACCCCGAGGAGACCCCAGACTTACCACAGGTTGACCCCGAAGAGATCCCCCAGACTTACCACAGGTGATGACCCAGGAGACCCCCAGACTTCCACAGGTGATGACCCCGAGGAGACCCCCAGACTTACCACAGTAATGACCCGAGGAGACCCCAGACTTACCACAGGTGATGCCCTGAGGAGACCCCCAGACTTCCACAGTATGACCCGAGGAGACCCAGACTTACCACAGGTGATGACCCCGAGGAGACCCCAGACTTACCACAGGTGATGACCCCGAGGAGACCCCCAGACTTACCACAGGTGATGACCCCGAGGAGACCTCCAGACTTACCACAGTAATGACCCTGAGGAGACCTCCAGACTTACCACAAGTGATGACCCTGAGGAGAACCCCAGACTTACCACAGGTGAAGACCCTGAGGAGACCCCCAGACTTACCACAGGTGATGACCCCCGAGGAGATCCCCAGACTTACCACAGGTGAAGACCCTGAGGAGACCCCCAGACTTACCACAGGTGATGACCCCGACGAGACCCCCAGACTTACTACAGGTGATGACCCCCGAGGAGACCCCCAGACTTACCACAGGTGATGACCCCGAGGAGACCCCCAGACCTACCACCGGTGATGACCCCGAGGAGACCCCCAGACTTACCACAGGTGATGACCCCCGAGGAGACCCCCAGACTTACCACAGGTGATGACCCCGAGGAGACCCCCAGACTTACCACAGTAATGACCCTGAGGAGATCCCCAGACTTACCACAGGTGATGGCCCTGAGGAGACCCCCAGACTTGCCACAGGTGATGACCCCGAGGAGACCCCAGACTTACCACAGGTGATGACCCCGAGGAGACCACCAGACTTACCACAGGTGATGACCCCGAGGAGACCCCCAGACTTACCACAGTAATGACCCTGAGGAGAGCCCAGACTTACCACAGGTGATGACCCCGAGGAGACCCCCAGACTTACCACAGGTGATGACCCCGAGGAGACCCCCAGACTTACCACAGGTGATGACCCCGAGGAGACCTCCAGACTTACCACAGTAATGACCCTGAGGAGACCTCCAGACTTACCACAAGTGATGACCCTGAGGAGAACCCCAGACTTACCACAGGTGAAGACCCTGAGGAGACCCCCAGACTTACCACAGGTGATGACCCCCGAGGAGATCCCCAGACTTACCACAGGTGAAGACCCTGAGGAGACCCCCAGACTTACCACAGGTGATGACCCCGACGAGACCCCCAGACTTACCACAGGTGAAGACCCTGAGGAGACCCCCAGACTTACCACAGGTGATGACCCCCGAGGAGATCCCCAGACTTACTACAGGTGATGACCCCCGAGGAGACCCCCAGACTTACCACAGGTGATGACCCCGAGGAGACCCCCAGACCTACCACCGGTGATGACCCCGAGGAGACCCCCAGACTTACCACAGGTGATGACCCCCGAGGAGACCCCCAGACTTACCACAAGTGATGACCCCCGAGGAGACCCTCAGACTTACCACAGGTGATGACCCCGAGGGGACCCCCAGACTTTCCACAGGTGATGACCCCGAGGAGACCCCCAGACATACCATTGGTGATGACCCCGAGGAGACCTCCAGACTTGCCACAGGTGATGACCCTGAGGAGACCCCCATACTTACCGCAGGTGATGACCCCATTACTGTAGGTGTAAGAGTAACGCTCCATAAAGGGTTCACAGTAAGGATTATGGGCTCTCCTATAGCAGCAAGCTTGAAAAGCACAGCATCTGAGGAAGGAGAATAGAGAATAAGGTCACCGGGGCCTTTGAGCCGAGGGAAGGGGGGGCAGAAATAATCCTGTTAGTCCATAGAAAACCAATACAGTTAACCATTTTTTCATAGGTTGATTATTCCTTGCTGGATTTTCATTGTTTTTGCCCTTTCTTCCAAGTGGCAGAAATATTGACTATCAATAATTTTTGATAATACATTAGGTGACATATGATAGTGATTTTTCCAATAGGACCAGATTTGATTCCATTAATGTTATATAATAGATGAGACAACAAGGCACAACTACCGTATATACTCGCGTATAAGCCGAGTTTTTCAGCCCAAATTTTGGGCTGAAAAGTCCCCCTCGGCTTATATGCGAGTATATACGGTAATCTATGTGCAGCAGCAGCCCCCGGAGGTATACAGGCCCCCCCCATCAAGCTCCACGGACCCCCCCCCTTGCGCGGCAGCCTGTAAGGGAAAATCATACTTATCAGTGTCCCGCGCTGTCCCGCCGCTTGCCGACATCACGATTCCGGGCTTCATTCCGTGTCTTCCGCACTTCCTGTGGTCGCGGGAATGACGCCATTGCCCGCGACCGCCGGAAGCCGGAAGTCGCGGATTGAAGCCCGGGATCGTGTGTCGGCAAGCGGCGGGACAGCGCGGGACACTGATAAGTATGATTTTCCCTTACAGGCTGCCGCACAAGGGGGGGGGGGGGGTCCGTGGAGCTTGATGGGGGGGGCCTGTATACCTCCGGGGCTGCTGCTGTATACAGCCCATGGGGCTGCTGCTGTATACAGCCCCTGGGGCTGCTGCTGTATACAGCCCCTGGGGCTGCTGGATACTACCACTGGGGCTGTATATACCTCTGGGCCTGCTGTATACTACCACTGGGGCTGCTGTATACTACCACTGGGGCTATATTTACCTGTGGGGCTGCTGTATACTACCACTGGGGCTGTATATACCTGTGGGGCTGCTGTATACTACCACTGGGGCTATATTTACCTTTGGGGCTGCTGTATACTACCACTGGGGCTGTATTTACCTGTGGGGCTGCTGTATACTACCACTGGGGCTCTATATACCTGTGGGGCTGCTGTATACTACCACTGGGGCTGTATATACCTGTGGGGCTGCTGTATACTACCACTGGGGCTGTATATACCTGTGGGGCTGCTGTATACTACCACTGGGGCTGTATATACCTGTGGGGCTGCTGTATACTACCACTGGGGCTGTATATACCTCTGGGGCTGCTGTATACTACCACTGGGGCTGTATATACCTCTGGGGCTGCTGTATACTACCACTGGGGCTGTATATACCTCTGGGGATGCTGTATACTACCACTGGGGCTGTATATACCTCTGGGGCTGCTGTATACTACCACTGGGGCTGTATATACCTCTGGGGCTGCTGGATACTATCACTGGGGCTGCTGTATACTACCACTGGGACTGCTGTATATACCTCTGGGGCTGCTGTATACCACACTGCTGGGGGCTGTATACCTGTGCTGGGGTCCACCCTCGGCTTATACACGAGTCAATAGGTTTTTCCAGATTTTTGGGGCAAAAGTAGGGGGGTCGGCTTATACACGGGTCGGCTTATACATGAGTATATACGGTAATTGAAAAACAATTTACCTTAAATAAATAAAGACACTTCAGAAAGTTGTGGGCTAAAATGAGGGTACTTTTATTAAGGTTTACACATCCATAAATTAACCGTTAGAATAAATTTCCACCAATAAATATAATAAATACCAATAACTCTTTTAATCTAATATATAAAGCTGAATGTGTGTGTGTGTGTGTGTGTGTGTGTGTGTATATGTGTTTATATCCGGGATTGATATCTACACCATTGCAACTACAGCCACAAAATTTTGCACAGTCACACGTCTGGACCCCGGGAGCGTCACAGGCTATGTTGTGAGGCGAAATTTTAACCCTGCGCGTTCCAATTCACCAAACAATTTTGCCCCTATCTACATAATGGGGAAAAGGTGACAGTTACCAGTTGACAGTTGTGAATGAGAGGGGCTTAATGACAGCGCCAAAGACTAACAGCACATACCAGCATATAGTCACTAAGGTGGGGCCCCAACATGGAATATTCACCACGCACGGGGACATGTATACACACCACACACACACAAAGAGTAACAGCAAGTGTATAGTCTCTAAAGTGCAGCCCCAACATTGGATACTGACCGCGCAGCTGAACAAACACACACACACCACAAAGAGACACACACAACACAGAGACACACACACCCCACGGGGACACACACACACCCTATAGCGACACATGCACTCACCCCACAGGGAAACACACACCACAAAGAGACACACACAACACTGACACACACACACACCACACAGACCCCCCCAACAGGGACACACACATAGCCACCCTATAGGGACACATGCACTCACCCCACAGGGACACACACACCACAAAGAGACACACACAACACAGAGACACACACACACCACACAGACCATCCCCCCACAGGGACACATTCACTCACCCCACAGGGACACACACACACACCACATAGAGACATACACACCACAAGACCCGCCCCCACAGGGACACACACACATACACACACCCTATAGGGACACATGCACTCACCCCACAGGGACACACACACACCACAAAAAGACACACAGAACACACAGACCCCCCCACAGGGACACACACACATACACACCCTATAGGGACACATGCACTCACCCCACAGGGACACACACACACACACACACACACCACAAAGAGACACACACAACACAGACCCCCCCCCACAGGGACACACACACATACACACCCTATAGGGACACATGCACTCACCTCACAGGGACACACACATACACACACCCCAGGGACACACACACCACACAGACAGATACAGATGTGCACAAATCACCTCACATAACTCGCCTCATACGTGTGCTATCTTTAATTTCTAAATATAAACATCTGAATAAAAACAGCCAATGTGCAACACATGTGCCATATAGGGAATTAAGGCAGATGTCAGTCACATGAGCTGTCTATTATGTGTATGTGTGAGGTAACATATACTGCCCGGCCAGGGGGAGGGTTTACTGTTGGCTGGAGATTTATTAGGCTGCCTATAGCAACCAATCACAGCTCAGCTTCTATTCTCTTACAGGTCATTAATATGATATATTCAAATTTTATTTTGTTATAGCTAACATCAGTTATTTATTAACCCAGGCGTAGCCGGGTACTACAGCTAGTATTAGATATATATATATATTTTTTTTTAGAGAAAATCTTAACTCCATACACAAAACAGACTAAGTCATTCATTTTGGATACAGGTGATTTCCTGAACAAGCTTAAATCAATGGGACAGGTTCCTAAGAACTGTCTGTTATGTACACTGGATGTAAATAGTTTATACACCTCCATCACACATGAGGAAGGGATTGAGGCTGTCAAAACAACACTAACACAACACAACATCGAGACCAACATGATGGATCTGTGCATTGAACTTTTGAACCTGGTCCTCAGAGAGAACTATTTTCTCTTTGGGGACCAGTTCTACATACAAACATGCGGGACCGCAATGGGTTCAAACGTAGCGCCGGCATACGCAAACTTATACATGAACCAATTTGAGGAGGCCCATATCTATCCTAATAGCTTATATAAACAATATGCTACCCAATGGTTCAGATATATAGACGACGTGTTCTGTATTTGGACAGGCACTGAAGTCAGTCTAATGGCATTCATTGAACACATCAATTCAATCCGTCCGGAGTTGAAATTTACTCTAAACTATGATGTCAACGAGATCCCATTCCTTGACACCATGGTTCAAAAAAACATGGATGGTCAGATCATCACTGACATCTACTCCAAACCAACGGACTGTAATGGTCTTCTCCTCTATGGTAGTTGCCACCCAAGATCGACAAAAAACAGCCTTCCGAGGTCACAGTTCAAACGGGTAACCAGGATAGTGACGAACTCCAATACTAAAGCTATAAGACTTAGGGAAATGTCTGATAGATTTTCCCAGAGACAGTACCCACACAGTCTTCTAACCTCCGAGATGAACAGTGCCATGGATAACACAACAGAGAGACAGGACGGTTTACCTAAAGTCGATAGAATCCCTTTCGTACACACATACCACCCAATCATGCCCAGAATACATAAACTAGTGAGGAAAAACTGGCCATTACTAGCTCGTGCCTACCCTAATATACAAACATTCCAAAACCCACCACTGATGTGCAGCAGACGACCAAGAAACATAAGAGACCACGTAGTCAGAGCTGACATCGGAACCAGTAAAACATCGCTCACTAGGACCCTAACACATGAACCAAGACTGGGTACCTATCCATGTTTGGGATGTGCATGTTGTTCCAATGTTATAAAAGGAAGTGAAATAGTCCACCCTCGCACTGGTAAAACGTACAAAATACGAGGGTTCTACACCTGTGAATCTAAGTACGTGATCTATCTTGTCAAGTGCCCCTGCGGACTTTTATACGTAGGGAGACTACCCAGTCCATTAGAGATAGGATCTCGAGCCACAAGTCAACTATACGTACAGGCAAAGTTTATCTGCCGCTTCCTCACCATTTCACGGAAGCCAACCATAACGTGGCACAACTTAGGCTCCAGGTGATTGAACACGTACCCAGACCTCGACGTGGTGGGAATCATATTAAACTGTTGAAACAGAGGGAGTGTTACTGGATCTATACCTTGGGCACCCTAACCCCCAGGGGCATTAATAGGGAAATCGAATGGCTAACTCATTAAACCTCTTTTCCAGATTCCTACCTAAACTCTACTATTCTGTTCTTCCGAAGATCCCCATTTGGTAAGAAACATAGTCTTTGTCCAAACCCCCATCTTGTTTTTCCCTTGTTCTTTTTTTAAGTTTCATTTTCTATATTATGATTGCCGAAAATACCTATATACGTGTTTTGGACCCCTGAATAAGCCTGGTTTTGAGAGATCATTCCTGTACATTTGTATCATTTTGCAGCACTGATTGTATCAATAACGTGTATGTCACTGTACCTATAACCATCATCATTATGTTTGTAACTGCAGCATGTCAAGATGTTTACCATATAATGACAGAGATATTGATTTACATGATCTATGTACAACTAATCCATTTATACATGTGTTAAACCAGTCCATCTAACTAACACTATTAATATGTTGATCCAAAACTCCAAACAGGGCATCTTAATATGTAAACGATGACATTCTCACAAGACCTCCTAATCCCCATGTAGTCCTCCTTCTATCACTATTATGCATGTCTAAACTAAGCACATGCATAACAACCACCAGAGAACTAAACACAATCGCCACACGCACAATTTCCCCACTGCATTAGTTACCAATTACTATGGTAACTACGTATACAAAGCGGCACCACTTGGTGCCCGTCCTTCTATATGCGCAGGCGCAACCAATATCGTCACTTCCGGTGACGTGGTGGAACGCGGTGGAACGCAGACGTCACATCCGGTGACGCGTCACTTCCTGTCAGGTGACCCGCCGCCGCTCGCACAAATAGCGGCGACGGCGGTCTGCACACCGCTATCTCCCGCTGAGGCACTGGTAGTGCCAGCATATACACCAGTACAACTAAAGTAAGCAGGACGGACCGGAGGCCGGACAATCTATGAGATAAGTAAATGACCATATATGCTACTTATACTACATTGTTACGTATCTATTCCATAGACTATATAGCTCTACTGAGCTGTACTAACAGAGAGCAGATTCAAACAGGATATCACCCTGGGGACTTTTTGCTAGAAGGTACTAATTTCTACATAACATTTCCATTAGAACCCAGTATGCATTTGTACTTTATATACTTATATACTATAAACTTCATAGATAGATCCTCTGGCAGTCTACATCGCTCCCTAAGCTGTGCACTGAACTGCAGTGCCCTGACACAACAGCACACCGGATCCATCCCTATAAAGTATGATCTATCAGGTATCTAATCTTAACCAATGATAAGTATACATACACCTGGAGTGATATCACAATGGATAACCACATATGTTATGTTTTAGATTACCTTCACCTCTTTATGGTATATCGCCCCCAAATAAGGAAATCAATACAACTACTTCCCCTTGTGGTGATAATCCTGTGCTGAGATACTGACCGGTAAAATGAGGAATGCATTCTTTTTCCCTACAGATCCCCGATTCTACATACCCTCTACCCCAGTACCACCTCTTGTATATATATATATATCACACCCCCTAATTTTACTCCTTTTCTCTAAAGATTCATCGAATATACAAAACTGATCTTTATGTAACTTGACTGAATGTCTATGTAAATAATGTATATACTTCCACCTGCACTGTACTCATTTTATATATTTCCTTTTTGTAGTGACTTTGTGAACAAGGCCATAGTGTTGGCCGAAACGTCTTTTGTCCTGCATGTCACCTGTTACATCTGCACGAACTGTAAATAAAATCACCTTGAGCATAAAATCAAATATATGAGTGCTGGGATTCAATTTCTATTTGCTACGGATCACTTGATCCTTTCCCAATAGCACCATAGAATAGCTAACGCTCTGAGTGCTGGTCTTCTACGAATTATTTAGATATATATATACATAAATATAGCCCGCAGTTTCTATATAGGACAATACAACCCCCCAAGCCTGCTCCCACTGTGACGTCACCACTCTCCCAATGCTACATCTGATTGATTAATAAAGGAATATTTCTCTTATTCTGCGGCTCATAGTGCACAGATGATTATTGTACGATTCAGACGTTATTGGTGCTGTTATCTGTGGTGTTACTGACACACCGCAGGGTTATATGGGGACTCAGGTATTGGGATGTCACTGGTGGCCTGCCCAGACCCATGGCCCTGGTGGTCAGCTTTAAAAAAGGGGGAAATTGAGATGGGGATAAAGTTCACGTGACGCCACCTGTGGTTTTAGGTGACTGCACCAGCGCTGCCTGGGGCCTCCAGGGATGATGGATGGGCAGCTAGGTGTTGAAGCTCCCCACAGGCGGAGCTGGATCCCTGGGGAGTTTGGTAGGGATGATGAGGGATGGAGCAGGGATTTGGCAGGCGGTTAGATAACGGGACAGTCTCTATGTATGGCAGGGCGAGGGTGAGGAATCGACACCCACCACAGGCTGTTTCTTTACCTTTTACTGATGGTATTGCAGGTAAAAGTCCGGTGTACTGCCGGGTGTTCAGGAGGCACTTCTGGATCTGCACAGTGAGTGGATATAAGGCCTCCTTGTCTCTCTTCCCGTGTGTGTGAAGCCTCTGCCCCATGTAAATCTTGCCTGGCCTCCTCTGCTCTCCTAACACTTGTGCTGTTGTTGGGAAACCCACGATGGACTGCCGCTATTCCTCTCTCTGCGGTGCCTGGCTCCCTTGTTGGTGGCTATACAGATGTCCAGGAGACTGGAGTCTCCACGGTAAAGCGGTATTGTCTGCTGGGCTAGGTGCTCTCCGGCAGACTCGGACTCAAGTGTCCGGGGTGCTTTCTGGGTGAACCCAAGATGGATTCTCGATCCCCAATTGGCTCTTTCTCCGTTCTCTCTTCGCCTTCCGACCCTACTCCTAGGCCCTGCAGTACTACTCTGAAGGCTGTTCAGGGTCACTTGCTGGGGCCTAGCGCAGCACCAACGACCGGGGCGTCT
This sequence comes from Allobates femoralis, assembly GCA_033576535.1. NCBI lineage: Eukaryota > Metazoa > Chordata > Amphibia > Anura > Aromobatidae > Allobates > Allobates femoralis. The sequence goes on along the minus strand of JARQOC010000009.1, from coordinate 50,370,806 downwards.
TCACAGCTCTTGTAGCGTCTGCACACTCTAACTCCGCCCCCAGCACCAGTATTTATAGGGAATCTTGCCTAAGAGCAGCAAGTTTAGCTCCCCCTACTGTGCTGGGGTGGAAGGTGCTGTTTGTGTCTGTGTACCCACTGTGGAAACCCATCCGTGCTGAAGGTGAGTCTGTGGTTACCTGTGTGAGCAGGGCGCCACATTACATAGGACTGCAGGTGACATCTACTACATTATCTGTGGTGTTACAAAGGACTGCATGTGACATCTACTACATTATCTGTACTCAGAGATATCACTGTGTTATCTGTGGTGTTACATAGGACTGCATGTGACATCTACTACATTATCTGTACTCAGAGATATCACTGTGTTATCTGTGGTGTTACATAGGACTGCATGTGACATCTACTACATTATCTGTACTCAGATATCACTGTGTTATCTGTGGTGTTACATAGGACTGCAGGTGACATCTACTACATTATCTGTACTCAGAGATATCACTATGTTATCTGTGGTGTTACATGGGACTGCAGGTGACATCTACTACATTATCTGTTCTCAGAACTATCACTGTGTTATCTGTGGAGTTACATAGGACTGCAGGTGACATCTACTACATTATCTGTACTCAGAGATATCACTGTGTTATCTGTGGTGTTACATGGGACTGCAGGTGACATCTACTACATTATCTGTATTCAGAGATATCACTGTGTTATCTGTGGAGTTACATAGGACTGCAGGTGACATCTACTACATTATCTGTACTCAGAGATATCACTGTGTTATCTGTGGTGTTACATGGGACTGCAGGTGACATCTACTACATTATCTGTACTCAGAGAGATATCACTGTGTTATCTGTGGTGTTACATAGGACTGCAGGTGATGTCATCTATTACTGTATATAAAGTCACTTACCTGTCCAATTTCTGCAGTGTCTGATTATTTGTAGTATCTGTACAGGCACAGCCATAACGTAGAGCCTCTGCTATTTCTTTGTTCGTTGTTTCCTTCACCATGTCCTTGAAATTTTTGGTGTTGAGTATGACTCCTTCCACCGACCCTAGAAGATAATGGGGTGATCGCGGTGTTGTGTGATCTTGTGTGGGGTGTAAAGGTTTGGGGCTGAGGCTTGGAGTCAGGTGTGTCCCTGCTCCTCTGATGTCACTTGTGGCCCCTGCAGAGTATTACATCTGTGCAGGGTGTAAATGTCTCCAGATAATATCAGGACTTACCGAGACTAAGGAGGAGCAGCAGACAGGTGATCATTGTGCACAGGAGACCGAGGGGAAGATCCAGGAGAAGGAGATCTGTAAGGAGAATCATAGAAAGTCACAGGATCCTGAGCTCGGCTCTTCCCGTCTGCTCCATCTGTATCTCTGGCGACCCTGCGGCCAGGCTGCCACAAATGGTACTACATGTAACTCTATGTGATATCATGCCTGGAGGTAAGTGGAGGACACTTTGCTGAGACCCTGAAATACACCCAACACATCTGAACTTCAGGCCAATAAGTACTGGGCGGAAGAGACTCACAGATAGGGCAGTCCCCACTTCTACCTGGAGGAAGGAGTTATGTTATGGGTGGATTGCAACAATGAGAGGTCTAGTCAGTACTGGGTCACTTAAAAATTGGCATGGAACGTAGAGTCAAGTGCTAGGCCGATGGCCTGGTGAGAAACCTGCTGCCGGCTGTTGAAGCTAAGCAGAAGAGCTAGCTGCAGGAGGGGAACCAGCCCCAAATTGATGAGGAATACTTCTGGACCAGTTATGAAGATGGAGGTCACTGGATCTTTATGTCTAGTGGCTACTTTTGTGGACCTTTCCGATGCTCATGAGGCTATATAGGGTCAGAAGACCAAAACTGTCACTAATGGTACCTTTACACGCCGCGACGGCAGGCTGGATACAGCCCGCTACAGGCTACAAATGTAGCTTGTAGCGTCAATGTAGCCCGTCGTAGCGGCGTCTGAAGACGCGACGCTACAGCCGGCGACAGATACATCTGTTTATGGGCTCTGCTCGAAAACAGAGAGCTACAAAGCCGATGGTAGCGAGCTGTATCGGCGTGTAAAGAAGCAACGGAAGGGAACTCCGGACACCCGGGGCTGTAGCTGCAATGTAGCTAAGGCGTGTCCCAGGCTCCGGGTTACCACGCCCCATCACCGATCATTGGAGGAAGCTCCTGCATGACGATTGGTAGTCGCTGCCTAGGGCGGCATATTTAAGGAGCTGACCAGTCACACTACACAATCGCTCGAGCGTGCTGTATTTCTCAGCCTCCTGCGATGCCTGGCCAATCATGATGATATTGCGCTGTCCTATCAGCGTACGGACGGCTCGTAATCCACGATTGTGGCACGCCTATGTGCTGTCCCTGCTGTACCAGGTCCGCCCATAGTAGCTTATTGTAGCGCTGTGTAAACGTGGTACGCTAAGCTACAGCTGGCTACTTGACACACCCGGCGATGTAGCTAGCTACAGATGTAGTGTGGCGTAGCGCACCTTATGGCGGCGTGTAAAGAGGGTGCGTTGACCGTTTGTAGCCGTTTGAGCGTGCTCGTGCACGTGAAGTAGCGCGATGTATCCAGCCTGCCGTCGCGGCGTGTAAAGGTACCTTTACAGGACTCGCAGCTACCTGTCTGGAGGCGAACAGATTCCACGGACACTGAGGAGAGGAAAGGGGTAGCAAAGTGTCAGGATTGGGAAGTCAGCTGGGAGGCCATATACCCTGTGTCTCAGCAAGGTAGACTTCAATATATCTCTGGGCTGGTCAGGCTGTGCTCCTGGTGAGCATTGTACCCCGGCTGCGTTGTAATCTTGAACTACTACAAGTAAAGGGTAAAAATCATGGAGACTGTTGTTGTTGTTTGCTCCTTTCTGGGTCCTCCTGCACCTTTACCCTCATCCTCCTCCTCTGCACCATCCACCATTCAATACACCCTTCTACACCTTTCAAAGGACCTGTGGCCTCGCTGATGAGGGCCCACCACCTGGCTACCCCACCATCTTCCATTGGAAGCCCCCACAGCAGCCCCTGGCCACCTATGGTCAGAACTCCAGCATCACAAACTACTAATTTCCTAGTAAATAAACTCCCTTTAAAATGTCTGGTCCACGACCTCTGGGGACCACCGATGTGTCTCCTAGAATGTTTGCCTCGGATGGTACCACGGTCCACGCAACTGTGACATGTCTGCTGTGATCTCCTGGACCTGGACAGCGTCCATCTAATGTATATGAGGAGACGTCATAAAGACAAGAGAAGCAGAGGAGGATGAGCTCTCAGTGCACACGGCAGGGGGCAGTATGTGCCCCTTGGTATAATCGCCCCTCTCCCCACCGCTCTCTTATGTTCCTATTTACATGGTGCAGATTTCCTGCAAACATTTCTGATTCACCAGATCGGGGTTTGCAGAAATCCAAGCAACTGATGCTGAATCCTCCCCATTCACACATATAGGGCTAAATCCTCTCTCCACAGACAGCCCCGTGTGAATATCCCCTAATACTGACTCTTTATATTCCCCGCACTTGTGCAGGTTTAAAGAAGGGTCAGCTCACCCCTATTTATATGTGCAGTAGAATCCACTGGCTGCTGCGCCTCTCCTCATTTCATCCCTCTCCCCTGGCTCCATCCCTCTCCTGGCTCCGTCCATATCCTCACTACATCCCTGTCCTCCCTCTGTCTCCCTCCTTTTCTCACTCTGTCTCCTTCCTCTCCTTGCTCCATCCCTCCCCTCGCACCATCCTACTCCTTGCTGTCCCTCTCCTTGATTTGTCCCTCTTTTGTCCTTGCTTCATCCCTCTCCTCACTCATCCATTACCTCACCTTGCTCTGTCCTTTTCCTCTCCTGGCTCCATCCCTCTCCTCTCCGTGCTCCATCCCCCTCCTTACTCTGTCCCCCTCTTCTCCTCGCTCATCCCCTCTCCTCACTCGATCCCTTACCTCTCCTTGCTCTGTCCCTCTCCTCCCCTCACTCCATCCTGCTCCTTGCTACATTCCTTTCCTCGATCCGTCTCTCTCTGTTCATGCTCCAACCCTCGCCTCTTTTGGCTTCATCCCTCTCCTCTCCTGCCTTTGTCCCACTCCTTGCTTCTTCCCCTCCTTTTCTCACTCTGTCCCCCTCTTTTCCTTGCTCCGTAGCTCATCTCCCTCAGTCCCCCTCTTCTCCTTGCTCTGTCCCTCTCCTCACTCCATCCCTTACATTTTCTGCTCTTTCCCTCTCCTCCCCTCGCTCCATCACTCTCCTCGCTTCATCCCTCTTCTCTTCTCGATCCATCCCTCTCTTTTGCTTGATCGGTCCCTCTCCTCACCTCGCTCCATCTCTCGCCTTGTGCCATCCCTCGCCTCTCCTTGCTCTATCCCTCTCCTCCCTCTGTCCCTCTCCTCTCCTCTGTTCCTTTCCTTGTTCTGTCCCTCTCTTTGCTTTGCCCCTTTCCTAGCTCCGTCCCCCTCTTCTTCTAGCTCTGTCCCTCTACTCACTCTGTCCTTCTCCTTGCTGTGTCCCTCTCCATGCTCTGTCCCCCTCCTTTCCTCGGTCCGTCCCTCTGCTCTGTGCCCCTCCTTGCTCTGTCCCACTCCTCTCCTTGCTCTGTCTCTCTCCTCACTCCATTCCATACCTCTCCTTGTTCTGTCCCTCTCCTCGCCTCATCCCTCTCCTCACTCTATCCTTCTCCTCTTCTTGCTCCTTCTCTCTTCTCACTCCATCCCTTACATCTCCTCGCTCCATCCGTCTCCTCTCTTCGCTCATCCCTCTTCTCGTTACATCCCTCTCCTCGCTCCGTCCCTCACCTCTTAATAGAAATATGGCTGCTAAGATATGGAGACGACTTTCTGGAGAAAGTCATTAACCTAAATATCATCTAATCCATCTACCTCCTCCTTACCTTCGCCCTGCTGGACACTGCAGCTCAGCTCACCTGAAACTCTGGAGATTCTTTTAGATTCTTTGTTCAAATCCCTGGAGCCTGAACATATAAATGATTTCTCCCTGTGGGTGGAGGAGGATTTCTGGGTTTCCTCCAATAAGGAGATCCTCATTTCTGAGTAAACATTCTGATTCTCCCGTCATTTGTCCAGACGATGCCAGGAGGAGGCGACTCTGGAGATCTGGGAACGTTCATCAGGAAACTGTTCCATTTCTATGATCAGCTCCACATGATGAGATGTAGGGAGAGATTTCATCACACAGGACAATGTGTAAACCCTAATATAAAATGTAGAGTAATAAATACTGATCATTACATACCTAATTTTTCATATAACACACATTAAAATTAGTACTGTAATCATGTCTGGCTGCCTTACTGGAGCAGCGGCTACAGAGAAAATAAAGTGATATTCTCCCTGCAGCCACTGGCTTCCAGTCATCAGTGTGATACGGGGCGATGTCACAGTCACTGCTCATTATACACCAGAAAGGGCTGTAATCATACCCCTCACATTAGAGACACCTGTTCAGGGGTGTGTGCAGACTGGGCTGTCAATCATAATGCCAGGCACGCTCCCTGTATAGAGAATGGTGACTGTATCGCACCCTGCACTGCCCCAATGTCTGGAAGTAATCAGCTGCAGGGAGGATTATACTTCATTGTATATGTAGCTACTGCTCCAGTGAGCCGGATATACTGGATTTATATGTTATTCACCTGCAGATTACAGTATTATCTGCAGATATATGAATAATGTTTCTGAAGGTGACCAGTTCTCTTTAATGATACTCAGTCATACATTGCTTCCATACACATTTATACACATTACACACATATAGATATTAATTACACAAATTCATATAAATAGTCAACAAACATACATATATATATATATGATACATACAGTGGAGGAAATAAGTATTTGATCCCTTGCTGATTTTGTAACTTTGCCCACTGACAAACACATGAACAGTCTGTAATTTTAAGGGTCGGACACACTCACATACATATAAATTATATACATACATACATGCTGTGGTGATGTGACCCCGATGTGTCCCCTGACCGGTGTACAGCACATGGGGGATTGTATCTTTTGCTCTGTGGCAGCACTCACAGGGTTAACAGAAGGTGAGATCTGAGCTAAGTGCTGATTGAAAGCACTCAGCCCACCTGTGATGGGATAGGAGATGATATGAGCTGCCCTGGGCTGAGGAGTGGATGAGAACAGGAGGAACTGCTGTGTGAAGCTAACACAGCCTGGGAGCTCTCTCAGAGAGGACGTTCATGAGACTATGAGCGGACGGTGCAGAGAGAGAGTGGTTGTGTGCTGATAACACAGCCTAGCAGTGAGGACCTGGCCCTCCCCAGTGGAGCCGGCCAGGACAGAGCCTGTCCTAGGTACAGAGGTACTGTGTGTGTTGGATGAACAGAGTTGTACCAGCTGTGCCCCAGAACCTGGAGGTCTGTAATATACCTAAACTGTACCATTAAACTGTGGGTTTGTGTGAACAGTTGCCTGAGTCACTGCCTTCCGTCGTGCCGATCCTAACTGCTACCTTTACATGTGGTGGAGGATGCGGGCACAGCAACGTGGTTGCTGACGGCAATGACTTGGTGAAAAAAAAAAAAAAAAGGCAAACTCAGTTCACACATGTCAGTGGTGAAACCTGCTACGCTACAGTACAAACCAGCAGCCAGCATGGTGGACCTGCTTAAGCACCTGGTGCAAGCACATCAACAACAGCAGCAAATGCACCAGCAACAGCAGGTCGCACAACAGGAGGCTAATCAGCTCTTGATCAGGCAAATGCAGCAGCGACAGGAGCATCAGCAGCGGCAACAGGAGCATCAGCAGCGCCAACAGGAGCATCAGCAGCAACAGTTGGATCTTCTGGCGGAGGCAATCCGTGCAAAGCCAGCGGCTCCATTCCCAGGTCACGGAGATGACAGCAGCGTCCGGAAGGCGGTAAGGCGTGCAATGCAAAAGATGACCCCGGGGGATAATGTGGAAGCTTTTCTGGCGGTTTTTGAGAGGGTTGCAGAGCGGGAGAAACTGCCGCCAGAGCAGTGGGCAGAAATGTTGGCACCTTACTTAACCGGAGAGTCCCAAAAAGCCTACCTAGACCTCTGAACAGAGGACGCCATGGACTATGGGACTCTGAAAGGTGAGATCCTTGCCAGAATGGGGGTTAATACGTATGTAAGGGCTCAACGGGTAAGCCAGTGGTCCTTTGAGGAGGGTAAACCCGTCCGGTCTCAGGCCTATGACTTGTTGCACCTGGTAAAGAACTGGCTGCAGCCTGAAAGCCTGAGCCCTACACAAATGATAGAGAGGGTGGTTGTTGACCGGTTTGTGCGCACTCTGCCTGTCTCCATCCAACAGTGGGTGGGACAAGGTGACCCGGGTACCCTAGATCAGGTAGTGAGTGTAGTGGAGCGGCATGTGGCTACACAAGACTTGATTCGGGACTCTGGGACACTGCGTGCAGCACGGCAGACCGCATCCACCAAACCGGCAATTAGGGACCCCCAACACGGGCCTCTGCTGGGTTCAACCCCACCACAGGCAGAGAATGTGCACTGCCCAGAAGTGAGACGGAAACCCGGGTCTCCTAAGCGGGGCACCGTAAATAATTTTTTCCCCGCCATAAGGTGTTGGCGATGCCAGGAGTCAGGACACGCAATGGCGCAGTGTCCCCTCAACACGGAGTCCGTGGACTGTGGGTATACCCGCCGGATGTCCATGTTCGCCCAATCTGCCAGGGCAGGACGCTATGGGACTGGGGGTAAAAGGAGTGTTTTGTGCCAGGTTCGGCTCAATGGATATGACGCTACGGCCCTGTTGGACTCAGGGAGTGGTGTGACCCTTGTGTGTGCCTCCTTGGCCTCTAGATCCCAACCCACCGGCCGTACGGTGCGAGTGCTTGGGGTCCATGGGGACCACCGTAGGTATCCAACAAGGAGGGTCACTATCACTACCCTGTCCGGACGGGTTCGACATGAAGTGGGGATGGTGAAGACACTGCCTTTCGATATGATTTTGGGGAGGGATTTTCCTCTGTTCTGGACTCGTGTGGAGAGGCAAACTAATCCTCAGGTAGTGAAGGGTCCAGGCCCTGAGCCCAAAGATCCCGACTCTGGGACACCTGCCATAGGGGTCACCACTATAGGGAAAGAGTGTAATCCCAATAGGTGTTCCCTAGAGGTAAAGGCAGGAGATTTCAGAGCGTACAACCCCCGCATACAGGTGCAGAAGCGCCAACCACAATGTCCCAAGACCCGTAGATGTACTCATGGTACAGACACTGTGGACTTAGGGCTACGGGACTCAGATGACCTGCCCAATCATGTAGCAAACGACATAGCGTCAGGACTCCACATAGCCAAAAGGATAGGTGGACCGCGCTACCACACTGGCCGTTGGGGGAGGGGGAGACCTCCCACAGATGTGCTTCTGAGACATAGAGTGACTGGGTCCGATTGGTCTTGGTACACAAGGAAACAGTGGGTGCCGGTACGGGACCGCGTGCCAGACGCGGACGGCCCTGGTCGACGGTCCCCTCGACCGGTGGGCTCCGAGGACGGGGAGACCCTGTCTCGAGGCCCCGGATCGTGGGCTGGTGTTCTGCCCCACGGACTTGAACAGAGGGGGGAGGTATGTGGTGATGTGACCCCGATGTGTCCCCTGACCGGTGTACAGCACATGGGGGATTGTATCTTTTGCTCTGTGGCAGCACTCACAGGGTTAACAGAAGGTGAGATCTGAGCTAAGTGCTGATTGAAAGCACTCAGCCCACCTGTGATGGGACAGGAGATGATATGAGCTGCCCTGGGCTGAGGAGTGGATGAGAACAGGAGGAACTGCTGTGTGAAGCTAACACAGCCTGGGAGCTCTCTCAGAGAGGACGTTCATGAGACTAGTGAGCTGACGGTGCAGAGAGAGAGTGGTTGTGTGCTGATAACACAGCCTAGCAGTGAGGACCTGGCCCTCACCAGTGGAGCCGGCCAGGACAGAGCCTGTCCTAGGTACAGGGGTACTGTGTGTGTTGGATGAACAGAGTTGTACCAGCTGTGCCCCAGAACCTGGAGGTCTGTAATATACCTGAACTGTACCATTAAACTGTGTGTTGTGTGAACAGTTGCCTGAGTCACTGCCTTCCGTCGTGCCGATCCTAACCGCTACCTTTACAATACGTACATACCAGGGGCGGACATATCATCGGTGAAGCCTGATCAGCCCCACATGGGCCCAAGAGCTAAGGAGGCCCATGATCATCATCAAATTACTTGGAATGTTGCATAAAGATGAGCTTTTGGATTGAGAGGGCCCATAAATTGTTCTTCCATAGGGGCCATTTTCTGTCTTTGTCCCCCAGTGTATCATTACACACCTACATTACACATATACATACTCAGTAGACATACATTTCAAGTACACATATGGGGCCCCCTGCAGAATTAGGCGCCATTTTAATATAGACTGATGTGATCAGTGCAAAGAGCTATTGAAAAGAATAGTGATTAGTAGCCCTATAGGAGAAATACTGACCCCAGGAGGAGCCACAGTGCTTTTTTTGGATTCAGTGGTGTTGGATAGAAAGGAGGCAGCCAGAGTCTTGTGATGCGGTCTCTGTTGGGACACAGCAGGATCTGTGCAGCCACATGGGACATACTGTCCTGCTCAGACCCGATACGGCCCATCTGCCAGACAATGACAGTTAAGGATCAGTAGTGAGGTAGTAAGGGTGTGTGTAGGGATGGGCGAATCTATTCGCTAGGACTCGTTACTCGGCGAGTAGTAAGGGACTCGCAGGACTCGGTACTCTGCGAGTTTCCCAGTGATTACTCGCACGAGTCCAATGCAAATCAATATCAATCCTAGTTTTGTCAGAAACGCTGACAAAACTAGGATTGCCATTGTTTGCATTAGACTCGGCTACTGTGCCAGTGATAGCAGGGAAACTCGCAGATAACTGCTGTTTCTTTGCGAGCCAGTCCAGCTGTCTTCTCTGTGCAGCTCCAGGGTCCTAGAGCCCGCCTGCTGCCTGATGTAGCAGTGCTGAGATTGTTCTCAGTCTGCTCATTCCCTGTGTACAGACATGAATGTCTGTGCACAGAGATGATGTAGCAGTGCTGAGATTGTTCTCAGTCTGCTTATTCCCTGTGCATAGACATCTATATTTATGCACAGGGGATGTAGCAGAGAGGACATCGCGTTTTGGACTGCGTCGGACGGAAGAGGATTTTTTTAATTAAAGATGGAGTCCCTAATGGCTTTTTTTTTTATTTCTAATAAAAAATTTTCCTTGTGTTGTGTTTTTTTTAAAACAATTTAATAGAAATTCATGGCGGTCATGTCTAATATTGGCGTGACCGCCATAATTTTCGGGCTTAGGGCCAGCTGATAATACAAAGCTGGCCCTAACCTCTTTATTACCCAGCGTGCCACCGCTACCAGGCCGCTGGAAGAGCGGGGTTCAGCGCCAGAGGATGGCGCTTCAATGAACGCGCCATCTTCTGGGGCGGCTGCGGGCTGCAATTTGCAGCGGGGGGTGCCCAGAAAGCTTGGGCATCCCTGCGCTGCGGATTCCAGCCCCCAGCTGCTTAGCTGTACCTGGCTAGACATAGAAATTGCGCGGAGCCCCACGCATTTTTTTTTTTATTATTTCATGAATTTCAGAGTCAGAGTCTCAGAGTCAGAGTCTCAAAGTCAGAGTCTCAGAGTCAGAATCTCAGAATTTCATGAAATAATTTAAAAAAAATGTGTGGGGCTCCGCGCAATTTCTATGTCTAGCCAGGTACAGCTAAGCAGCTGGGGCTGGAATCCGCAGCGCAGGGATGCCCAAGCTTTCTGGGCACCTCCCGCTGCAAATTGCAGCCCGCAGCCGCCCCAGAAGATGGCGCGTTCATTGAAGCGCCATCCTCTGGCGCTGAACCCCGCTCTTCCAGCGGCCCTGGTAGCGGTGGCACGCTGGGTAATAAAGAGGTTAGGGCCAGCTTTGTATTATCAGCTGGCCCTAAGCCCGAAATTTATGGCGGTCACGCCAATATTAGACATGACCGCCATGAATTTCTATTAAATTGTTTAAAAAAAAACACAACACAAAGAAAATTTTTTATTAGAAATAAAAAAAAAAGCCATTAGGGACTCCATCTTTAATTAAAAAAATCCTCTTCCGTCCGACGCAGTCCAAAACGCGATGTCCTCTCTGCTACATCCCCTGTGCATAAATATAGATGTCTATGCACAGGGAATAAGCAGACTGAGAACAATCTCAGCTCTGCTACATCATCTCTGTGCACAGACATTCATGTCTGTACACAGGGAATGAGCAGACTGAGAACAATCTCAGCTCTGCTACATCATCTCTGTGCACAGACATTCATGTCTGTACACAGGGAATGAGCAGACTGAGAACAATCTCAGCACTGCTACATCAGGCAGCAGGCAGGCTCTAGGACCCTGGAGCCAGCACACAAAGAAGACAGGACTCTTATCTGTGCGAGTTTCCCAGCCAGCGATTACAGTTGCAAAGTAAACTAGTCCAATGCAAATAAATGACAAAACTAGGATTGGTTCAGGCTGAAGCTTCCGAGACACATCTGCGATTTGTAAATCTCACACTACTCGCTATTACTCGCTTCCCCATTCATTAACATTGGACTCGCTAGACTCGCAACGAGTAGCGAGTCCTGTGCTCGGACTCGCTAGAGTCAAGCGATTCCGAGTAATTTAGGATTCGCCCATCACTAGGTGTGTGGAGAGTTGCCTTGAGGAGATCCAGAGTTGTCAGGAGTGGGAAGAAAGCTAAAGTGCTTGTGGCGCCCCTGTGGTTCCAGTCGCCACAGAGGTACAGCACCCCACTTAGAGGTGTAGTACCCCATTCTCGGGTAAGGAAAGGGGCATGGCAGGTATCCAAGCAACCAGACACCACATACCACTTCAGGTCAAGTTCAGGGTGAGATTGCTCCTACGGGAGAGCACAGTCCCTGATCCTGTCTGGAAGAGAGAAACAAGGGTAGTGGGGCTGAGCGGAGAGTAGAGTTTAGGGGAGCACCTAGGAAAGAGTAAAGTTAGGAAGGACACATGTAGGTCACAAGGGTCATGTGACAGGTGATATAAAAGGGACGTTGGGAACATCTATAGTTAGTTGATAGTTTGTGTAGAGGGGTTAGCAAGAGTCTGTGAGGGCCAGAAAGTCTGTCAGAAGAGGGGTAACATCTGGAAGGAGACATACATAGGGCTGGAGCCAGTGGGAGCTTGTCCAAGGAAAGGAAGGAAATACAAGGGTGCTCAAGAGGAAAGAAGGGGTCCCAGGGGACTGAGTAGTGAGCAATCCACCCAGGGACACCCGCATCCACAGCAACTGTTATCATGTGGAGGGACCAGGCCACAGAAGGGTTACCGGACTCCAGACTAGTGGAGAACAACCAGGCTCAGCTAGCAAGTTGGAGGCTGCCTTGTCTCTAAGGACTGCAGCTGATCACCGAGTACATCTGCTGAAAAGATGGCCATATAGGGTTGAGGGTCGTAGTAACCCTAAGAAAAAACCAAGGTCACGGCTCAGGGCACTGTGTGAGCAAGGCACAGGGCAGGAGGGCAAAGCAAGCGCAGAAGAAGAGTCGACCATGAGAGGACAGTAGAATGGGGTACTGGTTAGTGCCATCACCTTGCCAGGGAGTTAGCAGGACCCTATACGCCATCCTCAATGACCCAGCACTTTGCAGGTTGTTACAACGGTGAAGACTGCTTTGACTGGAACCACATAGCTGTGAGTAAACATCTTAAGACTGCACCCCGCTTTGTCTGCGACTTTCTTGCTGCACCCCTGTGCTGGATCACCAGCACCAACTCACTGATAATATCTTCTGCCCTGGGGGTCAGCCCTACCCATAGAGGGCTTACCATCAAGCTGCTCTAATACCAAACCCCACAGAGGAACTGTTAAGCAGCGGCGGCCATCATTAGTTGCAACCTGCGGGTGGCATCACGTAAAACTGCATCCCCAAGTTTGGTATCCCTGCCCTCAGAAGTATCTTCCCTAAGCCCATATCCCTGAAATGCTCCCCCTGTTAATTCATTGATTGACCGCTCTGGGGCCAGGGGCTGGGTTGCACCACTGTGACATCCCCAGGGACGACACTGAATAGGGCCCAGACCCAAGTATCCCCATGATCCCAACGTGGCCAGTCATACTGTCCTGTAAGCCTGAGGTACCATGGAAGCTAAGGTCCATTCTGAGTGGAGATGTTGGGCCCCTCGGGACAGGGGTACTCGGTACCGGACCGGACGGTGCGGGGGAGTCACGGGTGGCTTGGTCTGGACCGTGTCCCGGGCTCGGCAAGTAAAGGGGGGGATTATTTACAGGGAAATGTCACTCGTGACGCCACCCACTTGATGCGGCCAGTGATGGGGGCCGCCGCTGCTGCAGAACCTCCGGGGGTAATGGAGTGGCAGCGGAGATGGTATAGTTCCAGTGGGAAGAACTGTGTCCCCCGGGGCAGTAATGGTATAGTCTATAGGGGGTATAGATGGTGGAGACGGGGTTAAAGGACACACACTCACGTTTAGTAGACACTGGTGCACTTCTCCTTCTCTCCTGGGCTGCAGAGCTGACAGGCCTGCAGCAGGGGGAAGCTCTCTGTGCTGAATGTAAGGCAAAGGTCGCAATCAATACACAGACTCACGGTTTTGCTGTTTTCCAAAGCTTTACTGCTATTGTTATTGCAGAATATAGTCCACGGAGTCTGTAATGGGGCTGAGCTCTCTTCCCACCCTGTCCGGGTCGTCAGCTTCCTTGTGCAGCACTGTGTGTGTGTGTCCTGGCTTCTGCTTCTAGCTAAGCTGCTGGGACTTCTCACTCTTTCTCTGTGTTCTGCTGGTACCACTTGGCTAGGCAACTTGAGTCCTCTGTGCTGTGCTGACCCCTCCGTGTTGCTTTGCACTGGTACTAGGGGCATCTAGAAAGTCCCACTGTTCCTGGATTCACTGTGCTGTGGGTGCCAGACACAGTACCGGATCCGGTGTCCGCTCTGTGTGCCCTTCTGGGGTGTGTGAAGGTGTCACTCCAGCTCCCAGACGTGTTTCTCTGTCTATATACCATTAAACAAGCGACAAACATCTGTATAAATGATTTATTTTAATTAAGAAAGACAAAGACGACATACACAGAGGAAGAACAACCCACAAAGGGAGGCTCCTGTGGTAATTTGGTTCAAATAAATATTACATGTCATGTCACAAATAACAATTATCATGACAAGGAGTTATTTACAGCTTACTGTCATCAGCAAAAAGACCTTTCTGCAGTATATATAGAAAAATTGATCACTAGTTGTAGTTAATATCTCCTTAGAAAGTGAACAATAAACATTAATTCATTAAAGTGCAAGTGCTTGTTCTCTATTCACACTGCAGAGGAATTGATAGCTGGTATAGGTATACAAATGATATTAACAGCGTTTTAATGAACAGCAATTGATGTTCCTACATATCATATATTTGTAAATGGCATAAGGTTAGTGCATATATACATATTTATCACAACATTGTCAAGCCCATATCAAGGGTAGGTGTGGAAAAATCCAGGCAAAAACCCATGCAGAGTATACCTATCAGAGCTGCAAAATCAATCAATGATATTGTGTCAGTGAAAGAATCCTCACCACAGTGAATATACCATCAGGAGCCACACACCCCGATGGCCATTTCGCAACCTTCGTCAGGGGGCAATTGAATAAAGCACAGCGTGCGATTTAAAAAGGCCGGCCGGCGGATTGATCATTGTGATCAGCTGTGTAATTGACGCGCAATCGCTGTAGTGGGGGCAGCGAGCGGAAGTGTGGCCTCGTCATCACCAAGCGCGGGCGCGTGTAAACACGCAGCCGCGCTTAGCGAGTCGGAGGCCGACACGTCACTCCGCTCAACTGTTCCCCAGCAACACAGACGCGCGTCGCGGCTGATCATGTGATCCTTGTGTTTACTTTTTGTTGTAGCAGAGAATTGCACTCCGGAACGTACATTGCGATCCTAGAGGCACAAAGATGAAAGAGGAGGGGGAAGAACGCTCACTTGGAAAGTAGTTCATTTCATAATATAATTACAGACCAATATTGGCCATAAGTAAATAGAATATATTAACAAGACAGTACAGCATTATTACAATAATTGTATAACATCAAATGCAGCATTATTGAATTCCAAGATTTCATACATGTATAAACATTGGTATGTTACATCGCATAACTTAAATAGCTGTACATTACTACATAATATATCCCAATATATAGAAAATCAATTGATCGATCCATGATTGATGAGCCCATCATTAGACCATGTGAGCGATATTCTTGTCCACATCAGATGCAACAAAAAGCCGGCATGCCTATATATAAAAGATAAATTAAAAGACCTGATAAATTTACAGGTAATATGAAACAGAAACGATGCAGATCAAAGATATGGAGCAAAACTAATATTCTCATTTAAACCATTGGGGCGCAATGTACCGAGCAGCCAAATCCACTTGGTCTCTAGCATAGCTACACGTTTGGACAGCGACCCACCCCGAATCCCCAGGTCCACGGAATCGATACCCCTCACTTTCAAGAGATCCCCTTGTGACTGATGGTACTCAAAAAAATGTCTAGGAAGTGTTTTCAAAGTTCTTATGTCTACACACTCTTTTGCTGCCTCAATGGCCAAAACGTGTTCACGCACCCGAATTTTTAAAGCTCGCGTAGTGAGACCTACGTATATTTTTGGGCATGGGCAGGTGGCATAATAAATAACGCCTACGGTATTACACGAGATCTTTTTCCGGATCTGATATGTCTTAGTGCCCCCCGCATTTGAAAATGTGTCAGTTTTTAATATATTGGGGCATGAGACACACTTTCCACAAGGACTACAGCCTAATGTCCGGGGCATATGATCTAGGAAAGTGGTACGGGCATTTTTAGTGTAATGACTGGGCACAAGATGGTCACGCAAGTTTTTTGACCTCCTGATTGCGACCATTGGTCTTGATGGGAGTATTTTCGATAAGGTACCATCGGTAAGTAAAATAGGCCAAGCCTTATCCAAACATCTCCTCATTTGGTCAAATTGGCCATGAAATGTTGTTACAAATCTCACGTTTCCATCACGTGCCCGAGGTCTCGTGTTATATAACAGGTCGTTACGTGTGGCATGTTTGGCTTTGTTAGCAGCAAACTTGACAGCACGATGGCTATACCCTCGCGCCAGGAATCGCTGTTTTAGTTCCTCGGCACGAAGAGCATAGTCACTTTCAGTGGAACAAATCCTCCTAAGCCGGAGAAATTGACCCACTGGAACAGCGCGTATCATGTACGCTGGATGGGAAGAGGAGGCATGGAGGAGAGCGTTGGAAGAAGTAGGTTTCCTGAAGATGTCGGTGCACAGACGGCCACCTACCCCCCTCCCCACGGAAACATCAAGAAAATCAGCCCTATTTTTATCTATAAAGTATGTAATTTTGATATTAACTTCATTATTATTTAATATATCTATCAAAACATGAAGTTCAGATTCTGAGCCATGCCAGATCAAAAAGATGTCGTCGATGTACCGTGCCCAAAGATTGACACGGCACATCGACGGCAGCCGATCCGACATGAAGAGGTCCCTTTCCCACAGCCCCAGGAACAGATTAGCATATGAGGGCGCGAACGACGCCCCCATTGCTGTTCCCTGGAGCTGCAGAAAGAAGGACCCCTTGAATATAAAGAAATTATGCGTAAGGCTGAATTCCAAGAGTTCCATGACGAGGGAGATGATGTCCGCAGGTAGCATCGACATCTCCAGGAAATATTTAGTGGCTCTCAGTCCATCCGCATGCCTGATACTTGTGTATAAAGATTCAACATCACAAGTAACTAGGGATGCATCATCTTCAATCTGGAGAGAGTCTACCTTTTTCAAGAACTCGTTTGTGTCTTTAATGAAGGACGGAAGATTGGCCACTAGTGGTTGAAGTTTAGAATCTATCCATTTACCTATATTTTCCAAATAGTTTCCTGATCCAGACACAATCGGTCTGCCCGGAGGTGTTACCGGGTCTTTATGGATCTTAGGCAAGAGATATAGGGTGGGAACCACGGGATCCGTCACCACTAATGCCGACATTAATTTATTGGTGATGGTGCCATTGTCATTTGCAGCTTTTAGTATTGCCAACAATTGTTGAGAAAATGAGGTAGCTGGATTATAGGTCAATTTTCTATAACACGTCTTATTATTGAGATGTCTATATGCCTCTTTCTCATACTTATCTACTGGCCAAATGACCACACTACCGCCTTTATCGGCCGGTTTTATTATAATATCAGGCAGATCTCGTAGTTCGCCCAGTCTTGCTCTCTCTTTGTTGTTTAAATTGTCATGCTGAATATTTTCAGGAATTTTCTCAAAGAGTTTGCTTGCCACCTGCACAAACACATCAATGGTTGGGCAGGTGGAAAGCAAAGGGAAACATTTAGAACGTGGTCGGATAGTAGGAGGGATCTTACCTCCTTCTGCCATGTTCTCATTGGCCAAATCGTCCAAATCCTCCAAGGTCACTTCTTCTTTTTCTGTCGGAAAAAGGGAGTTCTTAACAGGGTCAAAGAAATGTCTTTTAAATAACAAGGATCTCGCAAATAAATGGAGATCCTTGATTGCCAAAAACCGGTTAAAACGGGATACCGGAGCAAAGGAAAGACCTCTCTCCAGAAGAGATATATCATGAGATGACAAAGCATGTTTGCTTAGGTTAATTACCTTTGTCCCTTTCTTGCCACCCTGTCCACCGTACCGCCGATTGGGTTTGAATGTGATATCTTGTTTCCGTTGTAAGGTCATTCCTGATCTTGTGACAATAGAAGATATTGACACATCGGATTGATCGCTTAGCGAGGAGATAGATACCGTAGATGTACTTGGGCGTAATGGGGTTTGTCCAGGGAGCTGCATCGGGCGCCGCCAATGGTACATACAGCCAGATTGCCAATCTCTTAGGTCTCGTGCGTATTTTTTAGTTTGAGTATCTTTGATTTTTTTCACGCAGTCTTCCAAAACTTTTTCAAGTTGGGTCTCTGCGGTAGCACGTTTATCTTCAGGGCATTCAGACCGAAATTTAGCCTGAAGGTCCTCAAGATCCTTATCGATGTTTCCAATCATCTCATTGTTAGAGGCAATCAAAAGCTCCATGAACACCTTCGAACAAGCACCACATGCATCTTCCCACTTAGTAATAAAAGATTCGTCTGATACTGGGAACGTGGGAATGACTCGGACACGCAACCCCCTTGGTATGAGATTGTTCATGAGGTATTTCTGGAGGAAAGCTCTGTTCCACCATAGTTTGGTCCGTTTGACGACCATCTGTTGGATAAATAAACTAGTCTCCTCCATATTGAGATCTGCATTGGGCTGTCTCTCCTGTTGCGTAGTGCCAAAGACTTTGTCAATCTGATGTAACCAAGAAACTTCCTTGGCACGGAAATCCATAGTAATGAAGAGAACACCTGTGCAAAACACAGCAAAATACAGCATAAATATCTTCATCAAGATACTGTAAATAACCTCCACATCTGGAGGTGGACAGGGTGGCAAGAAAGGGACAAAGGTAATTAACCTAAGCAAACATGCTTTGTCATCTCATGATATATCTCTTCTGGAGAGAGGTCTTTCCTTTGCTCCGGTATCCCGTTTTAACCGGTTTTTGGCAATCAAGGATCTCCATTTATTTGCGAGATCCTTGTTATTTAAAAGACATTTCTTTGACCCTGTTAAGAACTCCCTTTTTCCGACAGAAAAAGAAGAAGTGACCTTGGAGGATTTGGACGATTTGGCCAATGAGAACATGGCAGAAGGAGGTAAGATCCCTCCTACTATCCGACCACGTTCTAAATGTTTCCCTTTGCTTTCCACCTGCCCAACCATTGATGTGTTTGTGCAGGTGGCAAGCAAACTCTTTGAGAAAATTCCTGAAAATATTCAGCATGACAATTTAAACAACAAAGAGAGAGCAAGACTGGGCGAACTACGAGATCTGCCTGATATTATAATAAAACCGGCCGATAAAGGCGGTAGTGTGGTCATTTGGCCAGTAGATAAGTATGAGAAAGAGGCATATAGACATCTCAATAATAAGACGTGTTATAGAAAATTGACCTATAATCCAGCTACCTCATTTTCTCAACAATTGTTGGCAATACTAAAAGCTGCAAATGACAATGGCACCATCACCAATAAATTAATGTCGGCATTAGTGGTGACGGATCCCGTGGTTCCCACCCTATATCTCTTGCCTAAGATCCATAAAGACCCGGTAACACCTCCGGGCAGACCGATTGTGTCTGGATCAGGAAACTATTTGGAAAATATAGGTAAATGGATAGATTCTAAACTTCAACCACTAGTGGCCAATCTTCCGTCCTTCATTAAAGACACAAACGAGTTCTTGAAAAAGGTAGACTCTCTCCAGATTGAAGATGATGCATCCCTAGTTACTTGTGATGTTGAATCTTTATACACAAGTATCAGGCATGCGGATGGACTGAGAGCCACTAAATATTTCCTGGAGATGTCGATGCTACCTGCGGACATCATCTCCCTCGTCATGGAACTCTTGGAATTCAGCCTTACGCATAATTTCTTTATATTCAAGGGGTCCTTCTTTCTGCAGCTCCAGGGAACAGCAATGGGGGCGTCGTTCGCGCCCTCATATGCTAATCTGTTCCTGGGCTGTGGGAAAGGGACCTCTTCATGTCGGATCGGCTGCCGTCGATGTGCCGTGTCAATCTTTGGGCACGGTACATCGACGACATCTTTTTGATCTGGCATGGCTCAGAATCTGAACTTCATGTTTTGATAGATATATTAAATAATAATGAAGTTAATATCAAAATTATATACTTTATAGATAAAAATAGGGCTGATTTTCTTGATGTTTCCGTGGGGAGGGGGGTAGGTGGCCGTCTGTGCACCGACATCTTCAGGAAACCTACTTCTTCCAACGCTCTCCTCCATGCCTCCTCTTCCCATCCAGCGTACATGATACGCGCTGTTCCAGTGGGTCAATTTCTCCGGCTTAGGAGGATTTGTTCCACTGAAAGTGACTATGCTCTTCGTGCCGAGGAACTAAAACAGCGATTCCTGGCGCGAGGGTATAGCCATCGTGCTGTCAAGTTTGCTGCTAACAAAGCCAAACATGCCACACGTAACGACCTGTTATATAACACGAGACCTCGGGCACGTGATGGAAACGTGAGATTTGTAACAACATTTCATGGCCAATTTGACCAAATGAGGAGATGTTTGGATAAGGCTTGGCCTATTTTACTTACCGATGGTACCTTATCGAAAATACTCCCATCAAGACCAATGGTCGCAATCAGGAGGTCAAAAAACTTGCGTGACCATCTTGTGCCCAGTCATTACACTAAAAATGCCCGTACCACTTTCCTAGATCATATGCCCCGGACATTAGGCTGTAGTCCTTGTGGAAAGTGTGTCTCATGCCCCAATATATTAAAAACTGACACATTTTCAAATGCGGGGGGCACTAAGACATATCAGATCCGGAAAAAGATCTCGTGTAATACCGTAGGCGTTATTTATTATGCCACCTGCCCATGCCCAAAAATATACGTAGGTCTCACTACGCGAGCTTTAAAAATTCGGGTGCGTGAACACGTTTTGGCCATTGAGGCAGCAAAAGAGTGTGTAGACATAAGAACTTTGAAAACACTTCCTAGACATTTTTTTGAGTACCATCAGTCACAAGGGGATCTCTTGAAAGTGAGGGGTATCGATTCCGTGGACCTGGGGATTCGGGGTGGGTCGCTGTCCAAACGTGTAGCTATGCTAGAGACCAAGTGGATTTGGCTGCTCGGTACATTGCGCCCCAATGGTTTAAATGAGAATATTAGTTTTGCTCCATATCTTTGATCTGCATCGTTTCTGTTTCATATTACCTGTAAATTTATCAGGTCTTTTAATTTATCTTTTATATATAGGCATGCCGGCTTTTTGTTGCATCTGATGTGGACAAGAATATCGCTCACATGGTCTAATGATGGGCTCATCAATCATGGATCGATCAATTGATTTTCTATATATTGGGATATATTATGTAGTAATGTACAGCTATTTAAGTTATGCGATGTAACATACCAATGTTTATACATGTATGAAATCTTGGAATTCAATAATGCTGCATTTGATGTTATACAATTATTGTAATAATGCTGTACTGTCTTGTTAATATATTCTATTTACTTATGGCCAATATTGGTCTGTAATTATATTATGAAATGAACTACTTTCCAAGTGAGCGTTCTTCCCCCTCCTCTTTCATCTTTGTGCCTCTAGGATCGCAATGTACGTTCCGGAGTGCAATTCTCTGCTACAACAAAAAGTAAACACAAGGATCACATGATCAGCCGCGACGCGCGTCTGTGTTGCTGGGGAACAGTTGAGCGGAGTGACGTGTCGGCCTCCGACTCGCTAAGCGCGGCTGCGTGTTTACACGCGCCCGCGCTTGGTGATGACGAGGCCACACTTCCGCTCGCTGCCCCCACTACAGCGATTGCGCGTCAATTACACAGCTGATCACAATGATCAATCCGCCGGCCGGCCTTTTTAAATCGCACGCTGTGCTTTATTCAATTGCCCCCTGACGAAGGTTGCGAAATGGCCATCGGGTGTGTGGCTCCTGATGGTATATTCACTGTGGTGAGGATTCTTTCACTGACACAATATCATTGATTGATTTTGCAGCTCTGATAGGTATACTCTGCATGGGTTTTTGCCTGGATTTTTCCACACCTACCCTTGATATGGGCTTGACAATGTTGTGATAAATATGTATATATGCACTAACCTTATGCCATTTACAAATATATGATATGTAGGAACATCAATTGCTGTTCATTAAAACGCTGTTAATATCATTTGTATACCTATACCAGCTATCAATTCCTCTGCAGTGTGAATAGAGAACAAGCACTTGCACTTTAATGAATTAATGTTTATTGTTCACTTTCTAAGGAGATATTAACTACAACTAGTGATCAATTTTTCTATATATACTGCAGAAAGGTCTTTTTGCTGATGACAGTAAGCTGTAAATAACTCCTTGTCATGATAATTGTTATTTGTGACATGACATGTAATATTTATTTGAACCAAATTACCACAGGAGCCTCCCTTTGTGGGTTGTTCTTCCTCTGTGTATGTCGTCTTTGTCTTTCTTAATTAAAATAAATCATTTATACAGATGTTTGTCGCTTGTTTAATGGTATATATTGGATATAGCGATCTATCTGTTCCATAGTGTATACTCCTCCAGATGTGGAGGTTATTTACAGTATCTTGATGAAGATATTTATGGTGTTTCTCTGTCTGTAGTTCTCCTGTTCCTCTGACCCTCACTAGGTCTGCACTAAGTTCTGCACTAACGTGTGCTCTTCACAGCACTGCACCGTGCTGTACGGTCTGAGCTCTCCCTCATGAGCAAGAGTATTTAAGGAAGCAGGTTGTGCTCCCCCTCCTGGCCCAGAGGTGCTAGTGTTTGTCAGTGTGTAGTGGGGAGAGAATGTGATGTTATTGTGGCACATTAACCCATGGGGTGCCACAGAGACGTTTAAGTGCGCAGTATAGAGCCATAACCAGCGGTAGTGAGGAGAGCTGCGACACCCTGCCAGAAAGAGAGCGACGTTCCTCACTCAATCAGGGGCTGCGACTCTGTATGTTTAACTGTGGACAGCTGTAATAATCATCATCATCATCATCAACAGCTCCAGTAAACGAGTTTTATTGTGTAGAACCTGAAGTCTAGACATTATTTATTGAGAGCGGCTGCTCCTGCATCCCCATCCCCAACTTTAACCCCTTATTATTCTGCTGAGAAAGGCCTCCCAGCCGGGGATGAGAGTCGGCCGCCATTACATCCCGGCTCAGTGGAGGCCGACCCAGACACATATATACACACATGGTCAAAATTGTTGTTCCCCCTCGTTTAATGAAAGAAAAACCCACAATGGTGACAGAAATAATGTGAATCTGACAAAAGTAATAATAAATAACAAATCTATGACAATGAAGAAATGAAGGTCAGACGTTGCTTTTCTGCTGCCACAGAAATTTTAAAAAATTAAACTCATGAAACCAGCCTGGACAGAAATGATGATTCCCTGAAAATAATGTGACAAAGGGGACATGTTACATCAAGGTGTGTCCACTAATATCATCACAGGTGTGTATAATCTTGTAATCAGCCAGTGGCCTGTATATAGGGCTACAACTCACTGTGCTGTATATAGGGGTACAGATACTCACTGTGCTGTATATAGGGCTACAGATCCTCACTGTGATGTATATAGGGCTACAGATCCTCACTGTGATGTATATAGGGCTACAGATACTCACTGTGCCTGTATATAGAGCTACAGATCCTCACTGTGCTGTATATAGAGCTACAGATAGTCACTGTGCTGTATATAGAGCTACAGATACTCACTGTGCTGTATATAGGGCTACAGATAATCACTGTGCTGTATATAGAGCTACAGATAGTCACTATGCTGTATATAGGGCTACAGATCCTCACTGTGCTGTATATAGGGCTACAAATAATCACTGTGCTGTATATAGGGCTACAGATACTCACTATGCTGTATATAGGGCTACAGACACTCACTGTGCCTGTATATAGGGCTACAGATACTCACTGTGCTGCATATAGGGCTACAGATACTCACTGTGCTGTACATAGGGCTACAGATAGTCACTGTGCTGTATATAGGGCTACAGATACTCACTGTGCTGTATATAGGGCTACAGATACTCACTGTGCTGTACATAGGGCTACAGATACTCACTGTGCTGTATATAGGGCTACAGATACTCACTGTGCTGTATATAGGGCTACAGATAGTCACTGTGCTGTATATAGGGCTATAGATAGTCACTGTGCTGTATATAGGGCTACAGACACTCACTGTGCCTGTATATAGGGCTACAGATACTCACTGTGCTGTATATAGAGCTACAGATACTCACTGTGCTGTATATAGGGCTACAGATAGTCACTGTGCTGTATATAGGGCTACAGACACTCCCTGTGCTGTATATAGGGCTACAGATACTCACTGTGCTGTATATAGGGCTACAGATAGTCACTGTGCTGTATATAGGGCTACAGATAGTCACTGTGCTGTATATAGGGCTACAGACACTCCCTGTGCTGTATATAGGGCTACAGATAGTCACTGTGCTGTATATAGGGCTACAGATAGTCACTGTGCTGTATATAGGGCTACAGACACTCCCTGTGCTGTATATAGGGCTACAGATACTCACTGTGCTGTATATAGGGCTACAGATCCTCACTGTGCTGTATATAGAGCTACAGATAGTCACTGTGCTGTATATAGGGCTACAGATAGTCACTGTGCTGTATATAGGGCTACAGATAATCACTGTGCTGTATATAGGGCTACAGATACTCACTGTGCTGTATATAGGGCTACAGATACTCACTGTGCTGTATATAGGGCTACAGATAGTCACTGTGCTGTATATAGGGCTACAGATAGTCACTGTGCTGTATATAGAGCTACAGATAGTCACTGTGCTGTATATAGAGCTACAGATAGTCACTGTGCTGTATATAGAGCTACAGATACTCACTGTGCTGTATATAGGGCTACAGATACTCACTGTGCTGTATATAGGGCTACAGATAATCACTGTGCTTTATATAGGGCTACAGATAGTCACTGTGCTGTATATAGGGCTACAGATACTCACTGTGTTGTATATAGGGCTACAGATAGTCACTGTGCTGTATATAGGGCTGCAGATACTCACTGTGCTGTATATAGGGCTACAGATAGTCACTGTGCTGTATATAGGGCTACAGATAGTCACTGTACTGTATATAGGGCTACAGATACTCACTGTGCTGTATATAGGGCTACAGATACTCACTGTGCTGTGTATAGGGCTACAGATACTCACTGTGCTGTATATAGGGCTACAGATAGTCACTGTGCCTGTATATAGAGCTACAGATAGTCACTGTGCTGTATATAGAGCTACAGATACTCACTGTGCTGTATATAGAGCTACAGATACTCACTGTGCTGTATATAGGGCTACACTCACTGTGCTGTATATAGAGCTACAGATAGTCACTGTGCTGTATATGGGGCTACAGATACTCACTGTACTGTTTGGTGACATGGTGTGTACCACACTTAACATGGACCAGAGGAAGCGAAGGAAAGAGTTGTCTCAGGAGATTAGAAAGAAAATGATAGACAAGCATAAAGGTAAAGGTTATGAGACCATCTCAAAGCAGCATGATGTTCCTGTGACTACAGTTGCACATATTATTCAGAAATTTATGATCAATGGGACTGTAGCCAACCTTCCTGGACGTGGCCGCAAAATTGATTACTTTTGTCAGGTTCAAGTTATTTTTGTGACCATTGTGGGATTTGTCTTCATTAAATGAGGGGTACCAACAATTTTGACCACGTGTGTACATACTGATCATACACACATACATAGACATTAAATATATACACATGTGCATTATACACAAGCGTTCATATTACACACATATAGTTATTAATTATACACGTACAATACACAAATATTCATTCTCATCATATACATACATATACCTTAGGCGGCCGTCACACGCTTCAATTTAATGCACGATATCGCTTAAGCGATCTGCTTTTTGATCGCTTAAGCGATATCGTTTGTGCATCGCTGCGTGCAATCAGGTGATTTTACAATGTAAAATCGCTTAATCGTCTGATCGCAGATTTTTGAGCCGGAGCTCATATCAAGCGATAAACGCTTGATCAATCTGCATCATCGTGGTGTGTGACACCACGATGAACGAACTCCCAGCGGCAGAGCCTATGCTGGGAGATGGTATCTATGGTAACCGTCAGGTTACTAAGCGCCGCGCGGCGCCTAGTAACCCGATGTGTACCATAGTTACCAGCGATCTTGCTGGTCCACATCGCTGGTGAGTCTGCCTGTGTGACAGCTCACCAGCGATGTGAGCGATATTGTAAGCGATCGCGCGTGCACGTGATTGCTAACAATATCGCTAGCGATATTGAACCGTGTGACGGCCGCCTTACATATATACATGCACTCCATCTGGGAGATTCTATAGGAACCCTGCCCTTAACCTTTTTATTTTGCTAAATGGATCTGGTCTTACAATGGGATCCACTGGATTGATTTAAAATCAGAAGACAAAAAAACGGTCTTTAGATTTTGTATCTTAAATCAGGAAATTTGATTGTCATCACATTTGTTGTTAGTGAATGAAATGTTCCTTCTTTTGCTCTTGGTTTCTCCAGGATTTCGGCTCTTTTGCTTATCTCGGCAGACAACCTCCTCTTCTGAGTTCTCCTCCACTCTGCTGCGCTGCCTCCTGTGCTGAGCCGACTTTCTCCACTGTAATAGGGTTGCTTGGGGTTTTGTTATGGTGTCCAGCATGGACAATTGGTTACTTCTGCTTCCATTGACATTCCATAGACATTACTGCCACTCTTCTGAATAGGGAAGAACTTTTATTAATTATACTCTAATAGTTAATCAGTGAAAATGCCTCTTGTGATGAGAAACGAGTGGATATAAGCTCTGGGTACTGATCATTGGGTGTCATTGCCCCTTGTGCCTCTAAAAACACCCGGTCACTTGGTGAAATACATTGGGCAACTTTGATAAAAGGATTTCATGAGCAGCGGAGCTGTGAACATCATAAGTGAGTGCAGCTTTCTGCAGATTTTATCACTCCATATGCAATCGCAAGTGTCTCTTCTTTTTGCAAATACATTGGAGGACACATTGTATAGATGGAGTAATGTCACATGGATAATTCTCTGAAGACGCCGCTCTGCCAGGTGCTGTTTACATAAGAGCTTTATGTAATTGAGAATGTTGGCCTCAGTCCAACAAGGAAAGAAGAAAGAACATGTTGTCCCGAAATGAAGTCACAGAGCAGAGAAAATACAAAAATCAACGAATAAAGACCATTCACAAGCACTTAACGCTTCTCCTTAGTCCAAGGGGTCTAAATTAAGACTTCTGGGTAAAATCTGAAATAGGACCCCAACTACCATGGGGCTTTTATAATTAGTGGTATCTTGTGTGGCAGAAAAGCCTTTGATCCTGGCAGAGTGGCTCCTAATATAACCACATGGCACCATACGGCTCTTCTTCTCAGTGCTGCAGTATAAATCATCCTATAAGTAGAGATGAGCGATGTTCGATTCGAAGTGTTCGCCAATCTCAGATTCGACTTGTTTTGGGCGGTGTTCGAGTGATTCGTCGAACTCGAACAATTTGCATCAAATTCGGAAGTTCTAGGTTATGTTCGAAAACCATTCAGTCACCAAAAGCATACCTGGCTTTTCACACTAACATTCATCTTCAATCCTAATATCCATTTTCAGTGTATAGTGTGGGATGGAGGGGCGGGGACTCCAGATCAGCGCTGCAGATATTTTTTTTTTCTAGACCTCATGTAGAGCGGGGCTGTGCAGGCTGCCTGTCATCCAATCACAGTGACACAAAGTAAAGGGCATGTTTTGCACAAGCAAGGTCCGGCATCATTGGCTGTGTATGTCACATGTCCTTGCACTATAAGACCCGGCCGTTTTACCCCACACCACCATTTTGCCTATTGCTGGAGCTGGTGTTTGACGGCACTGCTGCTGCTGTGGGCACTATTCAGTGAAATCTCTCAAATCGGATCTCCTTCAGCTAGTACAGAGCTAATACATAGTTAGATAGATCGGTTTAGAGACTAGGGGCTGGCGGGAGGGTGGAATGTTAGGAGAATCAGTTCTTCTAAGAACTGCATCATAGGTGTAGATAGGGATTAGGGATTTAGGTAGTAGGGACTGGAGTAGTTCTGTCTGTAACAGCCATTTCTCAGGGCTACTCCACAGAACCAGGAACCAGTTTTAATTACAGCCCTTTGGGCTAGGTTACAGCAGTTCCTGTTATTTTTTGCCAGGCAAGTGTGTGCTGCTGCTGTACAAGTGTTTTTCATAGCATCTGGCCTCACTGTCCGTGTGCAAGTTAGTACTAATTTTTTAGCTGCATCTAGGACACATCTCAGCCTTGTGTTCTTGTTGCAGCGTTCTTAAAATCAGTGTAGGCCACCTGCAGTACTAATTAGCAGCACACCGTCCGTGTGCAAGTTAGTACTAATTTTTAGCTGCATCTAGGACACATCTCAACCTTGTGTTCTTGTTGCAGCGTTCTTAAAATCAGTGTAGGCCACCTGCAGTACTAATTAGCAGCACACCGTCCGTGTGCAAGTTACTAATAATTTTTAGCTGCATCTTGGCCAGGTATTACTTTGGGCCTAGTGAATCAATATCTCACACAATTATCAAACCCACTTTAGTCAGTTAATCAATAAGTCCATTGGACAAAGGTATGAATTTATAAAACATATACAATCTTTATTTAGGGTTATCAATACAACAATTTAAAATCCTTATGAATAATGTCAATAACAAGATGAAAAATAAGACCATATACATATCAAAGAGTGGTCACTGGATATCTATGAACAGATAGAGTCGGTGCCATATCTGGTGGTAAATAGTTAGGGAAGGCCCGGTGACCATAAAGGAGGCATATACATGGAAACAGAACCTATTAGGGTTTACATACAGTATCATGGAATTTTCCTATATATATATGTTCAGCAAGGTTAAGATGAGTTTGTGGCTCATCAAGGAGTAGTTACACAATTCCTTACAAAATTAATTGGGCTGTATTTCATTAGATTTTCTCCTCCTATAGCTTGAATATCAAGGGGAGTTTTCCTGGCCTGCACAGGGTGCTGGAGTTTATGAGCCCCCTGATTCACTATATAGTCTGCGTTTTATATTCTACATACGGTATAGTCACATATAAATCCAAGGATTACACTGAATATTCATTAGTAGTGAGGGTAATCAGATTCCCAGGCAGCGGTGTTAGGTGAATACCAATACATCACCACAAGGTCTCATCAACCTTTCCCCTCAGGGTACTCACTAATATGAACCTATACTGTGAGATCAACACTGCACATAAGGTGAGTATCACAGGGTCAGACAAACACAAGCACCATGAAAGCAAACTCATTTGAGGACCATATCCACATACCTCCCAGATCTTGTTACCGGTCACACTGGGCCTCCACCTCACCCTGACGCGTTTCGTCTCACAGGACTTTATCAAAGGGTAGTGTACCCTGTGATACTCACCTTATGTGCAGTGTACAGTGTATATAGGAAAATTCCATGATACTGTATGTAAACCCTAATAGGTTCTGTTTCCATGTATATGCCTCCTTTATGGTCACCGGGCCTTCCCTCAACTATTTACCACCAGATATGGCACCGACTCTATCTGTTCATAGATATCCAGTGACCACTCTTTGATATGTATATGGTCTTATTTTTCATCTTGTTATTGACATTATTCATAAGGATTTTAAATTGTTGTATTGATAATCCTAAATAAAGATTGTATATGTTTTATAAATTCATACCTTTGTCCAATGGACTTATTGATTAACACACATTACTTTGGGCCTAGTAGCAGTGTTGGTTCAGTCACCTTTGCTTAATTGACATTCACCTTTTTTTTGCACAACTGTACTGCTTCCAATTTTCTCATAAAAAATGAGTGGTAAAAGGCCTGCTGCTGGTGGAAGTGGGAGTAAGCATGGTGGAAAGGGAAAGAAAGTCTGTGCCCGTGAGGTAGATGCTAAAGGTACATCAACATCTGCTGAAGAAAGACAATCTTCCAGCCAAAGTAAGATGTCTACTTCTTTCTGTGGCCAATCGGATATGATCCCTTTCTTACGGACTCGACCATCGATACCACTTGTAAGTGAGGCACAAAAACAGCAGGTGCTTGAATGGATCTCAAGTGCTCCATCAAGTGGCCTCTCCTCTACCTCAACTTCTGCATCACAAACCCTACCATCATCTCAGTTGTCAGCCCAATCACACTTGATTCCTCCAAGCTCCCAAGTGTCCAGCCGCCCTACCAGGGCCGGTTTTAGGCAAAGTGGGGCCCTGGGCAAAAGGTTAACATGGGCCCTATGCTAATATATTGCACTATCACACTCAGACATTTAGGGTACATTTAAAAGTGCCGACGTCAGACTGGTAAATGAGCACATTCTATAATATTCAAGAAATTCAGCGCTTGTTTCCGGCCTTTCTACACAGGATGATGAAGAATGATGGATACAGAACAATCATCAGTAGAGCAATCTGTCCTCTACAGATTCATGTTATTGGCAGCTCTTCTGCAGTTTGCAGCAGGCGATGTGCTGTCAAGTGCAAGGATTTTTGTTCCTCCATAAACATCCGATCACCCGATGATGAGCTGCATTTTGCGCGTTTGTTGGGCGAATGCTGCCATGTTTACACCTAGGAACTCTCTTGGAAATTTAGTAAGAAGAATGTTTTCATAGGATCATCTACTTAAATGTCATCTTTAACAAAGATCTGCTATATTCTTCATAGTATACAAAAAACACATGTGAATTAACCCCTTCCCAACCCTCGACGTAATACAACGTCAAGGGTCGAGTCACGGTGTTTGATGTGACCTACGGCGCGGCGCTCACATCAAACACCCGACATCTCAGCTGATCTCATCAGCAGAGATGTCAGACTTAGAGCACCAATCGGATCCAGGATCCAATCGGTGCTGTTAATCCCTTGAATGACAGCGGGATCCTAAACTGCCGCAGCGGGGATCGTGCTGTTCCCCGCCTACACCGAAGATCCTGCGATAATATCTCGAGATCTCAGTTGCTCAAGTGATAGCCCGGGTCCTGCCGAGACCCCGGAAGCTATCAGGGACCGTTTCCTGTGAGTATTTGGCAAGAGCTGCCAACCACTCACAGTGCGAATTTGTGACAGATCCTGATGCGCTGCAGTTCATCGGGACCTGTCACAAGCAATCAGACCGTGCAGCATGGGCCTCCCTATGGGGCAGTGTAAAATAAAGAATCAACTGAAAAATAAAGTTTTTAAAAACATGAAAAAAAACACAAAAGTTTGCCCCATGCAACATAAAAGTATTGAAAAATACAAAAATACACATATTTGGTATCACCATGTTCAGAAACACCCGCTCTATCAATATATAAAATCAATTAATGAGAGCCGTAAGCTGTGTAGAGGAAAAAAGTTCCAAACGCCAAAATTACGATTTTTTTGGGTTGCCACAACATTGCTGTAAAATGTAATAACGGGCGATCAATACAGCAGATCCCCCAAAAAATTAGAAACGTCAGCTCAAGCCGCAAAAAATAAGCCGTCACACAGCTCCAGATCCCAAAACATGAGAACGATACGGGTCACAGAACATGGTGCAAAAAGTGTGATTTTTTTTCTTTCAAACCTCTGAATTTTTTTTCACCACTTAGATACCAGTAAATGTATGCATGTTTGGCATCTACGAACTCGTGCCGACTAGAGGCATCGCGCCCAGGGCCGGCGTCAGCACCCGGCGTACCCGGGCAAGTGCCGGGGCCCGACTGCTTGGAGGGGGCCCACCGGGCCCCTGAGGGCTAGGGTCACACTTGTGTTGTGACCCTAGCCTGACACAAGTATTGTCTGCTGCAGCGCAGAGCGTTTAACGCTTTGCGCTGCCAGCAACTGAGCCCATAGAAACCCGATGTTTACATTGACAACCAGTGGTTGTCAAGGTAAACGTCGGGTTTCTATGGGCTGCCTCCAGCGCATAGCATTAAACGCTATGCGCTGCAACATACAATACTTGCATAAGGCTAGGGTCACAATGCAAGTGTGACCCTAGCCTCAGGGGCCCCTGAGCACTGCCCCCACAGCCAGAGCCATATCCAGGGGGCAGCTGGGGGGTCATTTTCAGGCTCCTGCAGCACCGGAGGTCTCCCTCCTCCCCCCTGCACGGGAGCCGACAGAGCTGCACACTCTGGGCTCAGGCTGACAGGACCTGTGATGATGTCAATGGATGGGGAGGAGTCAGGGGTCTCATGATCAGCTCCTCAGTGTATCCAGGACTGTGCTGGCCACCATGAATGATGCTCAAATAAGGTGAAGTTTGTGTGTGGTCAGGAGGCATTTACAGTGTGAATGTAGCAGAGGTGAGTGTGTACTAGGTGTATGGCAATTAGGTGAAGGTTATGTGTGGGGTCAGGAGGGATTTACAGTGTGAATGTAGCAGAGGCGAGTGTGTACTAGGTGCATGGAGCGGAGCCGTGTGTGTACGAGGTGTACGGAGCAGAGCCGAGTGGGTACTAGGTGTACGGAGCAGAGCCATGTGTGTAAGAGGTGTACGGAGAAGAGCCGAGTGTGTACAAGGTGTATGGAGCAGAGCCGTGTGTGTACGAGGTGTAAGGAGCAGAGCCGTGTGTGTACGAGGTGTACGGAGCAGAGCCATGTGTGTGCGAGGTGTACGGAGCAGAGCCATGTGTGTACGAGGTGTACGGAGCAGAGCCGCGTGTGTACGAGGTGTACGGAGCAGAGCCGAGTGTGTACGAGGTGAACGGAGCAGAGCAGAGTGTGTACGAGGTGTACAAAGGGGAGCCGAGTGTGTACAAGGTGTATGGAGCAAAGCCGAGTGTGTACGAGGTGTATGGAGCAAAGCCGAGTGTGTATGAGGTGTATGGAGCAGAGCCGTGTGTGTACGAGGTGTATGGAGCGGAGCCGAGTGTGTATGAGGTGTATGGAGCAGAGCCGTGTGTGTACGAGGTGTACGGAGCAGAGCCGAGTGTGTACGAGGTGTACAGAGCAGAGCCGAGTGTGTACAAGGTGTACGGAGCAGAGCCAAGTGTGTACGAGGTGTACAGAGCTGAGCCGTGTGTGTACAAGGTGTACGGAGCAGAGCCGTGTGTGTACTAGGTGTACGGAGCAGAGCCGTGTGTGTACGAGCTGTACGGAGCAGAGCCGCGTGTGTACGAGGTGTACGGAGCAGAGCCGCGTGCGTACGAGGTGTACGGAGCAGAGCCGCGTGTGTATGAGGTGTACGAAGCAGAGCCGCGTGTGTATGAGGTGTATGGAGCAGAACCGCATGTGTATGAGGTGTATGGAGTGGAGCCGCGTGTGTATGAGGTGTATGGAGCAGAACCGCGTGTGTATGAGGTGTATGGAGTGGAGCCGCGTGCGTACGAGGTATATGGAGCTGAGCCGCGTGTGTACGAGGTATATGTACCAGTGGTAGCCCCCCGCGGATTCCGCTCCTATAGTCCCAGCCGCCTTTGCCAGCAGCATTCCTCTCCAGAGTCTCTTCTGCCGCTGTCTGCATTCTGTAGCTCCGCACGGAGGGGCACGATGTCATCACTGTGCTGATATGTGCAGAGCGACCGGAGGAGACCGGAGCGGGAAGAAGAAAGGTGAGGAGAAAGAGAGATCCAGACGGCCAGACACTCCGCTTGGCTGCGGTGCCACCCATATGGCATTGCGGCTCCATTGAGCTGCTTGCATTATTTGTGTGCTTCAGGATGCTTGTGTATATACCAAGAATCCTCAGATGCACAAAATGCAACATTTTGCATTTGAAGGGTATTTTTAAAAAGCGCAAGAGAATGCAAACGCATTTTAGCCCGCTCCTAATAACGTGTAATATACTCACTGTCAGGAACAGCTCTTACTGGTTTCAGCAGTCACTGTTCCTGTAAGGCTGCCTTCACATAGGAGTTTTTTTTTAAATGTGGCAGTAGCGGTAAAAAAAAATTTGCATCTGCCGCATTTTCCATCTAGCGGCTGCACTTGCTGCACGTTTGCGGCAAGCCCCATGCATTGTCTATGGGGCTTGCGGTAAGTGCGCCATCATATTAGTTTTACCATATAGTGAACATGGCGACTAAAAAAAACCCAAAACTAACATTCATTGCACTTTTTTTGCAATTTCACTGCACTTGGAATTTTTTTCCCATTTTCCTGTACGCTATATGGTAAAATACATGATTGCATCTGAAAGGACAACTTGTCCTGCAAAAAGCAAGCCCTCATATGTCTATATTGAAGGAAAAGTAAAAAGGTTACGGCCCCTGAATGCATAATTTTTTTACTGTTTTAATGCTATTTTCAGTGCTGCTCCTTTGGTTGGGGGCCCCCAATTGA
This sequence comes from Allobates femoralis, assembly GCA_033576535.1. Lineage (NCBI taxonomy): Eukaryota > Metazoa > Chordata > Amphibia > Anura > Aromobatidae > Allobates > Allobates femoralis. The sequence goes on along the minus strand of JARQOC010000009.1, from coordinate 50,336,687 downwards.
GTAGGGGCCCTGGGCAACTGCCCAGTCTGCCCCCTCCTTAACGCTGGCCCTGCGCCCTACTCAGTCTGGGGTAACAGACATGGTTGAGTCTGCAGAGCTGTTCAGTCACACAATAGCCTGGGAATCTGAGGTCTCCTCCAAAGCTGCAGTGAGTCAAGATGAGTTATTGATCTTCCCTGATGCCCAGGAGCTTTGTGAGTCCGACCCAGGCCCAGATCAAGAAGCTTCTGACCTTTCTGCAGACCTTCATTCACTAACAGCACATACTGTTGGTGGACACAAGGAGGATGATGCTGATGAGACTCAGATAACGGATTTGACTGGCAAATTAGGTTTTCGGTCAAGGCAGGAAGAGTTGGTCTCTGAGGATGATGGGTGTGAGAACACAGAGGATGATGAGGTTGGAGATCCCACTTACTGTCCGCAACCCACAGTCAGCCAGCCGATGAGGTCAGCACAGGAGGTGGAGGAGGAGGATGCTACTGACGGCGAGGTTCGGTTGCGCCTTCCTGGACATAGAAGGAGCGCTGGAAGAACGTCAACAACTGCATCCCCAACCACAACTCGGCCTCTGAGCGGAAGTCGTGCTGGCTCTGCAGCTCACATGGGCCCTAAGCCTTGCCTAGCCTGGGCCATTTTTGACATCGCCAAGGATCTCCCAACTCATGTCATCTGCAAGATTTGTCACCAATCGCTGAGTAGAGGGCAAAAACTGACTAGCCTGAGTACTTCATGTATGAACCGCCACATGGACATGAAGCACAAGTCGCAGTGGGAAGCTCACCGTGCAAGTACATCCGTGTGCTCTTCATCATCTGTGACTGTGGGGACAGCTGTCACGCATGCTTTAGGACGTACACCTTCCACCTCTTTACCCGCAACAGGCAGTGTGATTGACAGGTCGTCACTTGCTTTTCAAGAGGACAGTGCTGCTAATGTTCAGCTCTCTCAGACATCCAGAACACCACCTTTGGATGAAGGCAACATTACATGTTCGCCTGCACCTCCCTCCCAGACCAGCAGTTTGCCGGGGACACCATACTCAGCTGAGTCTCAGCACAGCAGCCAGCCCTCCGTTCCTCAGATGTGGACAAGTAAAAGGTAATTTCCTCCAAGTCATGAGAAAGCTAAGCGCTTGCATTTCACTATCTGCAAGCTGTTGGCTTCAGAAATGCTGCCTTTCCGCCTGGTGGACACAGAGGATTTTTGAGACCTTATGTCCGTGGCAGTGCCCCAGTACCAGATGCCCAGTTGCCACTACTTTTCCAAGAAAGGTGTGCCTGCGCTACACAAGCATGTCGCAGACAATATCATCGCTTCCTTGAGAAACTCTGTGTGTGACAGGGTGCATTTCACCACAGACACTTGGACCAGTAAGCATGGACAGGGGCGTTACATATCGCTGATTGGGCATTGGTTAACTATGGTGAGAGCTGGAGAAGGGTCTGCTGTCCAAGTATTGCCATCCCCATGAGTCGTGCGTCCTTCCTCTATAGCTAGAAGTTCCTCCACTGCCTCCACTGCTTCCTCAACCTCGTCTCGGTCCTCCACCTCTGCCCAAAGCCTTTCTGGTAATGCCACCCACGTTGTAAATGCACAGAAGGAATCCTGCACAACTCCCTACTATGCTGACAGCAGGGCTCAACGGCATCAGGCGATCTTTACCTTGAAATGCATGGGAAATGTGAGTCACACAGCTGAGGAGTTGTGGACAGCTCTGGCGACCGAGTTTCAGCACTGGTTGACTCCACTCAACCTGTAGCCAGGGAAGGCCGTGTGCGACAATGCTGCAAACCTGGGTGCAGCCCTTCGCCGGGGCAATATCACACACATGCCTTGTATGGCTCACGTGTTGAATCTGGTTGTCCAGCAATTTTTGACACACTATCCCGGCCTAGATGGGCTTCTGCAGAGGGCACGGTCGCTGTTTGCTCACTTCCGGCGTTCGCATCCCGCAGCTCAACGACTCTCTTTGCTCCAGGAGTCTTTCGGCTTGCCCGTTCACCGGCTGAACTGCGATGTGCCGACACGCTGGAATTCTACCCTGCACATGTTGCAGCGACTGTGGCAGCACCACCGAGCCCTTGTGCAATACGTTTCGACGTATATCCTGGGCCAACGAGATCCTGAGGTGAGGCAGATCACTTTTATGGAGTGGACTCAGATCGAGGACCTGTGCACCCTTCTGCACAGTTTTGAGATGGCGACGAAGATGTTTAGTGCTGAAGATGCCATCATCAGCATGACTATTCCGGTCATCTACATGCTGGAGCACACTCTAAACAATATTCGGACTGGGGTGGTGGGACAAGAGGAGGTTGAGGAAGTACAAGAGGAGTCCTATGGGGAAAGGATGACAACAACTCCAAGGTCCTCACGGTCGGCAGCACCAAAACGGCAAGCATGGGAGGGTGGGGGAGAGGCATTCACGACGAGGGCACCTGGTAGCAACCAAACTCCTCATGAAGGTGCCGGAGCCCAGGAAGAAATGGAGGATGAACTGGCGATGGGCATTGAAGAGTCAGCAGATGAGGGAGACCTTGAGGACATTTCTATTGTGCGAGGTTGGGGGGAGAGGGCAGAGGAAGGAAGCATCATTCTCACCTCCCTATTACCAACACAACAAGGACTTGGTCCTCCTGGTTGCGCAAGGCACATGAGCGCCTTCTTGCTCCACTACCTGCAACATGACCCTCGGATTGTGCGAACTAGGAGCAATGCAGACTACTGGGTTGCCACACTAATAGATCCCCGGTACAAGATCAAATTTGCTGACATGATTCCTGCCCTACAAAGGGACGCACGCATGCAGGAGTATCAGCAGAAGCTGATACTTAATCTCAGATCGGCTTTTCCACAACCCATCAGTGGTAGTAGTACACAGAGTGAATTTCACTATTCCAACTTGCCAACCGTAGGACTAACGCGTCATCATCACTCACACTCTACCAGTAATATTGTATCTGGTGGTGGTACCAGCAATTTTGTGCACTCGTTTAAAGATGATTTCCGACCATCATTTTCAAGCCCTGAAGACATGAGAAGTCTGACACATACTCAACGCCTGGAGCGGATGGTACACGAGTATCTCCAACTTAACATCGATGCAATGACTTGGGAACTGGAGCCTTGCTCATTTTGGGCTTCCAAAATGGTAAAATGGCCAGAGCTCGCCACTCATGCCTTGGAGATCTTGTCGTGCCCCGCAGCCAGCGTTCTCTCTGAACGTGTCTTCAGCGCTGCTGGTGGTGTGCTGACAGAAAGGCGCACGCATCTGTCCACCCAGAATGTGGACAGACTAACATTCATAAAGATGAACAAGTCATGGATCCACAAGGACTTTTCTACCCCTGTGTCATCCTGGGGAGACTAAAGCCTTGTTGTTTTTCTTGCCTAAAACTAACCATTTAAAGTTTGCAACTGTGGTGCGCTTGATGCCACTTAAGTGGTGTCTGTGGCCAAATTTTAAGAAAAAAAGGGAGACTCTTCTTGTAGTCCCCTAAATGTGACACAATACTCATCGTCTGCACGAGGCCTTACGTGTAGTGAGGAAAAACATCAAAAAATACTCATCGTCTGAACTTGGCATTACAAAAAATGAAGTAAACATCTATAAATACTCATTGTCTGCATGGTGCCTTACAAATACTGGAGTAAAAAACAATTTTATAAGGTCATGACATGCCTATATCTCTGTCTCCTCCTCGTTTTTCTCGTCCATCTTGTACTTGTCAGTTTTCCACGTGTTTGTTGTATCTTCTGAGAAGTTTGTCAACTTTTGGACACCTTGCAAACTGCTTTCTATGTGTTTTCTATGTGTTTGTATGTTTTTGTTTTTCCTGCCATTGTTTACAATGATATTCAACTGTGTTTGAGGAAAATTAGACAAACATTCAACAAACACACCCCCAATTCCACAAATCATGTCAAATTCGAACACTAGGGTGCTGGATCATCTAATATATAATTCCCCTAACGCACTTCCGTAAGTTTCGGCGCTGTTTCCGTCGTTGTGGCCGTGGGCGCGGGGCGCCCACACGACCTGTGAAGCATTGCCCGCACAGCGGGCATTGCGAGCCATTGCAGTCTCGCCAGCAATGCCCGCGCAGCGGCCATTGTGAGTCTCACGCCCCGGCGAGCAACAGACTTCGTCGCTCCGACCGACGAGAGCCAAGCGCCGTGGCCGAAAACAGAACCAAGTGCCTGGCCATGCACAGCTCTAAAGACCGCTATGTATCTCAATGGGCAGTGAGGCGCTATGCTCATTGGTCTGCGCCAGCACACAGCGACCAATGAGCTTCGCGCCTCACTTACAGCGGTAAATTTGAAACTGAAAGTCCTCCATGTATCTCAATGGGAAGTGAGGCGCTATTCTCATTGGTCGGCGCCAGCACACAGCGACCAATGAGCTTCGCGCCTCACTTACAGCGGTAAATTTGAAACTCAAAGTCCTCCATGTATCTCAATGGGAAGTGAGGCGCTCTTCTTATTGGTCGGCGCCAGCACACAGCGACCAATGAGCTTCGCGCCTCACTTACAGCGGTAAATTTGAAACTCAAAGTCCTCCATGTATCTCAATGGGAAGTGAGGCGCTATTCTCATTGGTCGGCGCCAGCACACAGCGACCAATGAGCTTCGCGCCTCACTTACAGCGGTAAATTTGAAACTCCAAGTCCTCCATGTATCTCAATGGGAAGTGAGGCGCTATTCTCATTGGTCGGCGCCAGCACACAGCGACCAATGAGCTTCGCGCCTCACTTACACCGGTAAATTTGAAACTCAAAGTCCTCCATGTATCTCAATGGGAATTTGGCGAATCGAATCTAACTCGAACACTAGGTGGGTGGCTCATCTATACCTATAAGATCCTTCTTTTTTATATCTTCACTTTTTTTTTTTATCTTCCAAGAGCGCTAACTTTTATATACAGGTGAATCTCAATGAATTAGAGTATAATCAAAAAGTTAATTTAGTTCAGTAATTCAGTACATAAAGTGAAACATATATGTTATATAGAGTCATTACACACAGAGTGATCTATTTCATGTGGTTATTTATGTTAATGTTGATGATTATGGCATACAGCCAATGAAAACCCAAAGATCATTATCTCAGAAAATTAAAGTAGAGAGGATGAAGTGGTGCATATACAGTAGGGAGGATGAAGGGTTAAACCCCCCGCTGCCATATTCCATGAGACATCAAAGGGTGAATATAATATTGATTTATTGAAATCCATACAAGGAGGATGTATGTGAGTGGCCTCATGGCACCACGGAAAAACCAGAGCCATCCAGCTATTAGACACCCTCTAAACCCACCATCCAGCAGGGAGACACATCAGCAGGAGAGGGGACATCGAGAAAAAGCAGAACAGTGAGATTAATCGATCTATTTCTCTGAAATCCCCTGGCTGCAGCACAACCTATCCCTTCCCTTCCCCCCCCCCCCCCCCCCTCCAGTCCTCACAGCCATCACAGCATTGCATTCCTCTGGCCCTGAGCTGAGTGACCTATTATCAGGAAACCTGCGGTGATCAGGCTGGGAGTGAGGTGACTGGAAAAAGGTAAACAGCAGCCCCTAATCACCTGGAGGCCAGGGGAGGGGGAGCTCCAGCCAAAAGTGCACAAGAGCAGGCCCTATAATAGATTGAGCAGGCCATGGAATGGTGCCACCTATTGGCACCAGAAACACATTGTCACGACTGAACTATCTGTGTGTTACCATTTAAACCCCATCAGGGGCTTACACATCAACCTAAACACAGAGACACACAGTAGCTCCACCTCTGCACAGCAGATATATTTTGGAAGGAACTGACAATCCAAGCCAGAGTAATAATCAGGGCTCTGACTGTCTAAACTGCTCAGAAAACAGCTACCTTTTGCCATCTAGTGGCCATCCAGGGTAACAACAACCTTGAAAGATGAGATAATCATTCAATTCATCTTGATAACACTGATATCCTACAAAATGGAATTAGTGATTTCCGGTTTCGGCGCTAGCGTGGAGATGGCAGCGTGAAATCGCTCCTGACGCCAATAAGCCACAGACCAACCAATAAAAGCCCGCCGGCGGACTTCTGACACACCGCTGGGCACCGGTCACACGTGGGACATCCGCAAGATAATGGATCGTGGCTCCGAAGCGCAGGCGGGTAGGAGAACAGAGCGGCGGGAGATCAAAGAGCGGCCGTGTGAACCGGCAATATGGCGGCCTTGCAGGGCGCACAGAAGAAAGTCACAGCACCAAATGATTCACAGAACCAGCAGAGATCAGAACGCTAAGGCCCCAGGGATGCTGGGGGGAGCCAGGGAGGAGGCAACCACTCTGCCCAACAGGCATCTGGAGACCAAAATACAAACCCCTACTCATCCACAGAATGCAGATCTATGGCAAGGGAGGTGGCAAAGTTTCTGGCCAGTGACATTAAAAAGGCGGTGAGGGAGGCAGTAAGAGAGGCCCTGGAAGAGCTCCAGGAGATTTCTGTGCAACATGTGAGCAAACTGGACTATCTAGAACAACGAGTGTCTGGATGGCATCCCGACACCTGCTCTGCTGGACACCGGGTCACAGGTGACCACCATCCCCTATATCCTTTATAAGAAGTGCTGGGCTGATGCAGAACTGAAACAGCCTGATATAGACTTTACCCTTAATGCATCTAATGGTGAACCAATTGCCGTAATGGGAGTCAGAGAAGTGCCAATAAAGGTGGGGAGGGTGGAATTGCAGAACCAGGGGGTCCTAGTAGTATCAGAAGCCAGTAATGCTAATGACCCTTATATAATACTAGGCACTAATATTGTTAGCAATTGCATGGAGGAAGTTTTGTCTTTGCTTCAACAGATCACAGACACTGCCAGACCTGGTCAGTCTGCACTTTATATATATATATATTTTTTACAGGTTTACCTGTGGAAATACTGGTGATAGATGTTTTACATTGATAAGTTTATACCCTGTCCATATATACTGGATATGATGTTTGGGTTTATTTCCAACAGTATATAAATATTTCCAGTCAGTCTGGGTAGTGTAAGTGTATATTACAGGCCATCTGTGGCCGTTTTCACTTGTTTTTAATGATTTTGTCAGCTAATTGTTGTTTGTGTCCTTTTTTGCAATAAAGATATGTGAGATAATATCATATGGTGATCGCCCTTGTTTTACTTGTCAGCTTTTCTTATATTTGAATCTCTATATATTTGACAAGTGTGGCAGATCCCATAATCTGAGTGGTGCCTTCGGTTTTTTTAAATAAGCAGACTATATGTGCTGCAGCCTAACTTTCCACCACGGAGTAGGAACACAGCCGGCATACTAGGACTGGTGACCCTGACTGAGAGGGAAATATATTCACCTGTGAGTGCGCGACAACCAGACCGAACCCGTCGGTGAGGTACTACGTAACACTGAGAGAAGGGCCTGAAAGGACTTTGAGGGAGCAACACAGAAAAGCTACCTGAGCTGTACAGTCGGAGTAACCTGGAGCAGTGCTGAAGTGTAAATTGTGTGAACTGTAACTGGAAAGAACTGTAAACTGTGAACTATTGTCCTGGAAACACCAAGTAAAGTACCCAGTAAGCTCACACTTGCCTGAGACTGTTTACTTGCAGCAGATTCCCTGAGGAAGGAGCTCGGGAGGAGGCTCCGAAACGCGTCGGAAAATAAAGGCTGTAGCTGTACCAGACATTCCCGTGTCTGTGTTTCTTTGGTCTTGGAGCAGCAGCGCGGACACCGAAGCACTTTGTCCAAGAATCTACATCACGACCACGGTCACCGTTGAGAGTGCGGTCCCTGCAGCAGCTGCCTGTACGCTATTCTACCAGTTGTGGGTTTCACAACTGACTAAGGTGAGCAATTCCACATCGACAAGTGAAAGTGTTTAATTGAGATAAGACCCTATATGCGCATTCTTTCTTTCACAGATGTTTACTTGCAGCGACACAGAAAAGTCCCACCTGAGGAGCCACTGCCTGTCAGCCCTGCACATTGGCTGGAGGAGCTGCAGCTTTGAAGTAAGTAACTTGTACCCAGCACCATCCCTCACCTGGCCCCTCCATCATCACCACTACACCTGCCCTGGGGACCCTCCGCCCTCCCCGAGGAGGGCTTACTATCCACGCTGCCCCAAGTCACCGTCCCCAGCAGGAATACGGCAGCGGTGGTTCTACTAACCACATACCCCGGGTGGCGTCACGACAAGTCATCCCTTGTAAATATCCCCATTTTGGACTGATCCCAGGCCATGGGACCGGGTCACAACTACCGTGATACCCAATAGAGACGGCACTGGCCCGACTTCTGAGTACCCCATAGCCTGGGGGTGCATCACCACACTCTTAGATCCCCGGTACAAGAGTAAATTTGGCAAAATAATTCCTACCATTATAATGGGATTCACGCATGCAGCAGTATCAGCAGAAGCTGTTACACAATCTTAGATCGGCTTTTCCACAAAACATCAGTGGTGCACATAGTGAATCTCACAGTTCTAACTTACCAACCATGGGACTGTCGAGTTGTCACTCAAACCGTAACAGTAACACTGTATCTGGTGGTAACAGCAACTTTGTGGAATAGTTTCACCAATTTTTTTAGACCACCCTTTGCAAGGCCAGAGGAGACAAGAAGTCTGACACATAGCCAACACCTAGAAAGGATGGTACAGGAGTATCTCCAAGTGAACATCGATGCCATGACTGGGGAACTGGACCATTGCACACTTTGGGCTTCCAATCTGGAAAAATGGTCTGAGCTCTCCACTCACGCCTTGGAGATCTTGTCGTGCCCCGCAGCCAGTGTTCTCTCTGAACGTGTCTTCAGCGCTGCTGGTGGTGTGCTGACAGATAAGTGCATGTGGCTGTGTCCAGTGACAATGTAGACAGACTAACGTTCATGAAGATGAACAAGTTACGCATCCGCAAGGACTTTTCTACCCCTGTGTCATCCTGAGTTGTGTCCATCCAAAAAATAGTAATGACGGTCTGATTAGGAGCGCTCTAAGGATCAAGCAGACATATAAGATGTTTTAATAAATGGCAAACCTTTTATTAATTTCTTAGCTCCCCTCACAGCTCCACTACACGTTTTAACTGTATAAAACAGTCTTCATCAGGTGGTGTCCTGAGTTGTGTCATCCTTTGCGATCTCAAAAAAGGCCCAGGCTAGGCAAGGCTTAGAGCCCATGTGACCTGAAGAAGAGCTACCACGACTTTTGCTCAGAGGAAGAGTTGTGGTTGAGGATGCAGTTGTTGGCGTGTTTCCAGTACTCCGTCTCTGTCCAGGAAGGCACAACCTAACCTTGTCATCACTAGCATCCTCCTCCACCTCCTATGGTGACTCTCATTGACTGGCTGACTGTGGGTTGACAGTAAGCGGGATCTCCAACCTCATCGTCACCCTGTGTGCTCTCACACCCGTCGTCCACAGAGACAACCTCTATCTGCCCTGAGCACAAAGTCAAGTTGTCGTTCCAATCAGGTATCTCAGTCTCATCAGCATCTTCCTCATTGTCTCCACAAACAGGACTTACAGTTTGGGAACGGGGGTCTACATTATGCTCAGAACCTTCTTCATCTGGGCATGGATCTGACTCACAAAGCTTCTGGGCATCAGGGAAGATCGTTTCCTCGTCTGGACTTACAGAAGCGTTGGAGCAGACCTCTGATTCCTAGGCTATAGTGTGAGTGAACAGCTCTGCAGACTCAACCATGTGTGTTACCCCATACTCAGACGGGTGGCTGGAGACTTGGGAGCTGTGAGGAAGCAAGTGTGATTGGGGTGACACTGAAGTACTTGTGATGTTGGAGTTGAGGTGGAAGAGAGCCCACTATGGAGCGCTTGATATCCATTCAAGCAAAGCACCTGCTGTTTTTGTGCCTCATCTACAATTGGTAGCGATGGTCGTGTAACTCGTGTCCGTACGAAAGGGATCATATCAGATTGTCCACGGAAAGAAGTAGACATCTTACTTTGGCTGGAAGATGGTCTTTTTCAGCAGATGTTACTGTTACTTTACCACCTACCCCACGGACACAAACTTTTTTCCCTTTCCACCTCGCCTATTCCCTTTCCACCACCAGCAGCCTTTTGAAACTCATTTTGTATGTGAACAAATTGGCAACTCTGCATTTCTTGGCAATAAAAATTCGGATGGAAATCGAGCACAGCTGACTAGCCAAACAGTGATACTAGGCCCAAACTATTACCTGGGATAGGTACAGTTAAAAATTAGTGTGAACTAGACAGGCGATGTAGTGTGTTTCACAAGTGGGTTACACACCACTGTCTAAATTACCCTGCTACTAGGCCCAAGCTATTACCTGGGCTAGGTGCAGTTAAAAATTAGTGTGAACTACATAGGTCGTGTATCTTGGTTCACAAGTGGACTACTCACCACTGTCTACCAGACACTGCTACTAGCCCAAAAAAATTGCTTGGACTAGCTGCAGTAAAAAATTGGCTACTGGATAGACAGGCGGTGTAGCTTACTTTACAGCTGGGCTACACCGCTTACTACCAGACACTGCTACTTGTCCAAAAGGATTGCCTGGACTAGCTGCAGTAAAAAATTGGCTCCTGAAGACAGGTGGTGTAGCTTTCTTCACAGCAGTGCTACACTACCTGCCCTAAAGGATTTCCTGAGCTAGATGTGGCCAGATGCTATGAAAAACACTTGCACAGCACTGGCATACACCTGCCTGGCATAAAACTAATAGGAACTGCTCTAACCTCAAAAGGGCTGATATTTTAACTAGTCCCTGCTTCTATGAAGTAGCCCTGAAAAGGGCTGATATTATAACTATTCCCTGCTTCTATGAAGCAGCCCTGAAAAGGGCTGATATTTACAACTAATCCCTACTCCCTACCTGTCTGAAGTAGCCCTCAAAAGGGCTGAGATTCTAGCTAGTCCCCATTCCCTAAACCTATCTGTCTTTCTAACTTGAAATTCGCTCACTATCTATCTAACTAAGACTTTATAGCACCCACAGCAGCAGTAGCGGTGCCTGACTGACACACAACTGCAGTACTGAGGAAATAGTGGCGATGGGGAAAATGGCCGGGTCTTATAGGGCAAAAACATGTGACATACACAGCCAATGTTCATCACTAGAGCTTTATTTCCGACGCGTTTCGGAGTTAGTCCCAGCGCCTTCCTCAGGGAACAATGGCCATTTTTCCCTGAGGAAGGAGTTGGGACTAACTCCGAAACGCGTCGGAAATAAAGCTCTAGTGATGAACAACGTCCTGATCGAAGCGTTATCGAACATAACCTCGAACTGCTGAATTTTAAGCAAATTGTTTGCATTCGTCGAGTGACTTCAACACCGCCCAAAACAGCTCGAATTTGAGATTGGCGAACATTTCGAATCAAACATCGCTCATCTCTAGTTATTAATGGTCATCTGAGGAAGGCTTTGTCACTGTATAAATCATCAAGATCCACTGCTGGCAGCTCCTGCATAAGCACTGACCAATAACGTCCCCAATGTGCTCGATAGAGACAAGACTGAAGATGCTGCAGCCATGGGAGACAAGTCTGGAGATGCTGCAGCCATGGGAGACATGTCTGGAGATGCTGCAGCCATAGCATAGAAATCCAGAGATGCTGCAGCCATGGGAGACAAGTTTGGAGATGTTGCAGCCATGGAGTAGAAATCCAGAGATGCTGCAGCCATGGGAGACAAGTCTAGAGATGCTGCAGCCATGGAATAGAAATCCAGAGATGCTGCAGCCATGGGAGACAAGTCTGGAGATGCTGCATCCATGGAATAGAAATCCAGAGATGCCGCAGCCATGGGAGACAAGTCTGGAGATGCTGCAGCTATGGGAGACAAGTCAGAAGATGCTGCAGCCATGGAATAGAAATATAGAGATGCTGCAGCCATGGGAGACAAGTCTGGAGATGTTGCAGCCATGGAATGGAAATACAGAGATGCTGCAGGCATGGGAGACAAGTCAGGAGATGCTGCAGATATGGAATAGAAATCCAGAGATGCTGAAGCCATGGGAGACAAGTCAGGAGATGCTGCAGCCATGGAATAGAAATCCAGAGATACTGCAGCCATGGGAGACAAGTCAGGAAATGCTGCAGCCATGGAATAGAAATCCAGAGATGCTGCAGCCATGGGAGACAAGTCAGGAGATTCTGCAGCCATGGAATAGAAATCCAGAGATGCTGCAGCCATGGGAGACAAGTCTGGAGATGTTGCAGCCATGGAATAGAAATATAGAGATGCTGCAGCCATGAAATAGAAATACAGAGATCCTGCAGCCATGGGAGACAAGTCTGGAGATGCTGCAGCCATGGGAGACAATTTGGAAGACACTGTAGCCACAGGAGAAATGTTTGGAGATGCTGCCACTATGAGAGACCAGTCCAGAGATGCTGCAGCCATGGGAGACAAGTGTGGAAATGCTGCAGCCACAGGATTCAAGTCCAGAGACCCTGCAGTCATGACAGAAAGGTCCATACATGCTGCTGCAATGCGAGACAAGTCCGGAGACATTGCTGCCATGAAAGGGAAGTCTGGAGATACTGCAGCCATGGTAGCATGTTCAGGCTGCACATGCATGTAATCGTAACGCGAGGAACATGTGGTTTTGGTGTGTCGTGTGAAAAAATGGCTTCTGGGTCACTTTAGAGAAATGCAAATGGAGTCTGTGGAGCCTCGTTTATGAGTCTCAAACATGGGAATAGCCAGATATCCCTCCAGGGAAGGACCTAGCTCTGGGGTGGCTCCTTGCAGAGACCACCATAACCACCATATTAAGTGGCCCTTTCAGTTAATATCCAGCTCTTTACGATCTTAAGGATATGACAAGGGAATTACCAAAGCCAGGTATATAAATTCCCAGGGGGCAATGCACCTAGGATTTCACTGTGTTGAGTGCTTTAGCCGGCTGCCTGCAGTGTTTTCCTCGATTGGTCTCCCTGAGATCAGTGAGAGCTTTGTGACTTTAGAGAAATGGTCACAACATTGGGTTTATGATTGATCTATTCTGTTTTGCGAGTGCAATTGGACATCAAATATCAAATCTAAGTTGTGAAGCTGAAGTGGAAGTCCATCCTCTTCAGTGATGAGTCCAATTTTTGCCTTGTTACAATGATAGCTGGAGATTAACCTGGGGACCATGTGGGCAGCTCCATGAAGAGGCTTCTCGAGGGAACATCACACCGGTCCTAGACACCAGTCCTACTTCAGGGATAATGGAGGGGGGAGCATAATGTACAGTATATGGAATCCCTTCTGTTCTATTGACTTGGTTGTGGCCATGGATCTAAAGACTCGACCCCGCAATTTGCTTGGCTAAAGCCCCTGTCACATATAACGAGATCATTAACGAGATCGTTGTAACGTCACAGATTTTGTGACGTAACAACGATCCCGCTAATAATGTCGTTATATGTGACACGTACCAATGATCTGGCCCCTGCTGTGAGATCGTGGATCGTTACACACTGCTCTGGATCATTTCTATGTTGTTGCGCTCCTGCTGGGAACGCTACATCGCTGTGTTTGAAAGGGAAAATGACCAACGAACTCAATGCTACTCTATGGAGTGACAATTCCCAACGACCTTGGTATAATTCTGGATCGTTGCTGAAGTCATTGGTGACATCACTGGTGAGATACCTGTTTGACATCTTACCAGCAATGTGATAAACGACGCACCAGCGATCTCGGCATATCGTTATCGGTGGTGCGTCGTTATGTGTTACGGGGCCTTTAGTGCTGCTTTTTTTTTTATCTCTCTTTATCTATCCATCCATTCATCTAGAAGAGAGAAAGTCTAAATTGTTATGGATTCCCATGTGAGTACCCTATGAAGATTAGGTCCTAAATCTTGTCTTGCCTTATCCCCTTGCTTCCTATGTCTTATGCATTTGCACTGAAAGTCACTTTGACAATGGTATTGACAGACATCTAAACTGTTAAGATACAAAATTAATCCTGGATTGGAGTAGGAGCTGTGTAAATAGGCGATAAAAACAAGGTGTCAAGGGTACTTCACACACTGCAACATCGCTAGCGATATCGCTGAAACGTCACAGGTTTTGTGACATAACAGCGACCTCTCCAGCGATGTTGCAGTGTGTGACATGTAGCAGCGATCAGGTCCCTGCTGTGGGGTTGCTGATCGCTACAAATTGTTCAGGACCATTTTTTGGTCCTTGGTCTCCTGCTGGTCAGCACGCATCGCTGCGTGTGACAGCGAGAGACCCACGATCAGTGACCTCCCAGCCAATACCCAGCAACGCACCAGGGTAAACACCGGGTAACTAAGCAGTGCGCTCTGCTTCATTTCCCGGTGTTTACCATGGTTACCAGCGTCTTCCCACTTAGCCCAGCCTATAAGCGGGAGGACGCTGGTAACCAGGGTAAACACCGGGTAACTAAGCAGAGCGCACTTCTTAGCTACCCCATATTTACATTGGTTACCAGCGATGTCACTGCTGGCTGGTCGCTGGTGAGTCTGCCTCTTTGACAGCTCACCAGCGACTGCAGAGAGACTTTCCAGCGGCCATGTGGGATCACTGGTGGGATCACTGGAAAGTCTGTGTGTAAAGGGGCCCTAAGTGTTTATTTGAGCATTTCTGGATATTGTGTTGATGATTGATGCATCCTCCATGTTTCCTTTCTCCTCTGACATTTAGGATAGAGCTGCACATATGAGTGCATTTACATTAGCTGCAGTCCTGTAACCTCACGTTACAGTCTCTGTTTCTTCTTGTTGGACTGAGACCAACATCCTCAATACATTTTTTTTTTTTGCTAAACCTGGAAATAACCAGCATTTGGCAGAAGCGGTTATCAGTCACCATGTGACATCGGCAGCGACCACATCAGTTCAGTAACAGCAAATCAGATAGGAAAAGAAACACAGAAAAGTCTCTAAGTTTATGGATGAGAGTATTTCCACTTTCAACACAAATCAATGTGAATTGTTTCCCATTTATGTTTTTAACTTTCTCCATGTCAATGAATTCTGGTGTTCTAGTGTATTTAAAGACTTACCTGTATATTTAGTGATTATGACTTTTGATCTTTCAGTATTTTTTAGCCCCTCCACCCGCCATAGCCTAAGGATCATCTCCATTTGGTATCAAACAATGTTGACTGTTTTCTATTATACTTATGTTATGATTGATAAATCCTTTGAACTGAACCTCTGAGTTTGGAATTCTGAATATAATTTTAAGAGCGCAGGTTTTCCCTCTTCACTCCAAATGTACCACTATGAGACACCTTAGAACAGCAGAACTGAGTGTCAGGGCATCATCTTGGAATAGGAGAAGTGTGTAGGCAGACACAAACCTTTTTACTTGTAGTCAAGTGTGCGGATTGTCAGAAAGCTCACATGGTGAAGACAGCTGGAAGCAGGTGTATGCCCAGAGAGGAAGGAAGCATACCCTGGACCTGGAGCCGGGACAGGACAGAAACATTAAATATCATAAGAAAAATAAGTTATACATCAGTTAATGAGAAGAATTGATCATTTAGCTGCCACTAGACACAATCCAAATGCTGGAATCATTTGCCTTTACTGTAAAGGTCTTTTCATACCTCTAGGCTGACAATGGTCAAACTTTAATAACCTCTTCCTATCAGTCATACTACTATTAAACTCATTTTTTTATATGTTATCAATTGATTTTTAAGTCCAGGAATAAATTAACTATACCATTATATGATTTTTTTTATTGACCTTCAGCTCAATCTCGAGCCATGACGACTTGATGGATAAACAGAGCATAGGAAGATTGATCTTGTGCAATTTAGATAAGTTCACCAGGGTCTTCTCCAGACCTAGATGGGTCCACTAGGGTCTTCTCCAAGCCTATATAGGTTCACCAGGGTCTTCTCCAGGCCTAGATGGGTCCACTAGGGTTTTCTCCAAGCCTATATAGTTCCAGCAGGGTCTTCTCCAAGCCTATATAGGTCCACTAGGGTCTTCTCTAAGCCTATATAGGTCCACCAGGGTCTTCTCCAGGCCTAGATGGGTCCACTAGGGTCTTCTCAAAGACTAGATAGGTCCTCCAGGGTCTTCTACAAGCCTATATAGTTCCAGCAGGGTCTTCTCCAAGCCTATATAGGTCCATCAGGGTCTTCTCCAGGCTTAGATAGGTCCACCAGGGTCTTCTCTAAGCCTAGATGGGTCATCCAGGGTCTTCTCCAAGCCTAGTGTAAAGATCCTGTTGTCTTTCTCCAGACTGACCTCTAGTGGCTGTTATTATTCACTTTGCTAAATTGTACTGTAAATCTACTCCTTACCACTGGAGGCTGCTATTGTGTTTCTGGCAAATCGCCCTTTAGTAAGATGGATGATGCTGGACCTGTGAAAACCATCTTGTTTCTTCTTTGAACCTACTTATAGCCACATGGAACATTTAATCATTGCTTGAATATTGTATCTGTCTGTTCTGTCTAGTTGAAGTCTCCAGCTCCTGAGAACTGTCTTACACACACTGTTCTCACCCATCTCCAGATTGTTTCTCCAGACTTTCCCTTCTGCATCCAAGGACTACTGCCACTTCCTGCTGTGTCCTGCTCATGCCCCTCTGGCCATCAGATTCCAGCTGTGTACACTAGTATCATAACAGGTCCACCAGGGTCTTCGCTGTTATCTTGATTATATCAAGCCATCGAGTTGCTGGTCCTCCTCTTTGCCTTGTTCCTTCTATTCTTCCCACCATGATGTCTTCTCCAGTGATCGCTCTTCGTATGATGTGTAGACAGTCGTATCTTGGTGATCCTTCCCTCCAGTGATATGTCTGGTTCATTCCTGTTCTTCTTGTCATCCATGGTATTGATATCATCCTTCTCCAGCTCCACATTATGAAGATGTTGATTCTTCTTCTGTCTTGTTGCTTTATCATCCAGGTGTCACTTCCATGTTACTATAGAATAGACCAGACTATGTACGAGCCGTGTCTCCATCACCAATAGTGAGTGCAGCTCTGGAGTATAATACAGGAGGTAACTCAGGATCAGTAATGTAATGTATGTACACAGTGACTGCACCAGCAGAATAGTGAGTGCAGCTCTGGAGTATAATACAGGAGGTGACTCAGGATCAGTAATGTAATGTATGTACAAAGTGATTGCAACAGCAGAATAGTGAGTGCAGCTCTGGAGGATAATACAGGAGGTAACTCAGGATCAGTAATGTAATGTATGTACACAGTGACTGCACCAGCAGAATAGTGAGTGCAGCTCTGGAGTATAATACAGGAGGTAACTCAGGATCAGTAATGTAATGTATGTACACAGTGACTGCACCAGCAGAATAGTGAGTGCAGCTCTGGAGTATAATACAGGAGGTAACTCAGGATCAGTAATGTAATGTATGTACACAGTGACTGCACCAGCAGAATAGTGAGTGCAGCTCTGGAGTATAATACAGGAGGTAACTCAGGATCAGTAATGTAATGTATGTACACAGTGACTGCATCAGCAGAATAGTGAGTGCAGCTCTGGAGTATCAGGATCAGTAATGTAATGTATGTACACAGTGACTGCACCAGCAGAATAGTGAGTGCAGCTCTGGAGTATAATACAGGAGGTAACTCAGGATCAGTAATGTGATGTATGTACACAGTGACTGCACCAGCAGAATAGTGAGTGCAGCTCTGGAGTATAATACAGGAGGTAACTCAGGATCAGTAATGTAATGTATGTACACAGTGACTGCACAGCAGAATAGTGAGTGCAGCTCTGGAGTATAATACAGGAGGTAACTCAGGATCAGTAATGTAATGTATGTACACAGTGACTGCACCAGCAGAATAGTGAGTGCAGCTCTGGAGGATAATACAGGAGGTAACTCAGGATCAGTAATGTAATGTATGTACACAGTGACTGCACAGCAGAATAGTGAGTGCAGCTCTGGAGTATAATACAGGAGGTAACTCAGGATCAGTAATGTAATGTATGTACACAGTGACTGCACCAGCAGAATAGTGAGTGCAGCTCTGGAGTATAATACAGGAGGTAACTCAGGATCAGTAATGTAATGTATGTACACAGTGACTGCACCAGCAGAATAGTGAGTGCAGCTCTGGAGTATAATACAGGAGGTAACTCAGGATCAGTAATGTAATGTATGTACACAGTGACTGCACCAGCAGAATAGTGAGTGCAGCTCTGGAGTATAATACAGGAGGTAACTCAGGATCAGTAATGTAATGTATGTACACAGTGACTGCATCAGCAGAATAGTGAGTGCAGCTCTGGAGTATCAGGATCAGTAATGTAATGTATGTACACAGTGACTGCACCAGCAGAATAGTGAGTGCAGCTCTGGAGTATAATACAGGAGGTAACTCAGGATCAGTAATGTGATGTATGTACACAGTGACTGCACCAGCAGAATAGTGAGTGCAGCTCTGGAGTATAATACAGGAGGTAACTCAGGATCAGTAATGTAATGTATGTACACAGTGACTGCACAGCAGAATAGTGAGTGCAGCTCTGGAGTATAATACAGGAGGTAACTCAGGATCAGTAATGTAATGTATGTACACAGTGACTGCACCAGCAGAATAGTGAGTGCAGCTCTGGAGGATAATACAGGAGGTAACTCAGGATCAGTAATGTAATGTATGTACACAGTGACTGCACCAGCAGAATAGTGAGTGCAGCTCTGGGGTATAATACAGGAGGTAACTCAGGATCAGTAATGTAATGTATGTACACAGTGACTGCACCAGCAGAATAGTGAGTGCAGCTCTGGAGGATAATACAGGAGGTAACTCAGGATCAGTAATGTAATGTATGTACACAGTGACTGCACAGCAGAATAGTGAGTGCAGCTCTGGAGTATAATACAGGAGGTAACTCAGGATCAGTAATGTAATGTATGTACACAGTGACTGCACCAGCAGAATAGTGAGTGCAGCTCTGGAGTATAATACAGGAGGTAACTCAGGATCAGTAATGTAATGTATGTACACAGTGACTGCACCAGCAGAATAGTGAGTGCAGCTCTGGAGTATAATACAGGAGGTAACTCAGGATCAGTAATGTAATGTATGTACACAGTGACTGCACCAGCAGAATAGTGAGTGCAGCTCTGGAGTATAATACAGGAGGTAACTCAGGATCAGTAATGTAATGTATGTACACAGTGACTGCACCAGCAGAATAGTGAGTGCAGCTCTGGAGTATAATACAGGAGGTAACTCAGGATCAGTAATGTAATGTATGTACACAGTGACTGCACCAGCAGAATAGTGAGTGCAGCTCTGGAGTATAATACAGGAGGTAACTCAGGATCAGTAATGTAATGTATGTACACAGTGACTGCACCAGCAGAATAGTGAGTGCAGCTCTGGAGTATAATACAGGAGGTAACTCAGGATCAGTAATGTAATGTATGTACACAGTGACGGCACCAGCAGTAATAATGTATATAGTATTTATTAATGTGTATCTATGATACAGACATACAATTGTTCTCCAGGTTTCTACACACAGTTATATCTGGGAAGTGACTGAATTCTGTATAAATTTCACAGCAAGTTTCGTAGTTTTTTTATGTCTAACCGAAGGCTTTTTATGAATAATGAGAACGCCTTTCTAATCGCGTTACAAGAGAAGATATTCCCAGTACACCGCTCTATAGGTTTGTATTCTGAATCCTCTTGACCCATCAGACACATCACGACTTTCCGGTCGCACTCGCAGGTATTAGCAGGACATCCCCTCATGTACACACTGTGATCTGTGGATATAAAAGAAACTTCCATCATTTCTCCTCCATGACGGATCTGTGCCCGAGATATGAGACAATTCAGCTGTAATACTGACAGGAGAGAACTAGTGATAAGATAATCTACCCATCACTATCCTGCACTCACATGGATATCACGGTATTTGGGGCACTCAGTCCTCACCATGTATTTGTGTGCTGGCGAGATTCGAGTGTCCCGTCCAGCATGGTTGGCGCCTGATTTTCAGCTCCTAAATATGCTTTTCTGCTTGACAATCACAGTAATTCTCTAGCCATGCTGGGTGTGGCCTTACTGTGATTGGCTGGCCGCCCAGTGTCATATCTATTATAATAAAACCCTAAAGGTACCTTTATACGCCGCTACAACAGGGTGGATACAACCAGCTACACGCTACAAATGTAGCTTGCATCGGCTATATAGCCCATAGTAGCGGCGTGTGAAGACGGTAGGAGGCAGCCGGCAGCAGATACATCTGTTTCCGAGCACACAGGCGATTGTAGCGAGCTGTATCGGTGTGTAAAGAAGGAATAGAAGGGATGTCTATACACCAGGCTATGTACCTGGTATGTAGCTAGGGTGTGACACAGGCTCCGGGTTACCGCGCCCCATCAGCGATCATTGGAGGAAGCTCCTGCGTTACGATTGGTAGTCGCTGCATAGGGCGGCATATTTAAGGAGCTGACCAGTCACACTACACAATTGCTCGAGCGTCATGTATTTCTCAGCCTCCTGCGATGCCTGCCCAATCATGATGTTCTTGCTTTGTCCTATCAGCGTACGGACATCTCGTAATCCACAATTGTGGCACGCCTATGTGCTGTCCCTGCTGCACCAGGTCCGCCCATATTAGCTTGTTGTAGCGGTGTGTAAATGAGGTAAGCTAAGCTACAGATGGCTACTTGTGACACCCGGCGATGTATCTAGCTATAGATGTAACGTAGCGTAGCGCACCTTGTGGCGGCGTGTAAAGGTGGTGCGTTTACCGTTTGTAACCGTTTGTGCGTGCTCGTGCACGTGAAGTAGCTGGTTGTATCCACCCGCCAGTAGCGGCGTGTAAAGGTACCTTAAGGCTACTTCCGTCAGGATGTAACGGTATGCTACATCACATCCTGGCTGAAGTAGCCTCTACACCCACTCTGGGTGTTCTAATATGGCCGCCCGCACACACACACATACATACACACACACACACACACCTCCATGCACTGTCGGCTATACTTACCACCGGCCCTGCGTCTTCCTCGCCGCCGCCTGGATCCTCTTGCCTTCACCGCCAACCGCAGTCCTCCGTTCCACCGACATGTTGCCACCCCCGGAGGACTGAATCCAATATGGCATCCGGGAAGTCTCGCGAGAGTTCCCGGACGCTGTTTTGGAATAAACATGTCGCCGGGACAGGGGAATGGAGGCAAGATGGTGGGGACGGCGGCGCGAACATGCGGCGGCGGGGAAGATGATGACCCGGTGCCTGGTAAGTATGGCAGGCACAGTGCCTTCATCCTCTGCTGACCACTCTGCCCACCGCACTGCCCTGCTGACCACTGTGCCCACCACACTGCGCTGCTGACCACTCTGCCCACCGCACTGCGCTGCTAACCACTCTGCCAACCGCACTGCGCTGCTGACCACTCTGCCCACCGCACTGCGCTGCTGACCACTCTGCCCACCGCACTGCACTGCTGACCACTGAGCCACCGCACACACTGCTGACCACTGAGCCACCGCACAATGCTAACCACTGAGCCATCGTGCAGCGCTAACCACTGAGCCACCGTATACTCTGCTGACCACTGAGTCCCTGTATACTCTGCTAACCACTGAGCTGCCGTACAGTGCTCCATCCTCCCTCACCCTGCCGCTTTGTGCTCCATCCTCCCCCTGCCACTCCATCCTCCCCCTGTTTGTGCTGCTCCGGCTTCGCCCACCCCACCACTTCGTACTCCATCCTCCTCTCCCCCACGGCTCTGTGCTCCAGCCTCCCCCTGCCGCTTCATCCTCCCCCTGCCTGTGCCACTGCATCCTACCCCACTCCACTGCTTCCTCCTCCTTCCTTTGTCCTCCTCTCCTCCGCCACTCCATATTCCGTTCTCCCCCTGCCTGTGCTGCTCCATCCTCCTCCACCGCTTTCTCCTCCTTCCTTTGTCCTCCTCCTTTCCGCCACTCCATCCTCCATCCTCCCCCTGCCTTTGCTGGTCCATCCTCCCCCACCACACCGCTTCGTCTTCTGTGCTCCTCCCCCCACCGCTCTGTGCTCCGTCCTTCCCCTGCTGCTCTGTCCTTCCGTTTCCTGTGCCGCTCCATCCTCCCCCACCCCAGCGCTTCCTCCTCCTTCCTTTATCCTCCCCTCCCCCCTGCCACTCCATCCTCTGTCCTCCCCCTGCCTGTGCTGCTCTGGCCTCCCCCACCTCGCCGCTTCGTCCTCCGTCCTCCTCACCCCCCGCCGCTCTGTGCTCCATCCTCCCCCTGTCTGTGCCACTCCATCCTCCCCCACCCCACCGCTTCCTCCTCCTTCCTTTGTCGTCCTCCACCCGCCAACCCATCCTCCATCCTCCCCCTGCCTGTGCTGCTCCGGCCTCCCCCACCCCGCCGCTTTGTCCTCCATCCTCCTCTCCCTGCCGCTCTGTGCTCCGTCCTCCCCCTGCCGCTCTATCCTCCCCCTGCCACTCTGTCCTCCCCCTGCCGCTCTGTCCTCCCCCTGCCGCTCCGTCCTTCCCCTGCCGCTCCGTCCTCCCGCTACCTCACCGTCCTCCCCCTGCTTCACCGTCCTCCCCCTGCCTGTACCTCTCCATCCTCCCCCACCATTTCCTCCTCCTTCGTCTGTCCTCCCCTGCCGCTCTGTCCTCGCCCTGCCGCTCCGTCCTTCCCCTGCCGCTCCGTCCTCCCGCTACCTCACCGTCCTCCCCCTGCCTCACCGTCCTCCCCCTGCCTGTACCTCTCCATCCTCCCCCACCATTTCCTCCTCCTTCGTTTGTCCTCCCCAACCCCGCCGCTTCATCCTCCGTCCTCCTCCCCCTTGCCTCTCTGTCCTCCATCCTCCTCCCCCTGCTGCTCTGTCCTCGCCCTTCCCCCTGCCACGCCATCCTTCCCCCGCTGCTCCTTCAAAGTTCCTCCCAATTCAGCCCTCACCACCTTCCCCATGCAATCTTTATTTCTATATTCTAGAATACCCGATGCGTTAGAATCGGGAGACCATCTAGTGCTCTATATAAGCCCTGCCACCAGACATCTTGCATACATTGTATCCGGAAACAGAATAGTGTGAGCTTTGGGACTGAGCAAGCAGTGTCTACGGCAGGGGTCTCAAATTCGGCTGGGTTGGTGGGCCGCACGTAGAAAAAAATTGATATGGGGGGCCGCATTGCTTGTAGGATTAAGGATACCTTTACACGTCGCAACAAGGGGTGCAATTATGCGGGGTCTTGCAATCATGCCAACTGCATAAGTGCCAACTGTAGAAGTGCAGTTACATCGGGCAGTTAAACGGAGCAGGAAACGGGTAAGCCAGCGGCGGCCACCAATGAGCGAGGAGTATGCAAAACAGCCGAGCGCTGCGGCCACGATGCAAACAGCGACGCACGATTTCGGCCTCACAGATACCGAGCTGTCAGCCTCCGCCTGCCCGCACCCGCTTGCTGGAGTGGGTGCGACCACCTCCGGCCCCCTCTTGCCCGCCGCTGCCACCTGCCGCTCCATTCCCACCCCTCGCTCCATTCCCCCCCCTCCTTGCTCCATTCCTCCCCCTCTCGCTCCATTCCCCCTCGCTCCCAGCCGCTCCGGTGTCACCCGCACCCGGTGTTTACATCACCACTACAGCAGGTAATGAGTGTGACAGGCTCTGTGCACGTCACTTCAGCCCACCTATCACATGACCGCTCATTACCTGCTGTAGCTTCCGGCGGCAATGTACACACCGGTTGCAGGTGAGACTGAAGCGGATGGGAGGCTGGATGGACATGTGCTCACCACTGGCCCTCCATCCTGCACTGACCACTGGCCCTCCATCCTGACCACTCTGCCTTCATCCTGCACTGACCACTCTGCTTCCATCCTGTGCTGACCACTCTTCTTCCATCCTGTGCTGACCACTCTGCTTCCATCCTGTGCTGACCACTGGCCCTCAATCCTGCGCTGACCACTGGCCTCCATCCTGCGCTGACCACTGGCCTCCATCCTGCGCTGACCACTGGCCCTCCATCCTGCGCTAACCACTGAGCCTGCATCCTCTGCTGACCACTGAGCCTCCATTCTCTGCTGACCAATCTGCCTCCATCCTGCACTGACCATTGGCCTCCATCCTGCGCTGACCACTGAGCCTCCATCCTCTGCTGACCACTAAATCTCCATCCTCTGCTGACCACTGAGTCTCCATCGTCTGCTGACCACTGAGCCTCCATCCTACGCTGACCACTGAGCATCCTGTGCTGACCATTGAGCAACCATCCTCTGCTGACCACTCTGCCTCCATCCTGTGCTGACCACTGAGCCTCCATCCTGTGCTGACCACTGAGCCTCCATCCTGTGCTGACCACTCTGCCTCCATCCTGTGCTGACCACTCTGCCTCCATCCTGTGCTGACCACTCTGCCTCCATCCTCTGCTGACCACTCTGCCTCCATCCTGTGCTGACCACTCTGCCTCCATCCTGTGCTGACTACTGAGCCTCCATCCTGTGCTGACCCCTGAGCCTCCATCCTGTGCTGACCACTCTGCCTCCATCCTCTGCTGACCACTGAGCCTCCATCCTGTGCTGACCACTGAGCCTCCATCCTGTGCTGACCACTGAGCCTCCACCCTGTGCTGACCACTGAGCCTCCACCCTGTGCTGACCAGCAAGCCTCCATCCTGCGCTGACCACTCTACCTCCATCCTGCGCTGACCACTCTGCCTCCATCCTGCGCTGACCACTCTGCTTCCATCCTGCGCTGACCACTCTGCCTCTATCCTGCGCTGACCACTCTGCCTCCATCCTGCGCTGACCACTCTGCCTTCATCCTGAGCTGACCACTCTGCCTTCATCCTGCGCTGACCACTCTGCCTTCATCCTGCACTGACCTCTCTGCCTCCATCCTGCGCTGACCACTCTGCCTTCATTCTGCGCTGACCACTCTACCTCCATCCTGCGCTGACCACTGAGCCACCATGCAGTGCTAACCACTCAGCTACAGTACTGTGCTAACCACTGAGCCACCATACAGTGCTAACCACTGAGCCACCGTACTGTGCAAACCACTGAGCCACTGTACTGTGCTTACCAGTGAGCCACTGTACTGTGCTTACCACTGAGCCACTGTACAGTGCTAACCACTGAGCAACCGTACAGTGCTAACCACTGAGCCACCATATACACTGCTAACTACTGAGCGACCATATACATTGCCAAGCACTGAGCCACCATATACAGTGCTAACCACTGAGCCACCATATACAGTGCTAACCACTGAGCCACCATATACAGTGCTAACCACTGAGCCACCATATACAGTGCTAACCACTGAGCCACCGTATACACTGCTAACCACTCAGCCACCATAGAGTGCTAATCACTGAGTCACCGTGTACAGTGCTAACCACTGAGCCACCTTATGCAGTGCTAACCACTGACCCACCATACTGTGCTAACGACTGAGCCACCATAATGTGCTAAACACTGACCCACTGTACAGTGCTAACCACTGAGCCACCATACAGCTCTAACCACTGAGCCACTGTACAATGCTAACCACTGAGCTACCATACTGTGCTAACCACTGAGCCACCATATACAGTGCCAACCACTGAGTGACCATATACTGTGCTAACCACTGAGCCACCATACAGTGTTAACCACTGAACCACCGTACAATACTAACCACTGAGCCACCATACAGTGCTAACCACCGAGCCACCATATACAGTGCTAACCACTGAGCGACCATATACAGTGCCAACCACTGACCCACCATTCTGTGCTAACCACGGAGCCACCATATACAGTGCTAACCACTGAGAGACACCATATAAAGTGCTAACCACTGAGCCACCATAGAGTGCTAACCACTGAGTCACCGTACACAGTGCTAACCACTGAGCCACATTACTGTTCTAATTATTGAGCCACCATATACAGTGGCAACCACTGAGCCACTATAGAGTGCAAACCACTGAGGCTCCGTATACAGTGCTAACTACTGAGCCAGCATATACTGTGCTAACCCCTGAGCCCCTGTATACTCTGCTAACCACTGAGTCCCTGTATACTCTGCTAACCACTGAGCCGCCGTAAAGCCTGCTAACCACTGAGCCCCCATATACTCTGCTAACCACTGAGCCGCCGTATACTCTGCTAAGCACTCTGCTGCGGGCAGGAGGGGGCCAGGGAACAGTGGCCGGGTGCAGGCAGGAGGGCTCCCGCCATGGCTCCGCCCACCTCTCGGTGCTCCCTCCATGGCTCCGCCCACCTCGCGTCACTCCTGCCATGGCTCCGCCCACCTCGCGTCACTCCCGCCATGGCTCCGCCCACCTCATGTCACTCCCGCCATGGCTCAGCCCACCTAGCCTGCGCTGACCACAGAACCTCCTTCCTGCGCTGACCACAGAGCCTCCTTCCTGCGCTGACCACAGAGCCTCCTTCCTGCGCTGACCACAGAGCCGCCGTCCTCTGCTGACCACAGAGCCTCCTTCCTGCGCTGACCACTCGACCACAGAGCCTCCTTCCTGCGCAATCCACAGACCCGCCGTCCTCTGCTGACCACTCTGCCTCCTTCCTGCGCTGACCACAGAGCCGCCGTCCTCTGCTGACCACAGAGCCGCCGTCCTCTGCTGATCACAGAGCCACCGTCCTCTGCTGACCACAGACCCGCCGTCCTCTGCTGACTACAGACCCGCTGTCCTCTGCTGACCACAGACCCGCCGTCCTCTGCTGACCACAGACCCGCCGTCCTCTGCTGACCACAGACCCGCCGTCCTCTGGTGACCACAGACCCGCCGTCCTCTGCTCACCACAGAGCCCCCGTCCTCTGCTCACCACAGAGCCCCCGTCCTCTGCTCACCACAGAGCCGCCGTCCTCTGCTCACCACAGAGCCGCCGTCCTCTGCTGACCACAGAGCCGGCGTCCTCTGCTGACCACAAAGCCGGCGTCCTCTGCTGACCACAGAGCCGCCCTCCTCTTCTGACCACAGATCCGCCGTCCTCTTCTGACCACAGATCCGCCGTCCTCTGCTGACCACAGACCCGCTGTCCTCTGCTGACCACAGAGCCACCCTCCTCTGCTGACTACAGAGCCGCCCTCCTCAGCTGACCACAGAGCCGCCCTCCTCTGCTGACCACAGAACCGCCCTCCTCTGCTGACCACAGAGCCGCCCTCCTCTGCTGACCACAGAGCCGCCCTCCTCTGCTGACCACAGAGCCGCCCTCCTCTGCTGACCACACAGCCGCCCTCCTCTGCTGACCACACAGCCGCCCTCCTCTGCTGACCACACAGCCGCCCTCCTCTGCTGACTACAGAGCCGCCCTCCTCTGCTGACCACAGAGCCGCCGTCCTCTGCTGACCACAGAGCCGCCCTCCTCTGCTGACCACAGAGCCGCTGTCCTGCGCTCACCACTCTGCCTCCTTCCTGCGCTGATCACTCTGCCTCCTTCCTCTGCTGACCACAGAGCCGCCCTCTTCTGCTGACCACAGAGCCGCCCTCCTCTGCTGACCACAGAGCCGCCCTCCTCTGCTGACCACAGAGCCGCCCTCCTCTGCTCACCACAGAGCCGCCGTCCTCTGCTCACCACAGAGCCGCAGTCCTCTGCTGACCACAGAGCCGCCGTCCTCTGCTGACCACAGACCCGCCGTCCTCTGCTGACCACAGAGCCGCGATCCTCTGCTGACCACAGAGCCGCCCTCCTCTGCTGACCACAGAGCCGCCCTCCTCTGCTGACCACAGAGCCGCCCTCCTCTGCTGACCACTGAGCCGCTGTCCTGCGCTCACCACTCTGCCTCCTTCCTGCGCTGATCACTCTGCCTCCTTCCTGCGCTGACCACAGAGCCGCCCTCCTCTGCTGACCACAGAGCCGCCCTCCTCTGCTGACCACAGAGCCGCCGTCCTCTGCTGACCACAGAGCCGCCCTCCTCTGCTGACCACAGAGCCGCCCTCCTCTGCTGACCACAGAGCCGCCCTCCTCTGCTGACCACAGAGCCGCCCTCCTCTGCTGACCACAGAGCCGCCCTCCTCTGCTGAGCACAGAGCCGCCCTCCTCTGCTGACCACAGAGCCGCCGTCCTCTGCTGACCACAGAGCCGCCGTCCTCTGCTGACCACAGAGCCGCCGTCCTCTGCTGACCACAGAGCCGCCCTCCTCTGCTGACCACAGAGCCGCCCTCCTCTGCTGACCACAGAGCCGCCCTCCTCTGCTGACCACAGAGCCGCCCTCCTCTGCTGACCACAGAGCCGCCGTCCTCTGCTGACCACAGACCTGCCGTCCTCTGCTGACCACAGAGCCGCCCTCCTCTGCTGACCACAGCGCCACCGCACTCACTGCTGACCACTGAGCCACCGCACTCACTGCTGACCACTGAGCCACCGCACTCACTGCTGACCACTGAGCCACCGCACTCACTGCTGACCACTGAGCCACCGCACTCACTGCTGACCACTGCGCCACCGCACTCACTGCTGACCACTGCGCCACCGCACTCACTGCTGACCACTGCGCCACCGCACTCACTGCTGACCACTGCGCCACCGCACTCACTGCTGACCACTGCGCCACCGCACTCACTGCTGACCACTGAGCCACCGCACTCACTGCTGAGCACTGAGCCACCGCACTCACTGCTACCCACTGAGCCACCCCACTCACTGCTACCCACTGAGCCACCCCACTCACTGCTAACCACTCACCCACCGCACTCACTGCTAACCACTGAGCAACCATATACTCTGCTACCCACTGAGCCGCCTGTATACACACAATTAATTTCACCGCACTCCCCTAACTATTACTAAATAAACTATATATAGATTCTAGACTACCCGATTCTTTAGAATCGGGCTCACAGCTAGTATACTATAATTGCCGAATAAGGTGCACCTGGCGCGCGTAGCACTTAAGGCTTTCAGCAGTTGGTCAGAGGGAAAAGGAAAAACACATTCCCGCAAATAAAAGTGAGAGCTCCAGTGATATCTAGACATATAGTATTACATAAACTGTGGTTCTAGCCCAAAAGGATTGCCTGTGTTAGATGCAGTAAATAATTGTTATTAGATACACAGGCGGTGTAGCTTGCTTCACAGCTGGGCTACTTGCTGACTAACAGACACTGCTACTAACCCAAAAGGATTGCCCATGCCAGATGCAGTAAAAAAAATTGTCATTAGATAGACAGGCGGTGTAGCTTGCTTCACAGGTGGGCTACACTGCTGACTACCAGTCACTGCTACTAGCCCAAAGGATAGAAGCAGTAAAAAATTGACTACTAAAGACAGTTGGTGTAGCTTGCCTCACAGCAGTGCTACAATACTAGCCCAAAAGGATTGCCGGAGCTTGATTTGGCCAGATGCTGTGAAAAACACTTGCACAGCACTGGCACAGACCTGCCTGGCAAAAAGTGCTAGGAACTGCTCTAACATAGCCCTCAAAAGTGCTGATATTACAACGTGTCCCTACTGCTGGACCTAATATCAACCAACAGGCCGGACCGCATATCAAATATACAGGTTGGAGGTCACTTGGGTAATAGTGATCATAAAATAATAAGTTTTCACGTATCCTTTAATAAGATGTGTAGTAGAGGGGCTACAGTATGAGATTCAATGGCTAGCACACGATAGGTGTGGGGTATGGTGCTAGTGAAGGAGGCTCGTAAGTCCCACATAAATGTCTATTAGAATCACTGCACACATACACTTAAGGAGTTTTTTTGCTTGTTGGTGAAATTTATTGAAACAAGTGCTCTTATAGTGATTGCGACAGAATGACGTTTCGGTCATTCAAGACCTTGATCACATAAGTCGCTGAAAAAAACAGAGATATATACAATCAGGTGCTGTTGTTACATATATTACATATATACATTATATTTACAGCATAAAATACATGTAAAGTCTAGTATATCCATGTCTGACATCTGGTGATGCTCATAGGAGAAATGCCAAGACTATGGTAAATATGAGAGTATGACTATACAAGTACTGAGAGTGAGATAGGAGGGCACAGATGGTTGCATCATTATTCAAAGTCAATAGTCATGTGTGGAGAAGATATTGAAGCATAAAATAACAAGAGAACATGCCTACCCTTGAGTGTAGAAGTCATGCACCCTCACAGGTCAAAGGAGGACAGGTACTTATCCCTGTCTAAGCTGTATGTCATGCTCAAACGTAATCAAAGGCAATGTAGTCACACACCCCCGGACAGGCAAATCCTACCCCATAAAGGACTTCTACACTTGTGATTCCAATTTTGTGGTCTATGTGATCAAGTGCCCTTGTGGACTGCTGTATGTAGGGGAAACAACCCAGGCAATCAGGAGGAGGATCTCTAGCCATAAATCTGCCATCAGATGTGAATACACCTGGCTACCCCTACCGGCCCACTTCAAAGAAGCTAGACACAACATCTCTCAACTACGCTTCCAAGTGTTAGAAAAGGTACATAGACCCAGAAGAGGGGGTAATCATATCAAACTTCTGAAAGAGCGAGAAACTTATTGGATTTACACACTCGACACCCTAGCGCCTAGGGGTCTCAACCGTGAAATAGAGTGGCATAACTAACAATTGACATTCTTCCCTAGGTCACCTAATCTATACAAATAACAGGGCACGACATAACTCCCTGGTAAGGACAAAAAGCATAGCATTAGTATTTTGGCCATAAGTTTCCTTTCTCTCTCTTTGATTTCTTTTATCTTATTTTTAAGTTTGGACTCCTACTTGTTTTTTTCTGATGTATTATGTGATCACAATGTCTATCAACATATATACCGTACTCACTAATACCCAACATATATCATATATATCATCAGATCTTTGACATACTAGCATCCAGACTCAGTAACCTTAAGTGTTACATTTAACCTTAAAATACATAACAAACCCCACAGTCTGACCACTGTTACCTTGTAACACATTGGGGTCACATCCCTAATAAACCGCTATCCTCTTAACAACATTGCCCTTAAGATTATACTATGATAAAGTATGTGGTGTATCATCACACTGTCATGTGACCCGATGTGATCACATGACTTCTATAAACCTAGCTACCAACCAAAAACATGGCCGCCGCCATAAGCCTGACACTTCATCTGAGCATGTGCGGTGATGTCACATCCTGTCCTGAGATCAGCAATCATCATTTCCTGTCACATGGGCAGAACAGAACAAAAAGGAGCGATACACACCGACCCTTGTCACTCCTCCTTGCTACAACTGAGTGTGAACACACTCCACTGCCGTGCCACCACTGTGAGTGAGCCATGATGACCTGGTCAATTAAGTTAAGTACATTTTTCTCCACACATTGACACAAGCTAATGTTTATGCAACTTACCTCCACAGCCACATAGAGCGACCGCTCTGACCCTGGCTAATCTAAAGGCATTAGTGACCATTACCCTGTACAGGACAGCCCTCAGTTCAGAACTACTAAGGGTAAATGCCTATAACTTTATCATTATACCATTTTCACCAATGGGGATTGAACTAGATCTTTCTAGAAGGTTCTATGACATCACAAGGGGTTTTAAATACACACTATGGCTATTAGGCACTTATATTTAGCAAACTCTTATCACCATGCATGATAAGTAACTATACCACCCTATTCCTCCACCATCATTAATTCCTTCTCCCCTTCTAATCTAAACATACAAATCCCTCTATCCAGGCATACCCGCTGTTCCTATACTGATCATAAGGACCACATCCTTCATGAACCACAACATAGCTCAAGGGTAGGCATGTTCTCTTGTTATTTTATGCTTCAATATCTTCTCCACACATGACTATTGACTTTGAATAATGATGCAACCATCTGTGCCCTCCTATCTCACTCTCAGTACTTGTATAGTCATACTCTCATATTTACCATAATCTTGGCATTTCTCCTATGAGCATCACCAGATGTCAGACATGGATATACTAGACTTTACATGTATTTTATGCTGTAAATATAATGTATATATGTAATATATGTAACAACAGCACCTGATTGTATATATCTCTGTTTTTTTCAGCGACTTATGTGATCAAGGTCTTGAATGACCGAAACGTCATTCTGTCGCAATCACTATAAGAGCACTTGTTTCAATAAATTTCACCAACAAGCAAAAAAACTCCTTAAGTGTATGTGTGCAGTGATTCTAGTAGAGGGGCTACAAGGACACTAAACTTCAGGAAGGCAAATTTTCAACGGTTGAGAGATGATCTCAGTGCAATAAACTGGGATGATGTCCTGAGACATAAAAGTACACAAAGCAAATGGGAGACGTTTATTAGCATCCTGAATAGGGCCTGTGCACAATATATACCCTATGGGAATAAGCATGCTAGAAATAGGAGGAAACCACTATAGGTGCAATAAGTGACAAAAAAAAGCATTTACGGAATTAAAGCAAGTAGGTAGTGATGAGGCATTAAATAAATACAGAAAATTAAATAACATCTGTACAAAGCAAATCAAGGCAGCAAAGATTGAGACAGAGAGACTCATTGCCAGAGAAAGTAAAAATAATCCCAAAATATTTTTTAACTACATAAATAGTAAGAAACTAAAAAATGATTGTGTTGGCCCCCATAAAAATAATCTGGATGAAATGGAGGATGAGGATGAGGAAAAAGCCAATATGCTAAATGACTTTTTTTCAACAGTATTTGCACAAGAAAATCCCATGACAGACAATATGATCAGTGATAACAAAAACTCTCAATTAAATGTAACCTGCTTAACCCAGCAGGAAGTACAGCACCATCTAAAAATCACTAAAGTTGACAAATCCCCAGGCCCGGATGGGATACACCCCAGAGTACTGCAGGAATTAAGTACTGTCATAGAAAGACCATTATTTTTAATATTTAAAGATTCCGTAATAACAGGGTCTGTACCACAGGACTGGCGTATAGCAAATGTGGTGCCAATATTCAAAAAGGGGACAAAAACTGAACTTGGAAATTATAGGCCAGTAAGGGTGATCTTATAATAATGTATAAATATATGAGGGGACATTACAGAGACCTTTTTAATGATCTTTTTACTCTTAGGCCTGAGACTGGGACAAGGGGGCATCCTCTACAGAGACAGGTACAAGGGGGCATCCTCTACATCTGGAGGAAAGAAGGTTTAATCATAATCACAGACGTGGATTCTTTACTGTAAGAGCAGTGAGACTATGGAGCTCTCTGCCACATGATGTTGTAATGAGTGACACAGAACTAATATTTAAGAAGGGACTAGATGCCTTTATTGAAAAATATAATATTACTGGTAATATATACTAGATTCTTTGATAGGGCGTTGATCCAGGGAACTAGTCTGATTGCTGTATGTGGAGTCAGGAAGGATTTTATTTCCCCAATGTGGAGCTTAGTGTTGCCACATGGTTTTTTTTTGCCTTCCTCTGGATCAACATGTTAGACTATGGGTTGAACTAGATGGACTTAAAGTCTTCCTTCAACCTTCACCCACACCCAGCCTCTAGTCCACACCTGACACAATCTTTAGCAGCAGATATATTCAGAACCACAAGTCTGATCCAGACTTTGTCTGATCCATGTATCTTTCAAACTACATCTTTCAAAGTACATTTTCTAAGTACAATACTTAGAAATAGACTAGACATCTATGATACAATATTCCATTCATCACCATTTGTATCTGCTGTATCATCAACCTCATCATCATCATCTAATCGGGCTGTTTCCTCTTCCCACAGGTACGCATTATGATCATCTTACCCACCTACCCAGCTTTGCTAGTCTGCTTATGTACTGTGCATATAATATCAATATATGTTTATATTTTCTTACCTATCATAGTAACATAGTTTTTTTGAGGTTGAAGGAAGACTTTAAGTCCATCTAGTTCAACCCATAGCCTAACATGTTGATCCAGAGGAAGGCAAAAAAACCCATGTGGCAACACTAAGCTCCACATTGGGGAAAAAAATTCCTTCCTGACTCCAGATACGGCAATCAGACTAGATCCCTGGATCAACGCCCTATGAAAGAATCTAGTATATATAACTGGTAATATTATAGTTTTTAAGAAAGGCATCCAGGCCCTTCTTAAATGTTAGTAGTGACTCCCTCATTACACCATCATGTGGCAGAGAGTTCCATAGTGTCACTGCTCTTACAGTAAAGAATCCGCGTCTGTGATTATGATTAAACCTTCTTTCCTCCAGACGTAGAGGATGCCCCCTTGTCCCCGTCTCTGTAGAGGATGCCCCCTTGTCCCAGTCTCAGGCCTAAGAGTAAAGAGATCATTAGAAAGGTCTCTGTACTGTCCCCTCATATATTTATACATTATTATAAGATCACCCCTAAGCCTTCGTTTTTCCAAGCTAAATAACCCCAAGTTTAATAACCTGTCTTGGTATTGCAGACCCCTTAGTCCTCTAATGACTTTTGTCGCTCTTCTCTGGACCCGCTCTAGTTCAGCTATGTCTTTCTTATACACCGGAGACCAGAATTGTACACAGTATTCTAAGTGTGGTCGCACTAGTGACTTGTATATAGTAAAATTATGTTCTCCTCATGAGCATCTATGCCTCTTTTAGTGCACAGCCATTATTTTATTTGCCTTTGCAGCAGCTGCTTGACACTGGCCACTAAATGTGAGTTTGTCATCTACCCATACACCCAGGTATTTTTCAGTGACAGTTTTGCCCAGTGTTTTACAATTAAGCACATAATTATACCTTTTGTTTCCTCTGCCCAAGTGCATGACTTTACATTTATCCCCATTAAAGCTCATTTGCCATTTAGCAGCCCAAACTTCTAGTTTACATAAATCCTCCTGTAATATAAAATTGTCCTCCTCTGTATTGATTACCCTGCAGAGTTTAGTGTCATCTGCAAATATTGAGATTCTACTCTGTATGCCCCTACAAGGTCATTAATAAATATATTAAAAAGAAGCAGGCCCAATACTGACCCCTGTGGTACCCCACTGTTAACTGTGACCCATTCTGAGAGTGTTCCATTAATAACCACCCTTTGTTTCCTATCACTAAGCCAGTTCTTAACCCACTTACACCTATTTTCCCCTATTCCCATTGCCCTCATTTTATGTATCAACCTTTTGTGTGGCACCGTATCAAAAGCTTTTGAAAAGCCCATATACACCACATCCACTGCATTTCTTTGGTCCAGTCAAGAACTTACTTCTTCATAGAAGCTTATCAGATTAGTTTGACAAGAACGGTCCCTCATAAAACCATGTTGATAATGGGTCATGAGGTTATTTTTCTTCAGATACTCCAGTATAGCATCTCTTAGAAAACCCTCTAGGATTTTACCCACAGTAGAGGTTAAGCTTACTGGCCTATAATTTCCAAGTTCAGTTTTTGTCCCCTTTTTGAATATTGGCACCACATTTGCTATACGCCAGTCCTGTGGTACAGACCCTGTTATTATGGAATCTTTAAATATTAAAAATAATGGTCTATCTATGACAGTACTTAATTCCTGCAGCACTCTGGGTGTATCCCATCCGGGCCCGGGGATTTGTCAATTTTAGTGATTTTTAGACGATGCCGTACTTCCTCTTGGGTTAAGCAGGTGACATTTAATTGAGAATTTTTGTTATCACTGATCATATTGTCTGTCATGGGATTTTCTTGTGTAAATACTGTTGAAAAAAAGTCATTTAGCATATTGGCTTTTTCCTCATCCTCATTTCCTGTCTCTGCTTTTCATCATTCCTCATGATCACTCTTCCATGACCTGGAGTGAGTACTAAAGCTCCTCCCAAGTTTTTATTACCTTTGTCTAACTCACAACATCTGCTCACTTCATCCACACTCAGCCTCTAGTCCACACCTGTATCAAAATAAAAGAAGGGGGGAAGGGGAGGAGGGGGGGGGGGGGGGAAAAGGCGCAATAGTGCCCTATCAATGCGGCACTGAGTGTATCAGCGGTGAAGACAGGGATTCACTCACCTGGGGCAGTTGTGTAACCCACAACTGGCTTGAAGGCGTGTTCTATGATTATTTCCAGATAGCTGCTGCAGGACTTCCACCATCCACACGAGTGTGGAGATACATCAGATAATAGGGAAGAAAATGGCAGCGCGGACTGTGACACACCATTTTCTTCCCTATTATCTGATCTAGTCCACACCTGACACATCTTTAGCAGCAGATATATTCAGAACCACAAGTCTGATCCAGACTTTGTCTGATCCATATATCTTTCAAACTACATGTTTCAAAGTACATTTTCTAAGTAGAATACTTAGAAATAGAGTAGAAATGGACTGGAAAAGACTGTCAGGTAAAGGAATATAAAGCCCTCACAATGTTTCCCTTCTAATCTCTACCACCCTTACTACTTCATTTCATATTAAATCCTTAAATCCCTTCCACAAGTAAGAAACTAGTCATCAGCCAACTCATCCTCCCCAGCCATCTTACCTCCTCTTGACTACTATTTATCCCCATACTGGCTGCATCACCTTGTCCTCGGCTCCACCATCCTGTCCTGGACTGCTAGATCTCGTCCCCAGCCACATCTCCACTGGACTGTAGCTCATATCTTGATGGCATTCCACCCCAGACTGAACCCTGGATGCCTCACCTGTCTCACGGCTGCTCCACCAGCCACCCCCGCAATCTCCTCTGTCAACCCCGACTGCCTCGACCGATCCCCCAACTGCCCCATCTGGCCCATCCATCCGACCCCCCGCCTTGCATCTCATCCCCGGTCATCACCTCATCCCGTGACCACTGCCCACTGATGAACAATCACCCACTACCACAACTTTCCCCACTCTGCTTCTGACCCCTGCTGCCACACTCACTCCCTGCTCTCCGTATGCAATGTTTCCGCTACTCATCACTCTCACTCCCATCCTTCTCCACTTCCTACTACCCCCACTTATACCCCCTCCCAGCAACGAAATACTGCTCTCACACTCCATCCTGCCAAACCACCTCACCCACTTCACCAACCTTTTCATTTACTTTCAATCCTCAATCACCAAAAAAGCACGCCCGCCTCGCAAGCTCTCATGCTCCCACTTGCTAACCCTCTGCCTACTCCTCCTCCTTGCCAGTGACATCTCCCCCAATCCTGGCCCCCCCCGCCACATCCCTACAACAACCTTCATCCCACGACCCACTGCCAACCCTCGCAACCTCACCACCACTAGCCCTCGCAACCCCAGCAACATCAGACCCATTCCCCCAACCCATGCCCCACCTACCGCCCTACCCGGCACACTCAGGAATGCCCGCTCAGTGTGCAACAAACTCCCTGACATCCATGATCTCTTTATCTCCAGGAAACTGTCATTCCTTGGCCTCACCGAGACCGGCCTCACCCCCTCCGACACAGCCTCCCCTGCTGCACTATCGTACGGCGGCCTCAGCATGTCCCACACCCCCCGTCCCTCTCGCAAACACGGCGGTGGAGTCGGCATACTGCTGTCCAACTCCTGCGCCTTCAGCCCTATCCCCCCACCCTCATACTTCACTGTCCCCTCCTTCGAAGCCCACTCGGTCCGAATCTTCTCCCCCTGCAACCTCCAACTAGCCATCATCTACCGCTCCCCCGGTCCCATCGCCTCCTTCCTTGACCACTTCACCACCTGGCTACTTCACTTCCTCTCCACTGACATCCCCTCCATCATCATGGGCGACTTCAATATCCCCATTGACACTCCCTGCCCAGCCGCCTCCAACCTTCTTTCCTTGACCACTTCCCTAGGGTTCTCCCAGTCGTCCTCCTCTCCCACCCACGAACAAGGCCACACGCTTGACCTAATCTTTACCCGCCTTTGCTCCCTCTCTAACCTCACAACCTCGGAACTCACACTGTCTGACCACCATCTCTTGACCTTCTCCACCCTCTCCTCCCCTGCCACACTACCCCCTCTCCGCAAACTTGATCACCCTTGCCGAAATCTAAAAGATCTTGATCTTCCTTTATTTTATGAATCACTCCTCCCTCTCACCGACATACCCTCCGCTGACAACATTGACATTGCCACCACCCTATACAACACCACCATAACAAACGCTCTCGACCTAGCGGCCCCCCTCACTCTCCATGCTCCACGCATTAACAGGCAACCCTGGCACACCACCCTCACTAAAAAGCTGAGACGGGAGTCCAGGGTCGCTGAGAGGAGATGGAAAAAGTCCCACACCCCCGAGCACTTTGCTCTGTTCAAGCAATCCATCACTGACTTCAAGACGGCACTTGCTACCGCCAAGCAAGTGTTCTTCTCATCCCTTATAACCTCTCTGTCCCGCAACCCCAAACAGCTCTTCAAAACTTTCAACTCCATACTTCGCCCGCCTGGTCCTCCCCCTGCTCACCTCATCTCTGCTGAAGACTTTGCAACCTTCTTCAAGGAGAAGATCAACAAGATCAGAAACAGCTTCGGTCCACTATCCCCACAACTCCCCTTCCCACCTACACTGCCCTCCTCCTCCGTCAGCCACTTCCCCCCCATAACTGAAGACCAACTCTCCTCCCTCCTGTCAAAATCACACCTCACCACCAGCGCCCACGACCTGCTCCCATCCCACCTCATTCCGAACCACACCTCCATTTTCATCCCAGCCCTCACCCACCTCTTTAACCTTTCACTTAGCACTGGTTCCTTCCCCTCGGCCTTCAAACACGCCCTAATCACGCCCATCCTAAAAAAACCTCACTTGACCCTACCTCTGTCTCTAACTATCGCCCCATATCTCTTCTCCCATTCGCCTCTAAGCTACTTGAACAGCACGTCCACTCCGAGCTGTCCTCTCACCTCTCCTCGTGCTCCCACTTCGACCGCCTACAGTCCGGCTTCCGACCCCTCCATTCCACTGAAACAGCCCTGACCAAAGTCACCAACGACCTACTGACCGCCAAGAACAAACACCACTACTCCATCCTCCTCCTCCTTGACCTGTCTGCCACCTTCGACACGGTTGACCACTCCCTCCTTCTCCGGATCCTGGAATCCCTCGGCATCACCCACCTTGACCTCTCCTGGATCTCCTCATACCTAGCGGACCGGACCTTCAGCGTCTCCCACCCCCACACCTCCTCCTCACCCTACCCCTTTCTGTTGGAGTCCCCCAAGGTTCGGTCCTGGGACCCCTACTTTTATCCATGTACACCCTCGGCCTAGGGCAACTCATTGAGTCCCATGGCCTCCAGTACCACCTCTACGCCGATGACACCCAAATCTACCTGTCTGGCCCTGACATCACCTCCCTACTCTCCAAAATCCCACAATGCCTTTCTGCCATCTCATCCTTCTTCTCTGCTCGCTTCCTTAAACTCAACATGGACAAAACTGAATTCATAGTCTTCCCCCCAAGAAATTCCACCCCACCTCCCAACCTAGCCATCTGCATCAACGACTGCGCCCTCTCCCCAGTCCCCCAAGCCAAGTGCCTCGGGGTAATCCTTGACTCCTCCCTATCCTTCAAGCCCCACATCGAGGCCCTCACCACATCCCTCCGGCTCCAGCTCAAGAACATCTCGCGGATCCACTCCTTCCTCACCCACGACACCGCTAAAACACTCATTCATGCTCTTATCATCTCCCGCCTTGACTACTGTAAACCTCCTTCTCAATGGCCTCATGGCTAACTCCCTCACACCTCTCCAATCTATCCTCAATTCCGCTGCACGCCTAATCCATCTGTCCTCCCGCTACTCCCCTGTCTCCCCCCTCTGCCAAGCCCTTCACTGGCTCCCCGTCTCCAAGAGATCCCAATTCAAAACACTAACCATGGCGTTCAAAGCCATACACAACCTGGCCCCACCATACATCTCCGACCTGGTCTCCCGATACCTACCCTCACGCAACCTCTGCTCCTCCCAAGAACTCCTCCTCTGCTCCCCCCTCATCACCTCTTCGCACAACCGAGTCCAGGACTTCTCCCGGGCATCTGCCTTACTCTGGAACTCCCTGCCCGAACACGTCAGACACTCTCCTACCCTGAGTAGCTTCAAGTGTCACCTGAAGACTCACCTATTCCGTCAAGCCTACAACCTGCCATGAGACCCAGGCGACCGCCCCATACCTGACATTCCCCCATCCTACTGTATCCTAACCCGCCCTCAAAGACTGTGAGCCCTCGTGGACAGGGTCCCTGCCCCTCCTGTACCTGTACGTCCTAATCGCCTAGATTTAGTGTACTTGTTCTTGTCTCCCTTATCCTCATGTAAAGCGCCATGGAACCTAATGGCGCTATATAAATAAATAATAATATTAATAATAATAACCTTAAAAACTATGTTACTATGTTACTATGAACTAGCCCAGTAGCCCTCAAAAGGGGTGATATTACAACTGGTCCCTACTCCCTAAACCTATTTCTCTATCTAACTTGAAATTCGCTCGCTATCTGGCTGACACTGTAACACTGTATAGCGCCCACAGCAGCCGTGGTGCCGTCTGATTCAGAGCTGCAGCACTGAGGAAATAGTGGTGACGAGGAAAATGGCCGGGTCTTATAGGGCAAGGACTTGTGACATACACAGCCAATGACACATGCCCTTGCTTGTGTGCAAACAATGCACTTTGCTGTGTGTGAGTGTGATTGGCTGACAGCCTGCACCGCCCCACTGTATATGCGGGAAAGAAAAAAAAAATGGAGATGGGCATTATTTCAGCACAGATCTACCCCCCGCACACTATACACTGAAACTGTAGATTAACATTGAATATCAGTATTACTGTGAACATCCAGTTATGTTTTTAGTGAATGAAGCGTTATCTAATATATAAAAGCCGAAGGCCACTTCCGGAATAGCCGAAGGCTACTTCCGTGATGGCCTCCGGACCCATGGTGGTGACGTCACCACTGCGCGGTCCCCCGGCTACAGGGAGCGGCGGAGGAACGTTCCGCTCTCGGAAGTTCC
Organism: Allobates femoralis; assembly: GCA_033576535.1. Taxonomy (NCBI): domain Eukaryota; kingdom Metazoa; phylum Chordata; class Amphibia; order Anura; family Aromobatidae; genus Allobates; species Allobates femoralis. The sequence continues at coordinate 50,295,886 of JARQOC010000009.1, read as the reverse complement.
GTCCGCCCTCCAGCCTCTCCCCTCCACCCACTACCGTACCTAGCGTGGAGCAGGGGGCCGAGCGCCCCCTGCCCAAGGCATGAGGGGCCCATTGCCCCCACACCCTGGGGGGCCCCGTGCTGCCAGCCGCCCACCGCGCGCCCGGGAGAGGAGGGACTGAGGACGGGACTTCCTGTCCTGCTCCTCTCCTCCTACACCAGACGCACGCCGGCCGCGGTGAGTCTACACCCCCCACCCAACTACGCCTCTACCCTCCAGCCTCTCAGCCTCCCCTGCCCTCCAGCCTCTCCAGCCTCCCTGCCCTCCAGCCTCTCCAGCCTCCCCTGCCTCCACCCTCTCCAGCCTCCCTGCCTCTAGCCTCTCCAGCCTTCCTGCCCTCCAGCTTCTCCAGCCTCCCCTGCCCTCCACCCCTCCAGCCTCCCAGCCTCCCCTGTCCTCCAGCTTCTCCAGCCTCCCCTGCCTCCCCAGCCTCTCCAGCCTCCCCTGCCCCCCAGCCCCTCCAGGCTCCCCTGCCCTCCAGCCTCTTCAGCCTCGCCTGCCTCCAGCCCCTCCAGCCTCCCCTGCCCTCCAGCCCCTCCAGCCTTCCCTGCCCTCCAGCCTTCCCTGCCCTCCAGCCTCCTTACCCTCCAGCCTCCCCTGCCCTCCATGCCCCTCCAGCCCCTCCAGCCTCCCCTGCCCTCCAGCCCCTCCAGCCTCCCCTGCCCTTCAGCCACTCCAGCCTCCCCTGCCCTCCAGCCTCTCCAGCCTCCCCTGCCCTCCAGCTTCTCCAGCTCTCCAGCCTCCCCTGCTCCCAGCCTCTCCAGCCTCCCCTGCCTCCCCAGCCTCTCCAGCCTCCCCTGCCTACCAGCCCCTCCAGCTTCCCTGCCCTCCAGCCTCTCCAGCCTCCCCTGCCCTCCAGTCCCTCCAGCCTTCCCTGCCCTCCAGCCCCTCCAGCCTCCCCTGCCCTCCAGCCCTCCCCTGCCCTCCAGCCCCTCCAGCCTTCCCTGCCCTCCAGCCTCCCTTGCCCTCCAGCCTCCCTTGCCCTCCAGCCTCCCTTGCCCTCCAGCCTCCCTTGCCCTCCAGCCTCCCCTGCCCTCCAGCCCCTCCTGCCTCCCCTGCCCTCCAGCCACCCCTGCCCTCCAGCCCCTCCAGCCTTCCCTGCCCTCCAGCCTCCCTTGCCCTCCAGCCTCCCTTGCCCTCCAGTCACCCCTGCCCTCCAGCCCCTCCAGCCTTCCCTGCCCTCCAGCCTCCCTTGCCTTCCAGCCTCCCTTGCCCTCCAGCCTCCCCTGCCCTCCAGCCCCTCCAGCTTCTTCCCTCCAGCCTCCGCTCTTCCCTCCAGCCTCCGCTCTCCCCTCCAGCCTCCGCTCTCCCCTCCCCCTCTCCCCTCTAGCCTCTGCTCTCCCCTCCAGCCTCCACCTCCCCTCCAGCCTCCGCTCTCCCCTCCAGCCTCCGCTCTCCCCTCCAGCCTCCGCTCTCCCCTCCAGCCTCTGCTCTCCCCTCCAGCCTCTCCTCTGCTCTCTCTCTCCCCTCCAGCCTCTCTCGCCTCTCCCCTCCAGCCTCTGCTCTCCCCTCCAGCCTCTGCTCTCCCCTCCAGCCTCTGCTCTCCCCTCCAGCCTCTGCTCTCCCCTCCGCCTCTCCCCTCCAGCCTCTGCTCTCCCCACCAGCCTCCGCTCCTTTCCAGCCTCCGCTCTCCCCTTCAGCCTCCGCTCTCCCCTTCAGCCTCCGCTCTCCCCTCCAGCCTCCGCGCTCCCCTCTCAGCCTCTCCCCTCCAGGCTCTCCCCTCCAGCCTCCGCTCTCCTTTCCAGCCTCTGCTCTACCCTTCAGCCTCGCTCTCCCCTTCAGCCTCCGCTCTTCCCTCCAGCCTCTGCGCTCCCTCCAGCCTCTCCCCTCCCCTCCAGCCTCTCCCCTCCAGGCTCTCCCCTCCAGCCTCCACTCTCCCCTCCAGCCTCCGCTCTCCCCTCCAGCCTCCGCTCTCCCCTCCAGCCTCTGCTCTCCCCTCCAGCCTCTGCTCTCCCCTCCAGCCTCTCCAATCCCGCCTCCACTCTCCCCTCCCGCCTCTCGCCTCTCTCCTCCCGCCTCTGCTCTTCCCTCCAGCCTCTGCTCTCCCCTCCAGCCTCTGCTCTCCCCTCCAGCCTCCGCTCTCCCCTCCAGTCTCCGCTCTCCCCTCCAGTCTCCGCTCTCCCCTCCAGCCTCTGCTCTCCCCTCCAGCCTCTGCTCTCCCCTCCAGTCTCCGCTCTCCCCTCCCGCCTCTGCTCTCCCCTCCAGCCTCTCCAATCCCACCTCCGCTCTCCCCTCCCGCCTCTCCCCTCCCGCCTCCGCTCTCCCCTCCAGCCTCTGCTCTCCCCTCCAGCCTCTGCTCTCCCCTCCAGACTCTGCTGTCCCCTCCAGCCTCTCCCCTCCAGCCTCTCCCCTCCAGCCTCTCCCCTCCAGCCTCTGCTCTCCCCTCCAGCCTCCGCTCTCCCCTCCAGCCTCCGCTCTCCCCTCCAGCCTCCGCTCTCCCCTCCAGCCTCTGCTCTCCCCTCCCGCCTCCGCTCTCCCCTCCCGCCTCTCCCCTCCCGCCTCCTCGCTCCCTTCCAGCCTCCGCTCTCCCCTCCCGCCTCCGCTCTCCCCTCCCGCCTCTGCTCTCCCCTCCAGCCACTAGCGTAGTCAGCGGGGGGGCAGGGGGGGCCCATTGCCCGCCACCTGGGGGGCCCTGTGCTACCAGCAGCAGCCGCCGTGCGCCCGGAGAGGAGAGAGGGAGCACGGGACTTCCTGTCCTGCAGCTCTGCCCGCCCCTCCTCTCCTCCTACACCACACGCACGGCGGCCGCAGTCAGTGTCCACCCCCCGCCCAGCTACGCGTCCTCTACCCTCTCCAGCCTCCAGCCGTCCTCTGCCCCCTCCAGCCTCCAGCCGTCCTCTGCCCCCTCAAACCTCCAGCCGTCCTCTGCCCCCTCCACCCTCCAGCCGTCCTCTGCCCCCTCCACCCTCCAGCCGTCCTCTGCCCCCTCCACCCTCCAGCCGTCCTCTGCCCCCTCCACCTTCCAGCCGTCCTCTGCCCCCTCCAGCCTCCAGCCGTCCTCTGCCCCCTCCAGCCTCCAGCCGTCCTCTGCCCCCTCCAGCCTCCAGCTGTCCTCTGCCCCCTCCAGCCTCCAGCCGTCCTCTGCCCCCTCCAGCCTCCAGCCGTCCTCTGCCCCTCCAGCCTCCAGCCGTCCTCTTCCCCCTCCAGCCTCCAGCCGTCCTCTGCCCCCTCCAGCCGTCCTCTGCCCCCTCCAGCCTCCAGCCGTCCTCTGCCCTCTCCAGCCTCCATTCGTCCTCTGCCCTCTCCAGCCTCCAGCCGTCCTCTGCCCTCTCCAGCCGTCCTCTGCCCTCTCCAGCCGTCCTCTGCCCCCTCCAGCCGTCCTCTGCCCCCTCCAGCCGTCCTCTGCCCCCTCCAGCCTCCAGCCGTCCTCTGCCCCCTCCAGCCTCCAGCCGTCCTCTGCCCTCTCCAGCCTCCAGCCGTCCTCTGCCCTCTCCAGCCTCCAGCCGTCCTCTGCCCTCTCCAGCCTCCAGCCGTCCTCTGCCCTCTCCAGCCTCCAGCCGTCCTCTGCCCTCTCCAGCCTCCAGCCGTCCTCTGCCCCCTCCAGCCTCCAGCCGTCCTCTGCCACCTCCAGCCTCCAGCCATCCTCTGCCCTCTCCAGTCGTCCGGGGGTGGCCACATGTTGACTCAGGATCCAGGCGCCGGAGAAGACGCAGGGTCGGTGGTAAGTATAGCGTAGTGTGTGTATGTGTGTGTATGTGTGTGTATGTGTGTGTGTGTGTGTGTTTGTGTATGTGTGTGTATGTGTGTGCATGTCTGTGTATGTACGTGTGTGTGTGTATGTGCTGACCACTCTGCCCACGGCGCTGCGCTGACCACTCTGCCCACGGCGCTGCGCTGACCACTCTGCCCACGGCGCTGCGCTCACCACTCTGCCCACGCCGCTGCGCTGACCAATCTCACCGCACTCACTGCTAACCACTGAGCCACCGCATTCACTGCTAACCACTGAGCCACCGCACTCACTGCTAACCACTGAGCCACCACGCGCAGTGCTAGCCACTGAGCCACTATATACTCTGCTACCCACAGAGCCGCCTGTATACACACAATTAATTTCACCCCACTACCCTAACTATTAGTAAATAAACTATATATGGATTCTAGACTACCCGATTCTTTAGAATCGGGCTGCCATCTAGTCAAACATAAACTCGAACCTCCAAATTTGAAGCAAATTGTTCGCATTCGTTGAATGACTCGAACATCACCCAAAACAGCTCGAATTTGAGATCAGTGAACAATTCGAATCGACACCGCCTATCTTTAGTGATGACCCGGCCCCACAGATCTCAGTCCGGTATCTACATACAGTTGTGTCCTGCATCACATGACCTGACGCTGCTCGTCTGAAGAGATTTCCAGTTTGATGATTTATCAAGGACAAAATTGTAATTGTTCTTTTTCCCACAATGTCCTCAAGTGTCCTAACCCCGAGGAGACCCCCAGACTTACCACAGGTGATGACCCTGAGGAGACCCCCAGACTTACCACAGGTGATGACCCCAAGGAGACCCCAGACTTACCACAGGTGATGACCCCGAGGAGACCCCCAGACTTACCACAGGTGATGACCCCGAGGAGACCCCCAGACTTACCACAGGTGATGACCCCGAGGAGACCCCCAGACTTACCACTGGTGATGACCCGAGGAGACCCCCAGACTTACCACAGGTGATGACCCCAAGGAGACCTGACCCTGAGGAGACCCCCAGACTTACCACAGGTGATGACCCCGAGGAGACCCCCAGACTTAACACTGGTGATGACCCCAATGAGACCCCTGGACTTACCACTGGTGATGACCCCAATGAGACCCCTGGACTTACCACTGGTGATGACCCCGAGGAGACCCCCAGACTTACCACAGGTGATGACCCCGAGCAGACCCCTAGACTTACCACAGGTGATGACCCCATTACTGTAGGTGTAAGAGTAACGCTCCATAAAGGGGTGACAGTAAGAATTACGGGATCTAATATAGCAGCAAGTTAGAAAAGCACAGCATCTGAGGAAGGAGAATAGAGAATAAGGTCACCGAGGTATTTGAGCCGAGGGAAGGGGGGGCGGCAGGAATAATCCTGTTAGTCCATAGAAAACCAATACAGTGAACCATTTTTTCATAGGGTGATTTTTCCTTGCTGGATTTTCATTGTTTTTGCCCTTTCTTCCAAGTGGCAGAAATATTGAATATCAATAATTTTTGATAATACATTAGGTGACATATGATAATGATTTTTCCAATAAGACCAGATTTGATTCCATTAATGTTATATAGATGAGACAACAAGGCACAACTAATTTAAAAACAATTTACCTTAAATAAATAAAGACACTTCAGAATGTTGTGGGCTAAAATTATGGTACTTTTATTAAGGTTTACACATCCATAAATTAACCGTTAGAATAAAATTCCACCAATAAATATAATAAATACCAATAACTCTTTTAATCTAATATATAAAGCTAAATGTGTGTGTGTGTATATCCGGGATTGGCATCTACACCGTCGCAACTATAGCCACAAAATTTTGCACAGTCACACGTTTCAACCCTGGGAGCGTCATAGGCTATGTTGTGAGGTGAAATTTTAACCCCGCATATTCCAATTCACCAAACAATTTTGCCCCTATCTACATAATGGAGAAAAAGTGAATGGAAAAGTGTTGGAGGAAAATCGACAGCTGTCAGCTATAGCCACAAAATTTTGCACAGTCACACGTCAGGACCTCGGGAGCGTCATAGGCTATGCTGTGAGGCGAAATTTTAACCCCGCGTATTCCAATTCACCAAACAATTTTGCCCCTATCTACATAATGGGGAAAAAGTGACAGTTACCAGTTGACAGTTGTGAATGAGAGGGGCTTAATGACGTCGCCAAAGACTAACAGCACATACCAGCATATAGTCACTAAGGTGGGGCCCTAACATGGGATATTCACCACGCACGGGGACATGTGTACACACCACACGCACACAAAGAGTAACAGCAAGTGTATAATCTCTAAAGTGCAGCCACAACATTGGATACTGACCGCGCACCCGAACAAACACACACCACAAAGAGACACACACAACACAGAGACATACACACCCCACGGGGACACACACACCCTATAGCGACACATGCACTCACCCCACAGGGACACACACACACACCACAAAGAGACACACACACACACCACGCAGATCGCCCCAACAGGGACACACACATAGCGACCCTATAGGGACACATGCACTCACCCCACAGGGACACACACACACCACAAAGAGACACACATACACCACACAGACCCCCCACAGGGACACACACACACATACACACCCTATAGGGACACATGCACTCACCCCAGAGGGACACACCACACCACAAAGAGACACACACAGCACAGAGACACACAACCCACACAGACACCCGTCCCACAGGGACACACACAAATACACACCCTATAAGGACACATGCACTCACCCCACAGGGACACACACACACACCACAAAAAGACACACACAACACAGAGACACACACACCACACAGACCCCCCACAGGGACACACACACATACACACCCTATAGGGACACATGCACTGACCCCACAGTGACACACACACACCACAAAGAGACACACACAACACAGAGACACACACACCACACAGACCCCCCCCCCCACAGGGACACATGCACTCACCCCACAGGGACACACACACACCACAAAGAGACACACACACCACACAGACCTGCCCCCACAGGGACACACACACATACACACACCCTATAGGGACACATGCACTCACCCCACAGGGACACACACATACACACAGCCCAGGGACACACACACCACACAGACAGATACAGATGTGCACAAATCACCTCACACAACTCGCCTCATACGTGTGCTATCTTTAATTTCTAAATATAAACATCTGATTAAAAACAGCCAATGTGTAACACATGTGCCATATAGGGAATTAAGGCAGATGTCAGTCACATGAGCTGTCTATTATGTGTATGTGTGAGGTAACATATACTGCCCGGCCAGGGGGAGGGTTTACTGTTGGCTGGAGATTTATCAGGCTGCCTATAGCAACCAATCACACCTCAGCTTCTATTTTCTTACAGGTCATTAATATGATATATTCAAATTCTATTTTGTTATAGCTAACAGCAGTTATTTATTAACCCGGGTGTAGCCGGGTACTACAGCTAGTATTAGATACAAATATATACATAAATATAGCCCGCAGCTTCTATAAAGGACTATACAACCCCCAAAGCCTGCTCCCACTGTGATGTCACCACTCTCCCAATGCTAGATCTGATTGATTAATAAAGGAATATTTCTCTTATTCTGCGGCTCATAGTGGACAGATGATTATTGTACGATTCAGACGTTATTGGTACTGTTATCTGTGGTGTTACTGACACACCCCAGGGTTATATGGGGACTCGGGTATTGGGATGTCACTGGTGGCCTGCCCGACCTATGGCCCTGGTGGTCAGCTTTAAAAAAGGGGAAAATTGAGATGGGGATAAAGTTCACGTGACGCCACCTGTGGTTTCTGGTGACTGCACCAGCGCTGCCTGGGGCCTCCAGGGATGATGGATGGGCAGCTAGGTGTTGAAGCTCCCCACAGGCGGAGCTGGATCCCTGGGGAGTTTGGTAGGGATGATGAGGGATGGAGCAGGGATTTGGCAGGTGGTTAGATAATGGGACAGTCTCTATGTAAGGCAGGGGCGAGGGTGAGGAATCGACACACACCACAGGCTGTTTCTTTACCTTTTACTGATGGTATTGCAGGTAAAAGTCCGGTGTACTGCCGGGTGTTCAGGAGGCACTTCTGGATCTGCACAGTGAGTGGATATAAGGCCTCCTTGTCTCTTTTCCCGTGTGTGTGAAGCCTCTGCCCCGTGTAAATCTTGCCAGGCCTCCTCTGCTCTCCTAACACCTGTGCTGTTGTTGGGAAACCCACGTTGGACTGCCGCTATTCCTCTCTCCGCGGTGCCTGGCTCCCTTGTTGGTGGTTGTACAGATGCCGGGAGACTGGAGTCTCCACGGTAAAGCGGTATTCTCTGCTGGGCTAGGTGCTCTCCGGCAGACTCGGACTCCAGTGTCTGGGGTGCTTTCTGGGGTGAACCTAAGATGGATTCTCGATCCCCAATTGGCTCTTTCTCCGTTCTCTCCTCGCCTTCCGACCCTACTCCTAGGCCCTGCAGTACTACTCCGAAGGCTGTTCAGGGTCACTTGCTGGGGCCTAGCGCGGCACCAACCACCGGGGCGTCTTCACAGCTCTTGTAGCGTCTGCACACTCTAACTCCGCCCCCAGCACCAGTATTTATAGGGAATCTTGCCTAAGAGCTGCAAGTTTAGCTCCCCCTACTGTGCTAGGGTGGAAGGTGTTGTTTGTGTCTCTGTACCCACTGTAGAAACCCATCCGTGCTGAAGGTGACACTGTGGTTACTTGTGTGCGCAGGGTGCCACATTACATAGGACTGCAGGTGACATATACTACATTATCTGTACTCAGAGATATCACTGTGTTATCTGTGGTGTTACATAGGACTGCAGGTGACATCTACTACATTATCTGTACTCAGAGATATCACTGTTATCTGTGGTGTTACATAGGACTGCAGGTGACATCTACTACATTATCTGTACTCAGACATATCACTGTGTTATCTGTGGTGTTACATAGGACTGCAGGTGACATCTACTACATTATCTGTACTCAGAGAGATATCACTGTGTTATCTGTGGTGTTACATAGGACTGCAGGTGACATCTACTACATTATCTGTACTCAGATATATCACTGTGTTATCTGTGGTGTTACATAGGACTGCAGATGACATCTACTACATTATCTGTACTCAGATATCACTGTGTTATCTATGGTGTTACATAGGACTGCAGGTGACATCTACTACATTATCTGTACTCAGAGAGATATCACTGTGTTATCTGTGGTGTTACATAGGACTGCAGGTGACATCTACTACATTATCTGTTCTCAGAGATATCACTGTGTTATCTGTGGTGTTACATAGGACTGCAGGTGACATCTACTACATTATCTGTACTCAGAGATATCACTGTGTTATCTGTGGTGTTACATAGGACTGCAGGTGACATCTACTACATTATCTGTACTCAGAGATATCACTGTTATCTGTGGTGTTACATAGGACTGCAGGTGACATCTACTACATTATCTGTACTCAGAGATATCCCTGCGTTATCTGTGGTGTTACATAGGACTGCAGGTGACATCTACTACATTATCTGTCCTCAGAGATATCACTGTGTTATCTGTGGTGTTACATAGGACTGCAGGTGACATCTACTACATTATCTGTCCTCAGAGATATCACTGTGTTATCTGTGGTGTTACATAGGACTGCCGGTGACATCTACTACATTATCTGTACTCAGACTTATCACTGTGTTATCTGTGGTGTTACATAGGACTGCAGGTGACATTTACCACATTATCTGTTCTCAGAGATATCACTGTGTTATCTGTGGTTTTACATAGGACTGCAGGTGACATCTACTACATTATCTGTACTCAGAGATACCACTGTGTTATCTGTGGTGTTACATAGGACTGCAGGTGACATCCACTACATTATCTGTACTCAAGGATATCACTGTGTTATCTGTGGTGTTACATAGGACTGCAGGTGACATCTACTACATTATCTGTACTCAGATATCACTGTGTTATCTGTGGTTTTACATAGGACTGCAGGTGACATCTACTACATTATCTGTACTCAGAGATACCACTGTGTTATCTGTGGTGTTACATAGGACTACAGGTGACATCCACTACATTATCTATACTCAGAGATATCACTGTTATCTGTGGTGTTACATAGGACTGCAGGTGACATCTACTACATTATCTGTACACAGAGAGATATCACTGTGTTATCTGTGGTGTTACATAGGACTGCAGGTGACATCTACTACATTATCTGTACTCAGAGATATCATTGTGCTATCTGGGGTGTTACATAGGACTGCAGGTGACGTCATCTATTACTGTATATAAAGTCTCTTACCTGTCCAATTTCTGCAGTGTCTGATTGTTTGTAGTATTTGCACAGGCACAGCCATAAGGTAGAGCCTCTACTATTTCTTTGTTCGTTGTTTCCTTCAGCATGTCCGTGAAATCTTTGGTCTCGTATATGACTCCTTCCACCGATCCTAGAAAATAAACCCGGAGATCCCGGTGTTGTGTGATCTTGTGTGGGGTGTAAAGGTTTGGGGCTGAGGCTTGGAGTCAGGTGTGTCCCTGCTCCTCTGATGTCACTTGTGGCCCCTGCAGAGTATTACATCTCCAGATAATATCAGGACTTACCGAGACTAAGGAGGAGCAGCAGACAGGTGATCATTGTGCACAGGAGACCGAGGAGAAGATCCAGGAGAAGGAGATCTGTAAGGAGAATCATAGAAAGTCACAGGATCCTGAGCTCGGCTCTTGCCGTCTGCTCCATCTGTATCTCTGGCGCCCCTGCGGCCAGGCTGCCACAAATGGTACTACATGTAACTATATGTGATATCATGCCTGGAGGTAAGTGGAGGACACTTTGCTCAGACTCTCAAATACACCGAACACATCTGAACTTCAGGCCAGGAAGTGCTGGGTGGAAGAGACTCACAGATAGGGCAGTTCCCCCTTTCCGGCTGGAGGGAGAAGTTAGGTTATGGGTGGATTACAACAAGGAGAGGTCTAGTCAGTACTGGGTCACTTAAAAGTTAGCATGGAACGTAGAGTCAAGAGCTAGGCCAATGGCCTGGTGAGACAAACCTGCTGCCGGCTGTTGAAGCTGAGCAGAAGAGCTAGCTGCAGGAGGGGAAGCAGCCCGAAATTGATCAGGAATACTTCTGGACCAATTATGAAGCTGGAGGTCACTAGGTCTTTATGTCTAGTGGCTACTTTTGTGGACCTTTCCGATGCTCATGAGGCTATATAGGGTCAGAAGACCAAAACTGTCACTCACAGGACCCGCAGCTACCTGTCTGGAGGGGAACAGATTCCACGGACATTGAGGAGAGGAAAGGGGTAGCAAAGTGTCATGATTGGGAAGTCAGCTGGGAGGCCATATACCCTGTGTCTCTGCAAGGCGGACTTCAACATATCTCTGGGCTGGTCAGGCTGTGCTCCTGGTGAGCATTGTACCCCGGCTGTGTTGTAATCTTGAACTACTACAAATAAAGGGTAAAAATCACAGAGACTGTTGTTGTTGTTTGCTCCTTTCTGGGTCCTCCTGCACCTTTACCCTCATCCTCCTCCTCTGCACCATCCACCATTCAATCCAGCCTTCTACACCTTTCAAAGGACCTGTGGCCTAGCTGATGAGGGCCCACCACCTGGCTACCCTACCATCTTTCATTGGAAGCCTCCACAGCAGCCCCTGGCCACCTATGGTCAGAACTCCAGCATCACAAACTACTACGATAATTCCCCAGTAAATAAACTCCCTTTAAAATGTCTGGTCCACGACCTCTGGGGACCACCACTGTGACTGCTAGAATGTTTGCCTCGGATGGTACCCCGGCCCACGCGACTGTGACATACCTTCTGTGATCTCCTGGACCTGGACCTGGACAGCATCCATTTATGTATATGAGGAGACGTCATATAGACAAGAAAAGAAGGATGAGCTGTCAGTGCACACGGCAGGGGGGCAGTATATGCCCCTGGTATAATCGCCCCTCTCCCCAATACTCTCTTATGTTCTTATTTACATGGAGCAGATTTCCTGCAGACATTTCTGATTCATCTGATCGGGGCACCTGATGCTGAATCTTCCCCATTCACACATATAGGGCTAAATCCTCTCTCCACAGTCTGCCCCGTGTGAATATCCCCTAATACTGACTCCTTATTTTCCCCGCACTTGTGCAGGTTTAATGAAGGGTCAGCTCACCCCTATTTATATGTGCAGTAGAATCCACTAGCTGCTGCAGCGCCTCTCCTCATTTCATCCCTCTCTCCTGGCTCCGTCCATATGCTTAAAACATCCCTCTCCTCTGTCTCCCTCCTTTCCTCACTCCGTCTCCTTCCTCTCCTTGCTCCATCCCTCCCCTCGTACCATTCTACTCCTTGCTGTCCCTCTCCTTGATTTGTCCGTCTTCTCTCCTTGCTTCATCCCTCTCACTCCATCCATTACCTCTCCTTGCTCTTTCCTTTTCCTCTCCTCGCTCCATCCCTCTCCTCTCCATGCTCCATCCCTCTCCTTACTCTGTCCCCCTCTTCTCCTCGCTCATTCCCTCTCCTCATTTGATCCTTTACCTCTCCTCGCTCTGTCCTTCTCCTCTCCTCGCTCCATCCCGCTCCTTGCTACATTCCTCTCCTCGATCCGTCACTCTCTGTTCCTTGCTCCATCCCTTGCCTCACCTCGCTCCATCCCTCACCTCTCTTGGCTTCATCCCTCGCCTCCCTCTCCTCTCCTGCCTTTGTCCCTCTCCTTGCTTCTTCCCCCTCCTTTTCTCACTCCATCCCCCACTTTTTCTCGCTCTATCGCTCTCCTCCCTCTGTCTCCCTCTTCTCCTTGCTCTGTCCCTCTCCTCACTCCATCTCTTACCTCTTCTTGCTCTTTCCCTTTCCTCCCTCGCTCCGTCACTCTCCTCGCTTCATCCCTCTCCTCTTCTCGATCCATCCCTCTCTTTTGCTTGATCGGTCCCTCTCCTCACCTTGCTCCATCTCTCGCCTTGCTCCATCCCTCACTTCTCCTTGCTCTATCCCTCTCCTCCCTCTGTCCCTCTCCTCTCCTCACTCTGTTCCTTTCCTTGTTCTGTCCCTCTCTTTGCTTCGCCCCTTTCCTAGCTCCGTCCCCCTCTTTTCCTAGCTCTGTCCCTCTACTCACTCTGTCCTTCTCTTTGCTGCGTCCCTCTCCATGCTCTGTCCCCCTCCTTTCCTCGGTCCGTCCCTCTGCTCTGTGCCCCTCCTTGCTCTGTCCCCCTCCTCTCCTTGCCTCATCCCTCTCCTCACTCTATCCTTCCCTCTTCTCACTCCATCCCTTACATCTCCTTGCTCCATCCTTCTCCTCTCTTTGCTCGTCCCTCTTCTCGTTACATCCCTCTCCTCGCTCCGTCCCTCACCTCTTAATAGAAATATAGCAGCTAAGATATGGAGACGACTTTCTGGAGAAAGTCATTAACCTAAAAATCATCTGACCCATCTACCTCCCCCTTACCTTCGCCCTGCTGGACACTGCAGCTCAGCTCACCTGAAACTCTGGAGATTCTTTTAGATTCTTAGTTCAATCCCTGAAGCCTGAACATATAAATGATTTCTCCCTGTGGGTGGAGGAGGATTTCTATGTTTCCTCCAATAAGGAGATCCTCATTTCTGAGTAAATATTGTGATTCCCCATTGTTTGTTCAGACGATGCCAGGAGGAGGCGACTCTGGAGATCCGGGAACGTTCATCAGGAAACTGTTACATTTCTATGATCAGCTCCACATGATGAGATGTAGGGAGAGATTTCATCACACAGGACAATGTGTAAACCCTAATATAAAATGTAGAGTAATAAATACTGATCATTACACACCTAATTTTTCATATAACACACGTTAAAATTAGTACTGTAATCATGTCTGGCTGCTTTACTGGAGCAGCGGCTACAGAGAAGATGAAGTGATATTCTCCCTGCAGCCACTGTCTTCCAGTCATCAGAGTGATACGGGGCGATGTCACAGTCACTGCTCATTATACACCAGAAAGGGCTGTAATCATACCCCTCACATTAGAGACACCTGTTCTGGGGTGTGTGCAGAGTGGGCTGTCAATCATAATGCCAGGCACGCTCCCTGTATAGTGAATGATGACTGTATCCGCACCCTGCACTGCCCCAATGTCTGGAAGTAATCAGCTACAGAGAGGATTATACTTCATTGTATTTGTAGCTACTGCTCCAGTGAGCCGGATATACTGGATTTATATGTTATTCACCTGCAGATTACTCCTATATCTGCTGATAATACTGTAATGTTTCTGGTGGTGACCAGCTCCCTTTAATGATACTCAGTCATACATTGCTTACATATACATTTATATATGTCGGGCCCCACGGGACGAGGGTACTCGGTACCGGACCGGATGGTGCCGGGAAAGTCACGGGTGGCCTGGTCCGGACCGTGTCCCGGGCTCGGCAAATAAAAGGGGGAATATTTACAGGGGATGTCACTCGTGACACCACCCACTTGATGCGGCCAGGGATGGGGGCCGCCGCTGCTGCAGAACCTCCAGGGGTGATGGAGTGGCAGCGGAGATGTTATAGTTCCAGTGGGAAGAACTGTATCCCCCGGGGCAGTAAGGGTTAAGTCTATGGTGAGGTTGTAGCACACTTACTTCACAGACGCTGCAGGGATCTCTCCTCCAGGCTGGTGCTGACAGGCTGCGTCCTGTATGGAGGGAATAGCTTGCACGCAGAGACACAAGGGAATCAGTTCCAGGGTTTTCCAAAACTTTACTCCAAGTTCTTTCAGTCTTCGTTACAGTTCAAGTACAGTTCTTACACAGTTCAAGTACACGGGCACATTCTCCCTCTCCGGGTTCCCTTTGCTCCCTGCAGCCAGGCCTCTCTCTGTGACCCCTCACACAGTCTGTAGTGTCCTTTCCGGGCTAGTACATTCTCTTTGCTACGTGTTGTGCGACACCGGACAGTATGGCGGTGACTCGGGCTCCTGTGAGTCCTAGTGTGTCACTTAGCTGCCTGTCCTTTAGGGTAGGGATCTCAATCTAAAACTCAGACCCCTCGTCGTGTTATCTGGGGATGCCGGGTGAACTAAGGTCCCCTCTAGAGCCGACACTCTACTCAGCCCAGCCTCCAGTAGTCCTCAAGCCTGAGGCTCCACCAGGCTCCTTCTCTCTGTTCCTTTCAGTATACTAGGAGGGCTTCTCCACCTGCAGTCAGTGGCTTCAGCTGCTGTCTAGGGCACGGGTTCCACCGTCCCTCTCTGTCCTGTCACACTCCTGGTGGCATCAGCATCGGATGGGCTTTCTCTCCCCTCTGGCTCGCACTGGCTCAGTACGGATTCTGCGCTCCTAGCCTTGCACTCATAGGACGTGTGTAAGTCTTTCTGTCGTTACATCTCAGCCTACTGCGGCCTACTACTCTTCCTTCACTCCTCCCCCTCACTATATACTCTCAAGTCACCTGACTTCTGGTGTGCCCAACCCACTCCTCTGATCCACCACCCCTCAATCTCATAGAGTTCTAATCTCAGGGCTGGATGTTACCTTCTCTTACACGTGGGTTGTGTGGGCTGTGAGGGTGTTGGTGTGCAACATGTCCTACCTGCCTGGCTGCAGTTCCCTTCTGTGGCCTCCTGAACGCAGGGGCGCCACATATACATTACACACATATAGATATTAATTACACACATTCATATAAATAGTCAACAAACATACATACATATATATATATATATATATAAAACATACAGTGGGGGAAATAAGTATTTGATCCCTTGCTGATTTTGTAACTTTGCCCACTGACAAACACATGAACAGTCTATAATTTTAAGGGTTGGACACACTCACATACATATAAATTATATACATACATACGTACATACCAGGGGCAGACATATGATTGGTGAAGCCTGAGCAGCCGCACAGGGGCCCAAGAGCTAAGGAGGCCCATGATCATCATCAAGTCACTTGGAATTTTGCATAACGATGAGCTATTGGATGGAAAGGGCCCATACATTGTTCTTCCATAGGGGCCTTTTTCTGTCTTTGTCCCCCAGTGTATCATTACACACCTACATTACACATATACATACTCAGTAGACATACATTTGCAGTACACATATGGGGCTCCCTGCAGAATCAGGCGCCATTTTAATATACACTGATGTGATAAGTGCAAAGGGCTATTGAAAAGAATAGTGATTAGTAGCCCTATAGGGGAAATACTCACCCCAGGAGGAGCCACAGTGCTTTTTTTGGATTCAGTGGTGTTGGATAGAAAGGAGGCAGCCAGAGTCTGTGCTGTCAGGATCTGTGCAGCCACATGGGACATACTATCCTTCTCAGACCCAGTACTGCCCATCTGCCAGACAATGACAGGGATCAGTAGTGAGGTAGTAAGGGTGTGAGGAGAGCTGCCTTGAGGAGATCCAGAGTTGTCAGGAGTGGGAAGAAAGCTAAAGTACTTGTGGCGCCCCTGTGGGTCCAGTCACCACAGAGGTACAGCACCCCACTTAGAGGTGTAGTACCCCATTCTCGGGTAAGGAAAGGGGCACAGCAGGTATCCAAGCAACCAGACACCACATATCACTCCAGGTCGGGGTCAGGGTGAGATTGCTCCTACGGGAGAGCTCAGTCCCTGATCCTGTCTGGAAGAGAGAAACAAGGGTAGTGGAGCTGGGCGGAGAGTAGAGTTTAGGGGAGCACCTGGGAAGGAGTAAAGTTAGGAAGGACACACGTAGGTCACAAGGGTCACGTGACAGGTGATATAAAAGGGACGTTGGGAACATCTATAGTTAGTTGATAGTTTGTGGAGAGGGGTTGGCAAGAGTCTGTGAGGGCCAGAGAGTCTGTCAGAAGAGGGGTAACATCTGGAAGGAGACATACATAGGGCTGGAGCCAGTGGGAGCTTGTCCAAGGAAAGGGAGGAAATACAAGGGTGCTCAAGAGGAAAGAAGGGGTCCCAGGGGAACGGATAGTGAGTGATCTACACCATGGGACAACCGCATCCACAGCAACTGTTATCATGTGGAGGGACCAGGCCACAGAAGTTTACCGGGCTCCAGACTAGTGGAGAACAACCAGGCTCAGCTAGCAAGTCGGAGGCTGCCTTGTCTCTAAGGACCACAGCCGATCACCGAGTACATCTGCTGAAAAGATGGCCATATAGGGTTCAGGGACTAAAGACGTAGTAACCCTAAGAAAAAACCAAGGTCACGGCTCAGGGCACTGAGTGAGCAAGGCGCAGGGCAGGAGGGCAAAGCAAGTGCAGAAGAAGAGTCGACCATAAGAGGACAGTAGAAAGGGGTACTGGTTAGTGCCACCACCTTACCTTAGAGTTAGCAGGACTCCATACGCCATCCCTGATTATCCAGCACTTTGCAGGTTGTTACAACGGTGAAGACTGCTTTGACTGGAACTACATAGCTGTGAGTAAACATCTTAAGACTGCACCCCGCTGTGTCTGCGACTTTCTTGCTGCACCCCTGTGCTGGAACACCAGCACCAACTCACTGATAACATCTTCTGCCCTGGGGGGTCAGCCCTACCCATAGAGGGCTTACAATCAAGCTGCTCTAATACCAAACCCCACAGAGTCCTGTGTTGAGACTCCTAAATGAGGCTCCACAGACTCTATTTGCATATTCAAAATACCCAGGGGGCAATGCGCCTAGGAATTCACTGTGTTGAGCGCTTTAGCCGGCTGCCCGCAGTGTTTTCTTGAACTGGTCTCCCTGAGATCAGTGAATACTTTGTTTTGTTAAACCCCACAGAAGAACTGTTATGCAGCGGTGGCCATAATTAGCTGCAACCTGCCGGTGGTGTCATGTAAAACTGCATCCCCAAGTTTGGTATCCCTGTTCTCAGAAGTATCTTCCCTAAGCCCTGATCCCTGAAATGCTCCCCCTGTTAATTCATTGATTGACCGCTCTGGGACCACGGGATGGGTCGCGCCACTGTGACATCCCCAGTGATGACACTGAATAGTCCCAAATATCCCCATGATCTCAACAGGGTGAGTCACACTTCAGGTCCATTTAGAGTGGAGGCGTTTAAGGGCGCAGTATAGAGCCATAACCAGCGGTAGTGAGGAGAGCTGCGACACCCTGCCAGAAAGAGAGCGACGTTCCTCACACAATCAGGGACTGCGGCTCTGTATGATGAACTGTGGAAAGCTGCAATAATCAACATCATCATCATCAGCTCCAGTAAATGAGTTTTATTGTGTAGAACCTGAAGTCTGTACGTTATTTATTGAGAGTGGCTGATCCTGCATCCCCATCCACAACTTTAACCCCTTATTATTCTGCTGAGAAAGGCCTCCCAGCCGGGGATGAGAGTTGGCCGTCATTACACCCCGGCTCAGTGGAGGCCGACCCAGACACATATATACACACATGGTCAAAATTGTTGGTCCCCTCGTTTAATGAAAGACAAACCTACAATGGTCACAGAAATAACGTGAATCTGACAACAGTGATGATAAATAACAAATCTATGACAATGAAGAAATGAAGGTCAGACGTTGCTTTTCTGTGCCCACAGAAATTTTCAAAAATTAAACCCATTAAACCAGCCTGGACAGAAATGATGATTCCCTGAAAATAATGTGACAAAAGGGACAAGTTACATCAAGGTGTGTCCACTAATTATCATCACAGGTGTGTATAATCTTGTAATCAGTCAGTGGCCTGTATATAGGGCTACAACTCACTGTACCTGTATATAGAGCTACAGATAGTCACTGTGCTGTATATAGGGCTACAGATACTCATTGTGCTGTATATAGGGCTACAGATACTCACTGTGCTGTATATAGGGCTACAGATACTCACTGTGCTGTATATAGGGCTACAGATACTCACTGTGCTGTATATAGGGCTACAGATACTCACTGTGCTGTATATAGGGCTACAGATACTCACTGTGCTGTATATAGGGCTACAGATAGTCACTGTGCTGTATATAGGGCTACAGATACTCACTGTGCTGTATATAGAGCTACAGATACTCACTGTGCTGTATAGAGGGCTACAGATACTCACTGTGCTGTATATAGGGCTACAGATAGTCACTGTGCTGTATATAGGGCTACAGATAGTCACTGTGCTGTATATAGAGCTACAGACACTCACTGTGCTGTATATAGAGCTACAGATACTCACTGTGCTGTATATAGGGCTACAGATAATCACTGTGCTGTATATAGGGCTACAGATCCTCACTGTGCTGTATATAGGGCTACAGATACTCACTGTGCTGTATATGCGGCTACAGATACTCACTGTGCTGTTTGGTGACATGGTGTGTACTGCACTCAACATGGACCAGAGGAAGCGAAGGAAAGAGTTGTCTCAGGAGACTAGAAAGAAAATGATAGACAAGCATAAAGGTAAAGGTTATGAGACCATCTCCAAGCAGCTTGATGTTCCTGTTACTACAGTTGCACAGATTATTCAGAAATTTAAGATCGATGGGACTGTAGCCAACCTCCCAAGACGTGGCCGCAGGAGGAAAATTGATAACTTTTGTCAGGTTCAAGTTATTTTTGTGACCATTGTGGGATTTGTCTTCATTAAATGAGGGGTACCAACAATTTTGACCACGTGTGTACATACTGATCATACACACACACATAGACATTAAATATATACACATGTGCATTATACACAAGCGTTCACATTACACACATATAGTTAATAATTATACATGTACAATACACAAATATTCATTCTCATCATATACATACATATACCTTACATATATACATGCACTCCATCTAGGTACCGTCACACGCGGCAATTTTGCAAGCAATCTCACTGGCAATTTGCTGGTTGCAGTGAAATCATGGATACATGGTTCTGTTTTGTTGCCGTGTAGAAATGGAACCATGTATCCATGATTTCACTGCAACCAGCAAATTGCCAGTGAAATTGCTTGCAAAATTGCCGCGTGTGTGACGGTACCTTCTGGGAGATTCTATAGGAAATCTGCCCTATACCTTTTTATTTTGCTAAAGGGATCTGGTCTTACAATGGGATCCACTGGATTGATTTAAAATCAGAAGACAAAAAACGGTCTTTAGATTTTGTATCTTAAATCAGGGAATTTGATTGTCATCACATTTATTGTTAGTGAATGAAATTTTCCTTCTTTTGCTCTTGGTTTCTCCAGGATTTCGGCTCTTTTGCTTATCCCGGCAGACAACCTCCTCTTCCGAGTCCTCCTCCACTCTGCTGCGCTGCCTCCTGTGCTGAGTCGGCTTTCACCACTGTAATAGGGTTGGTTTGGTTTGTTATGGTGTCCAGCATGGACAATTGGTTACTTCTGCTTCTATTGATATTCCATAGACATTACTGCCACTCTTCTGAATAGGGAAGAACTTTTATAAATTATACTCTAATAGTTAATCAGTGAAAATGCCACTTGTGATGAGAAACGATTGGATATTTATTATTATTATTATTATTATTTATTTATATAGCGCCATTATGTTACATGGCGCTTTACATGAGGATAAGGGAGACAAGAACAAGTACACTAAATCTAGGCGATTAGGACGTACAGGTACAGGAGGGGCAGGGACCCTGCCCACGAGGGCTCACAGTCTTTGAGGGCGCGTTAGGATACAGTAGGATGGGGGAATGTCAGGTATGGAGCGGTCGCCTGGGTCTCATGGCAGGTTGTAGGCTTGACGGAACAAGTGAGTCTTCAGGTGACACTTGAAGCTACTCAGGGTAGGAGAGTGTCTGACGTGTTCGGGTAGGGAGTTCCAGAGTAAGGCAGATGCCCGGGAGAAGTCCTGGACTCGGTTGTGTGAAGAGGTGATGAGGGGGGAGCAGAGGAGGAGTTCTTGGGAGGAGCGGAGGTTGCGTGAGGGTAGGTATCGGGAGACCAGGTCGGAGATGTATGGTGGGGCCAGGTTGTGTATGGCTTTGTACGCCATGGTTAGTGTTTTGAATTGGGATCTCTTGGAGACGGGGAGCCAGTGAAGGGCTTGGCAGAGGGGGGAGACAGGGGAGTAGCATGAGGACAGGTAGATTAGTCGGGCAGCAGAGTTGAGGATAGACTGGAGAGGTGTGAGGGAGTTAGCAGGGAGGCCATTGAGAAGGAGGTTGCAGTAGTCAAGGCGGGAGATGATAAGAGCATGGATGAGTGTTTTAGCGGTGTCGTGGGTGAGGAAGGAGCGGATCCGTGAGATGTTCTTGAGCTGGAGCCGGAGGTATGTGGTGAGGGCCTCGATGTGGGGCTTGAAGGATAGGGAGGAGTCAAGGATTACCCCGAGGCACTTGGCTTGGGGGACGGGGGAGAGGGCGCAGTCGTTGATGCAGATGGCTAGGTTGGGAGGTGGGGTGGAATTTCTTGGGGGGAAGACTATGAATTCAGTTTTGTCCATGTTGAGTTTAAGGAAGCGAGCAGAGAAGAAAGATGAGATGGCGGAAAGGCATTGTGGGATTTTTGAGAGTAGGGAGGTAATGTCAGGGCCGGACAGGTAGATTTGGGTGTCGCGGCGTAGAGGTGGTACTGGAGGCCATGGGACTCGATGAGTTGCCCTAGGTCGAGAGTGTAAATGGAGAAAAGTAGGGGTCCCAGGACCGAACCTTGGGGTACTCCGACAGAAAGGGGGTAGGGTGAGGAGGAGGTGTGAGAGTGGGAGACACTGAAGGTCCGGTCCCCTAGGTATGAGGAGATCCAGGAGAGGGCAAGGTGGGTGATGCCAAGGGATTCCAGGATCCGGAGAAGAAGGGAGTGGTCAACCATGTCGAAGGCGGCAGACAGGTCAAGGAGTAGCAGGATGGAGTAGTGGTGTTTGTTCTTGGCGGTCAGTAGGTCGTTGGTGACTTTGGTCAGGGCTGTTTCGGTGTTATGGAGGGGTCGGAAGCCAGACTGTAGGCGGTTCGAAGTGGGAGCACGAGGAGAGGTGAGAGGACAGTTCGGAGTGGACGTGCTGTTCAAGTAGCTTAGAGGCGAACGGGAGAAGAGATATGGGGCGATAGTTAGAGACAGAGGTAGGGTCAAGTGAGGTTTTTTTTAGGATGGGCGTGATTAGGGCATGTTTGAAGGCCGAGGGGAAGGTACCAGTGCTAAGTGAAAGGTTATAGAGGTGGGTGAGGGCTGGGATGAAAATGGAGGTGTGGTTGGGAATGAGGTGGGATGGGAGTAGGTCGTGGGCGCTGGTGGTGAGGTGTGATTTTGACAGGAGGGAGGAGAGTTGGTCTTCAGTTAAGGGGGGGAAGTGGCTGATGGAGGAGGAAGGCAGTGTAGATGGGAAGGGGAGTTGTGGGGATAGTGGACGAAAGCTGCTTCTGATCTTGTCAATCTTCTCCTTGAAGAAGGTCGCAAAGTCTTCAGCAGAGATGAGGGGAGAAGGAGGAGGAGCAGGCGGGCGAAGTAAGGAGTTGAAAGTTTTGAAGAGCTGTTTGGGGTTGCGGGACAGAGAGGTTATAAGGGATGAGAAGAACACTTGCTTGGCGGAAGCAAGTACCGTCTTGAAGTCAGTGATGGATTGCTTGAACAGAGCAAAGTGCTCGGAGGTGTGAGACTTTTTGCATCTCCTCTCGGTGACCCTGGACGCCCGTCGCAGGTTTTTAGTGAGGGTGGTGTGCCAGGGTTGCCTGTTAATGCGTGGAGCATGGAGAGTGAGGGGGGCGGCTAGGTCGAGAGCGTTCGTTATGGTGGTGTTGTATAGGGTGGTGGCAATGTCAATGTCGTCAGCGCAGGGAATGTCGGTGAGAGGGAGGAGTGATTCAGAGAATAAAGGAAGATCAAGATCTTTTAGGTTTCGGCGAGGGTGATCAAGTTTGCGGAGAGGGGGTAGTGTGGCAGGGGAGGAGAGGGCGGAGAAGGTCAAGAGATGGTGGTCGGACAGTGTGGGTTCCGAGGTTGTGTGGTTAGAGAGGGAGCAAAGGTGGGTAAAGATGAGGTCAAGCGTGTGGCCTTGTTCGTGGGAGGGAGAGGAGCACCATTGGGAGAGCCCTAGGGAAGTGGTCAACGAAAGAAGGTTGGAGGTGGCTGAGGAGGGAGTGTCAACGGGGATATTGAAGTCGCCCATGATGATGGAGGGGATGTCAGTGGAGAGGAAGTGAAGTAGCCAGGTGGTGAAGTGGTCAAGGAAGGAGGCGGTGGGTCCAGGGGGGCGGTAGATGATGGCTATTTGGAGTTTGCAGGGGGAGAAGATTCGGACTGAGTGGGCTTCGAAGGAGGGGACAGTGACGGATGGGGGCTGGAGGATAGGGCTGAAGGTGCAGGAGTTGGACAGCAGTATGCCGACTCCACCGCCGTGTTTGCCAGAGGGACGAGGGGTGTGGGACAGGCTGAGTCTGCCGTAGGATAGTGCAGCAGGAGAGGCCGTGTCAGAGGGGGTGAGCTAGGTCTCGGTGAGGCCAAGGAATGACAGTTTCCTGGAGATAAAGAGATCATGGATGTCGGGGAGTTTGTTGCACACTGAGCGGGCATTCCAGAGTGCGCCGGGTAGAGCGGTAGGTGGGGCATGGGTTGGGGGAATGGGTCTGATGTTGATGGGGTTGCGAGGGCTAATGGTGGTGAGGTTGCGATGGTTATATCTAAAAAATGAGAATGCGCATAGGGTCTTATCCTGAATACAAAACGAATCCCATACAGTGTGAAAACTGCTCACCTGATAAGGTTGTGAAGACCACAACCAGCTTGATCTCTCAAACACAGCAGCCGCAGCCGGGACCGCACTTCCACAATCGTGGGGGTGAAACTCTATCCGGGACCAAGTGTCTTTCGGTCCGCGCCGCTGCTCCAATAAGTATTAGAAACACTGGAGTGTTTTAAATAAAAGATCTTCAGTTTTATTTTCCGACGCGTTTCGGAGCTAAACACCCAGCTTATTCCCTGAGGAAGGAGCTGGGTGTTTAGCTCCGAAACGCGTCGGAAATAAAACTGAAGATCTTTTATTTAAAACACTCCAGTGTTTCTAATACTTATTGGAGCAGCGGCGCGGACCGAAATACACTTGGTCCCGGATAGAGGTTGCGATGGTTGGCAGTGGTTCGTGGGATGAAGGTTGTTGTGGGGATGTTGCGGGGGGGGCCAGGATTGGGGGAGATGTCACCGGCAAGGAGGAGGAGAAGGCAGAGGGTTAGCAGGTGGGAGCATGAGAGCTTGCGAGGCGGGCGTGCTTGTTTGGTAATTGAGGATTGAAAGTGAATGAAAAGGTTGGTGAAGTGGGTGAGGTGATTCGGCAGGATGGAGGGTGAGAGCAGTATATTGTTGCTGGGAGGGGGGATAAGTGGGGGTAGTAGGAAGTGGAGAAGGATGGGAGTGAGAGTGAGGAGTAGCGGGAACATTGCATATGGAGAACAGGGAGTGAGTGTGGCAGCAGGGGTCAGAAGCAGAGTGGGGAAAGTTGTGGTAGTGGGTGAATGGTCATCAGTGGGGAGCGGTCACGGGATGAGGTGATGACCGGGGATGAGATGCAAGGTGGGGGGTCGGATGGATGGGTCAGATGGGGAAGTTGGGGGATCAGTCGAGGCGGTTGGGGTTGACAGAGGCGATTGCGGGGTTGGTTGATGGAGCAGCCGTGGGACAGGTGAGGCATCCAGGATTCAGTCCGGGGTGGAATGCCATCAAGGTATGAGCTACAGTCCAGGGGAGATGTGGCTGGGGATGAGATCTAGCAGTCTGGGACAGGATGGTGGAGCCGAGGACAAGGTGATGCAGCCAGTATGGGGATAAATAGTAGTCAAGAGGAGGTAAGATGGCTGGGGAAGATGGGTGGGCTGATGACTAGTTTCTTACTTGTGGAAGGGATTGAAGGAGTTAATATGAACTGAAGTAGTAAGGGTGGCAGGGATTAGAAGGGAAACATTGTGGGGGATTTATTTTCCTTTACCTGACAGTCTTTTCCAGTCCATTTCTAGTCTATTTCTAAGTATTGTACTTAGAAAATGTACTTTGAAAGATGTAGTTTGGAAGATGCATGGATCAGACTAAAGTCTGGATATAAGCGCCGTGTACTGATCATTGGGTGTCATTGCCCCTTGTGCCTCTAAAAACACTCGGTCACTTGGTGAAATACATCGGGCAACTTTGATAAAAGGATTTCATGATCAGCGGAGCTGTGAACATCATTAGTGAGTGCAGCTTTCTGCAGATTTTATCACTCCATGTGCAATCGCAAGTGTCTCTTCTTTTTGCAAATACATTGGAGAACACATTGTATTGATGGAGTAATGTCACATGGATAATTCTCTGAAGACACCACTATGTCAGGTGCTGTTTATACAAGGGCTTTTTGTAATTGAGGATGTTGGCCTCAGTCCAGCAAGGAAAGAACATATTGTCCCGAAATTAAGTCACAGAGCAGAAAAAATATAAAAAACAATGAATAATGACCATTCACAAGCACTTAACGCTTCTTAGTCCAAGGGGTCTAAATTAAGACTTCTGGGTAAAATCTGAAATAGGACCCCAACTACCATGTGGCATTTATAATTAGTGGTATCTTGTGTGGCAGAAAAGCCTTTGATCCTGGCAGAACGGTTCCTGATATAACCACATGGCACCATATGGCTCCTCTTCTCAGTGCTGCAGTATAAATCATCCTATAAGTTCCGGCATTTTTATATCTTCACTTTTTTCTTTTTTTCTTCCAAGAGCACTAACTTTTATATATAGGTGAATCTCAATGAATTAGAGTATAATCAAAAAGTTAATTTAGTTCAGTAAGTCAGTACATAAAGTGAAACATATATGTTATATAGAGTCATTACACACAGAGGAATCTATTTCATGTGTTTATTTCTGTTAATGTTGATGATTGTGGCTTACAGACAATGAAAATCCAAAGATCATTATCTCAGAAAACTAAAGTAGACAGGATGAAGTGGTGCATATACAGTAGGGAGGATGAAGGGTTAAACCCCCCGCTGCCATTTTCCATGAGACATCAAAGGGTGAATATAACATTGATTTATTGAAAAAACATGGAAGATGGCTGCCATACAAGAAGGATGTATGTGAGTGGCCTCATGGCCCCAAGGAAAGACCAGAGCCATCCTGCTATTAGACACCCTCTAAACCCAACATCCAGCAAGGAGACATATCAGCAGGAGAGGGGACATCGAGAAAAAGCAGAACGGTGAGATTAATCGATCTATTTCTCTGAAATCCCCTGGCTGCAGCACGACCCATCTCTTTCATCCTCCCCTCCAGCCCTCACAACCATCACAGCCATCACAGCATTGCATTCATCTGGCACTGAGCTGAGTGGCCTATTATTAGGAAACCTGCGGTGATCAGGCTGGGAATGAGGTGACTGGGAAAAGGTAAACAGCAGCCCCTAATCACCTGGAGGCCAGGGGAGGGTGAGCTCAAGCCAAAAGAGCACAAGAGCAGGCCCTATAATAGATTGAGCAGGCCATGGAATGGTGCCACCTGGGGGCACCAGAAACACATTGTCACAACTGAACTATCTGTGTGTCACCATTTAAACCCCATCTGGGGCTTACACATCAACCTAAACACAGAGACACACACAGTAGCTCCACCTCTGCACAGCAGATATATTTTGAATGGAACTGACAATCCAAGCCAGAGTAATAATTAAGGCTCTGACTGCCTAAACTGCTCATAAATAGCCCCCACAGTGTATACCCTACAGGGACCTTCTGTCACCTAGTGGCCATATAGGGCAACAATACCCTTAAAAGATGAGATAATTAGAGATGAGCGAGTACTAAAATGCTCGGGTGCTCGAAGCTCGGGCCGAGCATCCCAAGATACTCGTGTACTCGGCCCGAGCACCGACCCCAATGTTATCCTATGAGAGACCCGAGTATTTTTCTGGCATGACCCCCGGCAGCATGGAAAAACCCTAAAAATGTCATAAAAGTATCAGAACAGTGCTGAAATGGCATGGGAACAGCATGGGGAACACCCCTGTAAGCATTTCAGACCCCAAGGTCACTGCTGTGAACAATGTTGTCAGAGTATTACGCCACTTTTACAGTCTGTCAAGAAAACGTTACAAAATGAAACCAAAATGGATTTTCCTGGAGAAAATATTAAGGGCTCATACCCACTTGTGAGACAGAGTTGGTGTATGTTAGTTTTTTGGATTACTTAAAAATTTTTTTTTTTTTTAATTGTGTAACAGTCTGATGCCCCTGGATAGAGACGTGCATGAAGGCCTCTTTAAATAATGTGCCCATTATAAGGAAGTTTGTCTTTTGTAGTATTGCCCTAAGCAGGGCTGCCAAAAATTGTGAGGCACCCCAATGCCTCTGGAAAGAAACATGGAGGAGAGCATCTAAATATTGTTCCCATTAAAAAGGAGCGGGTCTCCTGTACTTGTAATGCCCATTCTGTAAGCATGGACTAAAACATTTACCCCTGGGGGGTATACATGAAACTACTGCCTAACTTTTGAACGGTTAGGGTCATCATTATCATAAATATGATGTAAAAAAATTATGTTTTCGTAGCATCATGAACCACGGTCACACTGATCATATGATGGTGGCGGATGAGGAGAAGGAGGAGCAGAACAGCAAGTAGCCAAAGTCATGACGTGTGTACCGATGTGTGGGTGTGCAGAGGTGCATGGGAATCTACTGGCACAAAATTTAAATTCCGCTATCATTTGGTGGTGGTGTGGTGAAGTCAGGCCCAATCCAACCCTTGTTCATCTTGATCAGAGTCAGCCTGTCAGCATTTTCAGTGCGTTTATCAGCAATGATTCCACCTGCAGCACTAAAAACACGCTCTGACAAAACGCTAGCAGCAGGGCAGGCCACTTCCAAGGCGTAGTGAGACAATTCCTGCCACGTGTCCAGCTTGGATACCCAATAATTATAAGGCACAGAGGAGTCTAGGAGCACTTTTGTACGATCGGCAAGGTACTCCCTCAGCATTTTCGCAAACTTTGCAGTCCTTGTGACACTACCCCACATCTCAAGGCCTGTGGTTCAGGAGGTGCTGAGAAAAGTGTCCCAGATCTTTGAGAGTGTTCCCCTACCTCTGCTGGATTGGACTTGTGCCTCTCTCGGCCTGACGCCTTGGTTGTTCACCGAATCGTGACCTCTGCTGTAAGCATTTTCAGAAAGGAATTTTTTGACTAATTCCGCAACTAGGGCCTTCTGGTACTGCAGCATTTTTGTAGACCTCTCCATCTCGAGAATAAGAGAAATAACGTTCTCCTTGTAGTGTGGGTCTAAAAGTGTCACCAACCAGTAATGAGTGTCCGCCAAGACCTTGATAACGCGAGGGTCACGAGACAGGCAGTGTAACATAAAGTCAGCCATGTGCGCCAGACTATTAACAGGCAAGACTTCAGGGTCCTCACCAACAGCATGACTGGCCATGCTGACCTCATCATCCTCCTCCTCTCCCCTGTCCTCTGGCCATCCACGCTGAACCGACGGTATGACTGTTGTGCATGTATTACCGTCAATTCCGCATGAAAGTAGCTCTATTTCTTCATCTTTCTCGTCATAGTCCTCCAATGCACGTTGGGATGAGATGAGGCTGGGCTGTGTGTAATCACCCAGTACCGTTTCTTACTCCAACTCATCGTGCTCCGCCTGCAATGCATCGTCTTTGATTTTGAGCAGAGAGCGTTTTAGAAGACAGAGAAGCCGGATGGTGACACTAATGATGGCCTCATCGCCGCTCACGATCTTGGTGGAGTCCTCAAAGTTTTGGAGGACGGTACATATGTCGGACATCCATGTCCACTCCGGAGGTCTTATGTGTGGAGTTTGAACCGTATACCGACGGCCTAGTTGATGCTGGTACTCAACAACTGCCCTCTTCTGCTCACAAATGCTGACCAAGATGTGCAGTGTGGAATTCCAATGAGTGGGGACATCACACACCCAGTCTGTGAGCCGAAAGCCAGCAAGGTAGGTAGAAGCAGTAGGTGACTTCCTAAAATGGGCACACAGGCGGCGTACTTTGACGAGCAGATCAGACAGCTCCGGGTAGGATTTAATAAATCGCTGAATCACGAGGTTGAGCACATGGGCCACGCATGGAACATGTGTCAGTTCGCCTCGCCTCAGAGCCGCCACTAGGTTCCGGCCATTGTCACACACGACCATGCCTGGCTGTAGGTTCAGCGGTGTGAGCCAGTGATCTGCCTGCTGTTTCAAAGCTGTCCACAACTCTTCAACGTTGTGGGGTTTGTCACTTATGCATATTAGCTTCAGCACAGCCTGTTGCCGCTTAGCCGAGGCAGTGCTGCAGTGCTTCCAGCTTGGGACTGGTGTGGAAGGTGAAGTGGAGGTGGAGGAGGAGGCCGAGGAGCATGACGTTCCGGAGCTGTACACTGTGAGTAAAACCCTGACTGAGTTATGGCCTGCAATCCTTGGTGTCGGAAGGATGTGTTCCATCCCAAGTTTAGACTGGGTGCCGGCTTCCAGAATATTAACCCAGTGTTGCAGTGCTACAGTGCTTCCAGCTTGGGACTGGTGCGGAAGGTGAAGTGGAGGAGGAGAAGGAGGAGAATAAGGCTGAGGAGCATGTGACTCACCCAGGTAAGGGGACTCAGGTCTCAGGCGCAGTCTGGAGGTCACGGGTGGCGATGCCTGAAGCTGTGGGCTTGGTGGTCAATGTAAAAAGAGGAAAAGAAAAATAATAAAGAAATAAAATAAAGTTTTATTTGTGACGCCACCTGTAGGTTCTGGTGATAGCACCGGCGCTGCTAGATCCTCCGGGGTGATGGGCGGCAGCAAGATGGAGTCGCTCTCTACAGGACGAGCGGGATCCCAGGGGGTGTCAGTTGTAACGGTGGAATAGGGCAGCACAGTTGTTTCTGTGAAGCAATGCAGATGAAGAACAGTTCATGGAATAAAGCTCGGACACGCTGCTCACTCTGAACGGGCATTTACTCAGGTATCCTGCAGCATACAGAGTAACGCAGATCTTATTGCCAGGTAGTGAACCGGGTGGTTCTTGCAATGAGTAGTGTCCCTCTGAGGCTCCACAGGTGTCTTTCTCTATCTCTTCCTGTCTCCTCACTTAGCTGCTCTGTTGTACTCCAGATGGAACACTGAGGACCTTCGGTTGGGTCACCGCTTCACGTCTCACGGCCCTGGCCTTCAATGGTGGGTGCTCCCGGGATAGTGGCGGTGGTTGGTGGTTTGTGAGTCGGGCTCCTATAAAGCCTGCGACCACTCCGGGTTCTGTGATTTAGGGATGAACCTGCTGGACCACATCGGAACCTGTACTCCGGGTTTGGACTGGGCGCGGGTATTGGATTACCCATTCTACTCTTGGCCCCTTTCTCTTTTGGGTCACCAGGTTGAAGTGCACTCCCAGTTAGCTGTCTCAGTTCTTAGGTGTCCTCTTTCCACTCTGCTACATCTGCTGTACAGCTCTGTGCAGCTCCTGTTCTGCAGCTTTTCCCTCGTCTCGACTTGACTTGACTTCCGACTCTGCTGTTCTAACTCCTCGGTTCTAACTCCTTGCTTCTTTCCCCACTGCTATATACCCTAGCCTCTCCTCCCACCAGGACTGGTTACCCTAGTAACGGGTGCCTAATTGGTCCTCTAACACTAAGTGTTGCATGTGGTGGATGGAGCTTCAGGATTAGCCTACTCATTACTAAAACAAAGAATACGACACCTTTGGTCAGGGGTGTAGTACCCTTCTGTGACGCACTCTTAGTGGGGCGCCACGCACCCCCTTGGGAAATTACACTTGTCCCCAAGTGTCCAGTCTACTCAACCCT
This sequence comes from Allobates femoralis, assembly GCA_033576535.1. Lineage (NCBI taxonomy): Eukaryota > Metazoa > Chordata > Amphibia > Anura > Aromobatidae > Allobates > Allobates femoralis. Next base: position 50,265,436 of record JARQOC010000009.1, on the reverse strand, counting down.
GTACAGAGTAAAACGTTTTATATATGTACATATAAACAATAAACACTTTTATTAATGACAATATTCCTGTGTTCTTCCCGTCCGAGAGGCGCTATGTCTTTAAACGTTACGGTGTAAAAAGTTACCAGCTCAATGGAACTGGATTATCTCTTGCGGACCCAGTGGCTACTATCACTGTCCTTTCCAATGTCCGGGTTACCACTGGGCCGCTGCACACATCATCACATCACGCAATAAATAAGGGAAAATCAAATGTCCTCATTACAGTCTATGGGCATCTCTGGTAAGAAAAAGCAATGTACTGCACTATACATTATTTACATTACTGTAATTATATTTGAGAACAACAAATGGAGTCTGGTCACTACATATTGTCAGCCCACATCCGTCATAAGGAAATTGCTGGAACAACATTGGTTTATCTTGAAAGGTGACCCTTTGCTGTCTTCAGTAATTCCTGACAGACCCAAGTTAAAATTTCGGAGAAACAGAAGTTTAAAAGATTTGGTGGCACCCAGTAGGGTGTGGGGAATAAAAACACCTTCAGAGGTTAATAATACTGCTACGTGGGGGTGCTATGCTTGTAAGGCACCAAAATGCAAGTGCTGTGAGGTAATCCAAAATGGAGAGACTGGGTGCACGGAGGGCAGCTCTCCTCTGGAGTATGAGAGACTGGATGCACAGAGGGCGGCTCTCCTCTGGAGTATGAGAGACTGAGTGCACGGAGGGCGGCTGTCCTCTGGAGTATGAGAGACTGAGTGCACGGAGGGCGGCTCTCCTCTGGAGTATAAGAGACTGAGTGCACGGAGGGCAGCTGTCCTCTGGAGTATGAGAGACTGGGTGCACGGAGGGGGCTCTCATCTGGAGTATGAGAGACTGGGTGCACGGAGGGCGGCTCTCCTCTGGAGTATGAGAGACTGGGTGCACGGAGGGCGGCTCTCCTCTGGAGTATGAGAGACTGGGTGCAAGGACGGTGACTCTCCTCCGGAGTATGAGAGACTGGATGCATGGAGGGCGGCTCTCCTCTGGAGTATGAGAGACTGAGTGCACGGAGGGCGGCTGTCCTCTGGAGTATGAGAGACTGGGTGCACGGAGGGGGCTCTCATCTGGAGTATGAGAGACTGGGTGCACAGAGGGCGGCTCTCCTCTGGAGTATGAGAGACTGGGTGCACAGAGGGCAGCTCTCCTCTGGAGTATGAGAGACTGGGTGCACGGAGGGCGGCTCTCCTCTGGAGGATGAGAGACTGGGTGCACAGAGGGCGGCTCTCCTCTGGAGTATGAGAGACTGGGTGCAAGGAGGGTGACTCTCCTCCGGAGTATGAGAGACTGGGGGCACGGAGGGCGGCTCTCCTCTGGAATATGAGAGACTGGGTGCACGGAGGGGGCTCTCCTCTGGAGTATGAGAGACTGGGTGCACGGGGGGGAGGCTCTCCTCTGGAGTATGAGAGACTGGGTGCACGGAGGGCGGCTCTCCTCTGGAGTATGAGAGACTGGGTGCACGGAGGGCGGCTCTCCTCTGGAGTATGAGAGACTGGGTGCACGGAGGGCAGCTCACCTGTGGAGTATCAGTGACTGGGTGCATGGAGGGCGGCTTTCCTCTGGAGTATGAGAGACTGCGTGCACGGAGGGCGGCTCTCCTCTGGAGTATGAGAGACTGGGTGCACGGAGGGGGCTCTCCTCTGGAGTATGAGAGACTGGGTGCACGGAGGGCAGCTCTCCTCTAGAGTATGAGAGACTGGGTGCACGGAGGGCGGCTCTCCTCTGGAGTATGAGAGACTGGGTGCACGGAGGGCAGCTCTCCTCTGGAGGGGCTTTTCTTTTAGTGTGCCTTAGTCTATCTTCTCCTTACCTGGTGGTGGGCTGATGCTGACACCATAGATTTTTGTTTTGATTTGATGTGTGGACACTGATGGAGGGCTTTAGGTGCTGATCTTAGGCTTTGTTAGTTATATTTGTTTTGTGTGTCTATATATTGTATATAGGGATATAGATAATAGTGTAGTTCTTAGGTTGGGTGGTGGGAAATGTGGGAGGTGGGTCCCTCATATGGGACTTTGGGACACTGGGGTTCGGACTGGCGCTGTCTGATCTGGATAATGGAAGTTGGACATGAACTGAGGCATGAAATGCGGGATCAGCTCTCAGGCCAGTGCAGGGGAGGAAAATAGTGGAAGAAAAAAAAATGGATTGGCTATTATTTTTTTATTCATTGTTTTGCTTATTTTTCTTTTTGGCAACTGGATCAGGCGTTGGTGATGTATTTGTTATTAGATAAGATTATGTATATACTAGAAATAGGTCCGATGCTACTGCATCTGGAGGGAAGTCTCTGTGCCTATCTCCCCTTGTGCGCTCTCTCCACTCTGTGCTGTCTCTCCCCCTGTGAGCTCTCTCTTGCTTGTGCTTTTCTCTACACTCTGTGTGGTCTCAGCCCCTGTGTGCGCTGTCTCTCCCTGTAAGTGCTGTCTCTCCCCATGACTGTGCCTTCCCCTGTGCCCCTTCCTCCCCTGTGCCTTCTGCCTCCCTTGTGCAAATGGAGTCAGTGGAGCCTCGTTTAATAGTCTCAAATGCGGGACTAACCAGATATCCTTGCAGGGAAGGGCCTAGCCCTGGGGTGGACTCCTTGCGGAGATCACCATAACCACCATATTAAGTGGCCCTTTCTGTTACTATCCTGCTCAGTTACGAGCTTAAGGATATGACAAGGGAATTACCAAAACAAGATATCCATCCACAGACAGCTGTTTCGGGGTGTTGCCCCTCATCAGTGTGGAGTAGGATTCTGGCTAGGTGGGAGCAATGCCTGGTAGCCCAACATCCCAAAGCATTCACTGATCTCAGGGAGACCAGTCCAAGAAAACACTGTGGGCAGCCGGCTAAAGCGCTCAAACACAATGAAATCCATGGTGCATTGCCCCCTGGGAATTTGAATATGCAAATGGAGTCCGTGGAGACTCGATTAAGAGTCTCAAACACGGGACTAGCCAGATATCCCTCCAGGGAAGGACCTAGCCCTGGGATGGACTCCTTGCAGAGACCACCATATTAAGTGGCGCTTTCAGTCACTATCCCTCTCAGTTATGAGCTTAAGGATATGACAAGGGAATTACTAAAGCCAGATATCCATCCATCCATGCCTCCCTTGTGACTTCTGCCTCCCCTGTGCCTTCTGCCTCCTGTGTGCCTGCCTCCCATCACTGAGCCACCATGCAATGCTCAACCCTGAGCCACCATACAGTGCTAACCACTGAGCCACCATACAGTGGTAACCACTGAGCCACCATATACAGTGCTAACCAATGAGTCACCATATACAGTGCTAACCACTGAGCCACCATATACAGTGCTAACCACTGAGCCACCATATACAGTGCTAACCAGTGAGCCACCATACACAGTGCTAACCAGTGAGCCACCATACACAGTGCTAACCACTGAGCCACCATATACAGTGCTAACAACTGAGCCACCGTATACAGTGCTAACCACTGAGCCACCGTATACAGTGCTAACCACTGAGCCACCGTATACAGTGCTAACCACTGAGCCACCATACAGTGGTAACCACTGAGCCACCATATACAGTGCTAACCAATGAGTCACCATATACAGTGCTAACCACTGAGCCACCATATACAGTGCTAACCAGTGAGCCACCATATACAGTGCTAACCAGTGAGCCACCATATACAGTGCTAACCACTGAGCCACCATATACAGTGCTAACCAGTGAGCCACCATACACAGTGCTAACCACTGAGCCACCATATACAGTGCTAACCACTGAGCCACCGTATACAGTGCTAACCACTGAGCCACCGTATACAGTGCTAACCACTGAGCCACCGTATACAGTGCTAACCACTGAGCCACCATACAGTGGTAACCACTGAGCCACCATATACAGTGCTAACCAATGAGTCACCATATACAGTGCTAACCACTGAGCCACCATATACAGTGCTAACCACTGAGCCACCATATACAGTGCTAACCAGTGAGCCACCATATACAGTGCTAACCAGTGAGCCACCATACAGTGCTAACCACTGAGCCACCATATACAGTGCTAACCACTGAGTCACCATACAGTGCTAACCAGTGAGCCACCATACAGTGCTAACCACTGAGCCACCATATACAGTGCTAACCACTGAGTCACCATACAGTGCTAACCACTGAGCCACCATATACAGTGGTAACCACTGAGCCACCATATACAGTGCTAACCACTGAGCCACCATAAACAGTGCTAACCACTGAGCCACCATATACAGTGCTAACCACTGAACCATCATATACAGTGCTAACCACTGAACCATCATATACAGTGCTAACCACTGAGCCACCATACACAGTGCTAACCACTGAGCCACCATACACAGTGCTAACCACTGAGCCACCATATACAGTGCTAACCACTGAGCCACCATATACAGTGCTAACCACTGAGCCACCATATACAGTGCTAACCACTGAGCCACCATATACAGTGCTAACCACTGAGCCACCATATACAGTGCTAACCACTGAGCCACCATATACAGTGCTAACCACTGAGCCACCATATACAGTGCTAACCACTCAGCCACCATATACAGTGCTAACCACTGAGTCACCATACAGTGCTAACCACTGAGCCACCATATACAGTGCTAACCACTGAGCCACCATACAGTGCTAACCACTGAGCCACCATATACAGTGCTAACCACTGAGCCACCGTATACAGTGCTAACCACTGAGCCACCGTATACAGTGCTAACCACTGAGCCACCATAGAGTGCTAACCACTGAGCCACCATATACAGTGCTAACCACTGAGCCACTATACAGTGCTAACCACTGAGCCATCGTATACAGTGCTAACCACTGAGCCACCGTATACAGTGCTAACCACTGAGCCACCATATACAGTGCTAACCACTGAGCCACCATATACAGTGCTAACCACTGTGCCACCATATATAGTGCTAACCACTGAGCCACCATACAGTGCTAACCACTGAGCCTCCATATACAGTGCTAACCACTGAGCCACCGTATACAGTGCTAACCACTGAGCCTCCATATACAGTGCTAACCACTGAGCCACCATACAGTGTGGCACCAATATCGCTAGCAGCTGAGCAGCACGGTATTGACGGCCAGCTTTAAATCTCCCACCAATACTCGCTGCCCGGCGCGCGACCAATCAACTGAGCAGCCCATTATTGGTGAAGATTTAAAGCTGTCCACCTGCCGCTCACTGCTATTCCACCGGGAGATCAGCATTAGGCGCCACTGATCTCCTGGTGGAATAGCAGTGAGCAGCGGACCACCGTGAGATCAGTGGTGCTTGCCGCTGATCTCCAGGGTGGCGATGGCAGCTGCTCATCTCCCGCCGCCAGGAGGTCAGTGGCAGGTGTCGCTGATCTCCCGGCAGAATAACAGTGAGTGGCGGGCGAGTAGCTTTAAATCTCCAGCCAAAACCACACTGGTCATCTGATTGGTCGCGTGCCAGGTAGCGAGCACCTATTCAGCTGAGCAGCGCAGTATTGTCTGGAGATTTAAAGCTGCCCACCGCTGATCTCCCAGTGGAATAGCAGAGAGCGGCAGGCTGCTAGGAGATCAACGGTGCTTGCCACTGATCTCACTGCGGAGGCAGCCACTCATCTCTCGCCGCCGGTATGTTAGGAGAGCGTGAGCGGCTGGACCAAGGCTCATTATATTGATTATGTTCTGATTGTTACTTTTGTTATGTTTCTGTTATTATTGTTATGTTTTTAATTTTTATAATAAAAGATCTACAGGAGGTAACTCAGGATCAGTAATGTAATGTATGTACACAGTGACTGCACCAGCAGAATAGTGAGTGCAGCTCTGGAGTATAATACAGGAGGTAACTCAGGATCAGTAATGTAATGTATGTACTCAGTGACTGCACCAGCAGAATAGTGAGTGCAGCTCTGGAGTATAATACAGGAGGTAACTCAGGATCAGTAATGTAATGTATGTACAGAGTGACTGCACCAGCAGAATAGTGAGTGCAGCTCTGGAGTATAACACAGGAGGTAACTCAGGATCAGTAATGTAATGTATGTACACAGTGACTGCACCAGCAGAATAGTGAGTGCAGCTCTGGAGTATAATACAGGAGGTAACTCAGGATCAGTAATGTAATGTATGTACACAGTGACTGCACCAGCAGAATAGTGAGTGCAGCTCTGGAGTATAATACAGGAGGTAACTCAGGATCAGTAATGTAATGTATGTACACAGTGACTGCACCAGCAGAATATTGAGTGCAGCTCTGGAGTATAATACAGGAGGTAACTCAGGATCAGTAATGTAATGTATGTACACAGTGACTGCACCAGCAGTAATAATGTATATAGTATTTATTAATGTGTATCTATGATACAGACATATCATTGTTCTCCAGGTTTCTACACACAGTTATATCTGGGAAGTGACTGATTTATTTTCAGTTGATTTCAGTGTATATTTCACAAGGATTCACATTTATTGTGGATTTATTTGCTTCCTTTAAGCTACGTCATGAAGAATGATGGCCAGTTTTTAGTCATAAGACATGGTGGGAGATTCCTATTACACTTAGTGTCATATTTAGAGTTTGTATAATCTTCATCCATCAGACACATCACGGCTTTCCGGTCGCACTCACAGGTATATGCAGGACATCCAGCCATGTACGCACTGTGATCTGTGGATATAAAAGAAACTTCCATCATTTCTCCTCCATTAGGGATCTGTGCCCGAGATATGAGACAAATCGGCTGTAATACTGACAGGAGAGAACACCAGATAAAGGCTAGGGTGACACTTAAAATCTGAATTGCGTTCACTGCATCCAGATCCCTATGCAGTGAACACAATTGGCTTCAGACAAGCCACAATACCTTAACCGGATTGCTGAAGCCGCAATCCGGTAACCGGATTGCTCTGGATGTGTAATCCGGGATAATCCGGTTACCGGATAGTTTGCTCATCCCGGCTGCCACAGGGATGAGCAAACTATTCTCAGTGTTTTTAAAGGTTTAATTTTACTAATAATTGTGTCTATAATGTCTCTAGGGGGTGCCACCCCCCTAGAGACCTACCACCCTCTCAGGTGGGCATACAATGATGTAATTGTAGATGTACAGTAGCTGACTCCTGTCGGCTGCTGTACATTTTTATGAATGAAGCTGGTGGCTCCTCTGAGAACAGCGCTCATACTATTCCTATTGTAGGTATAGTATTTGGGCTGTCCGAGGTCCTGAAGGCTTTTACAGCAAGATCTATGGGCAGCGCTGCCCATAGATGTACTGTAAATGAGTACAGGACCTCGGACAGCGCACATACTATGCCTACAATAGGAATAGTATGAGCGCTGCTCTCAGAGGAGCCACTGGCTTCATTCATAAAAATGTACAGGAGTCGGCTACTGTACATCTACAATTACATCATTATATGCCCACCTGAGTGGGTGGTAGGTCTCTATGGGGGTGGGCACCCCTAGAGACAATATAGACACAATTATTAATAAAATTAAACCTTTAAATACACTGATAACACTTAGCTTATCCCGGCGGCAGCCGGGATAAGCAAAGTATTTGCGGTAACCGCATTGCTCAGGATTACACATCCAGAGCAATCCGGTTACCACATTGCGGGGCTTAGAACCGCTCCAAAAACTGCAGCCTGCATGATTTTTCACGCAGGTTGCAGAGTCGGAGGCGGTAACCGGATTGCTTGTGAAGCAATCCGGTTTTTATAATGGGCTCCTATGAGGAGCATTTCCTGATCCGGTTTTGAGCTTTTTAAAAGCTCAAAATCGGATCAGGTTTTAAAAAAAAAAAAAACCTGAAGTGTGACCCCAGCCAAAGACACTTCTGGAGGAGGAAGGAAAGTCTCATCTCTGCAGAATGGAAACTTCAACAATTTATTATTTCCTTTCTGACCAATTGATGCAAGCTTGTTCTATAAATGTGGAGTAAATCTGATATTGGGCGACTTCTGGTATTATTGTGCCAGATCTACAGAACAAGCAGGGGGAACTCTACAGATATATAGGGATCAACTCTACGAGTTCTCCAACAAGCAAAATGAGAGGAAAAGACAGAAGAAAACAAAATATGGCAAAGATCAGCAATAAAGTTTACATTATTATTAGGAGATCGGAGACCAGATGAAGATCAGGATTAATAACATTTATAAAGATACAGATTGGGGTTGGGTGCGTCCATGATGAGATAACCCCCTACTGCTGCACCAACCGGAGAATAACCACAAAGACAAATCTCCAATGTGATACCAGGACCCCAGATATGTACACGGGGCCCCACAGAGGTCAGCCGCTTAATAAGGATCTATAGAGACTGCATATGTGGCTCCCACCAGGGCCGGGGGGTACTTGGTAACCAGACCGGTAGTATTAGTTGGGACTTCACAGTGGCAGTGACCCGGCTCCATGACCCTGGGCGTCCAATAAAGGGGAATATGTACAAGGGATAACTTCTTGACGCTACCTGTGGTGATTCTGGTCGGTGTAATCAGCGCTGCTGTGGGACAACTGGGGCAGATCGTGATGCAGCAAGGATGGTTCTACTTCCCACAGGTAGAGCGGGGCCCCAGGGCAACAGAATGTAATCTATTGAAGTGATAGTAATCTTTGGGGTGCAAAACTGAGGGTGCGGAAAATGACCAGACAACACAGGGATTGTAGTTTCCTTTACCTTTTACTTGGCAGTCAATTGTGCAGACTGGGACACTCATAGAGGTGGTAACAGAGGTCCGGACAGCCTGGAAGCCATTGGGCATACACTTCACTGGGTGGGTTTGGAGGCCTTCCCTCTGCACTGTCCTCTTAGGTCCCTGCTGCTTAAAGCTATGCTGTGGCCCTCTTCCTGCTAGTTGGTTCGTCACCCATATGGCAAGCAGCTCGAGCCTTTTACAAGTGTCACTCCTTCGTGGTGGCTCCGGGCTCTGGGATGCTGCTGTGCCGCCGGGTGTTTGGTGTGGTCAGGGGACTTGCAGTCTCCTGTCCTCCAGATTTAGCTGCCGTGACTTCAGTACCTGCACAACCAAGGACTCTAGTGTCTTATTGCTAGCACTCTGCTCTGGGGTGAGCTCAGTCACAGCTCCACTCCCCAGGCTTTCCTTGACTTCTCTCTCCTCTTCCCTTTCACTAGCTCTCCACTGCCCTGGGACAAGCCTCTCCGTGGCTCCAGTCCCCAGGACGTCTCCACTGTTCTTCCTCTCCCTAAAGTTCTGACTAACCTCTTCCCCAGACCAGAATTTATAGGAAAGTTCCCCTGAATCCAGGTGCAGAGCTCCCCCTCTTGGCCTGGAGTAAGGAAAAGTGTTGGATGCTGATGTTACCTAGCATGGGTACCCCTTCTTGCTTCCAGGCACGACATTATTCCCTGTGAAGGAGGCAATGCCACTGTGGCAACCGAACTCCTGGGGTGCCACATACTGTTATTACCACATATTATAGTGGTATATATAATATATAGTGCCATGCAAATTAATTGGGACAAAGCATTTTTTAAGTAAAATCGTAAGTTGGTTACCAGTCAGTTCTAACTGCTTTGAACAGGTGTGAATGTACAACCTTGAGTAACAAAATGTGGTTTGACTGGTTTTAGTCAGAAAATAACAGCTAGCTGCCTGCCCCCTCAGCTTCAGTTGAGAGCTTGTTTCTGTGAGGAGGGGTTTAGTGTACCAGTGTGATTCGTGCCTGTTAAAATGGATGTTTGGCCGGTTTCACATTTGCGTTTGTGTCTGCATGCGGAGGGCATGCAGATGCAAATGCATTGAAAACACTGCCATACTGATGTGAACGCAGTGGAGATTCTCCGCATGCGTTCACATCAGTATAGTGCCCGGCCAGCCAATCAGCGATCTCAGTGGCGGCCGGGAAGCGGAGATCATCGACGGCCACCGGTATAGATTTCAATGTGATCCGCAGCGTTCTCCTGCGCTGTCATGCGGAGGACACTGCGGATCCATTGAAATCCATGTATTTTTTGTGCACTTGCGGATGCTTGCTGATAAAACAAGCACCTGTGAATGCACAAAAAATGCAACAGGCTGCACCTGGAGGGCGGAGGAGGGCGCACAAATTATGCGCATCCAAATGCAACCACAACCGAATGTAGTTAAACACAGGCACCATGTGTTCCCATGTTAAACATAGAAATGCAGTGTGCATGTGTTTGGCTGCGTTCGGTACGCTGCATTGACAAATGCAAATGTGAAGCTGGCCTTACTCCACGGAAGAGGTCTAGAATTATTACTCTTAATAAACATACAAGTCTGACTGTAAGAGAAATCGCTTCCACCATTGGTATTGGAAAATCTACCATTTCAAGAATAATTTGCGCACACAATTGTGGCACCCCAGAGTCATAGTGCCACAGTATTACCATTGTTAAGTGTCACCAGAGAGCAGTAAGGGGTATTCCACTCAGGCAACACACAAACAACACCAACACCTCCCAGACAGAAGGGGAGACCAAGCCCAGCTTCAGGGTGAGCTCCCCTATATATTCTGGTGTGAGGAGCAACAAGTTTAGTACAGTTCCTGTGAGGACTGTAAAGAGAAGCTCAGTGCAGTTCCTGGGAGGACTCTGAAGAAGACCTGGGTGTAAATGAGCTGTGCCAGGCTCATCCCAAGGTCCACTGACTAACACCAGGACTAAGGCTAGGGTCTGAGGAAAGAGGAGAGAAAGAAACCTACTGGGAGGCTGCACCACCCTGTGCTTCCCCTCCGCGAGAGGAACAACGCAAGAACGGATACCAGAGTCCAAGACTGTGCAGGTTCACACACACCGACAGTCAACACCGGAGAGTGGGGGACTCCAGATTCTCCAGCTATATGGTACTAGGAACACAGCAACATATAGAATCCAGTTACACTGACTTCCCAGGGTGTGGTAGAGAAGCGAAGGACTCGAGTTGCTTGTTATACTGGTAGATGCAGACAGAGACAGGGCTGGCAGCCTAGCTGAAGCAACTGCAGGGGCCGCAACACAAGCACAGTGAGGAAACCAATATGACCCGGCCGTGTGAGAATAACCCTAACTGCTCTCCAGACTCCGTGGACAGTTTATAACATCTGACTTAACTCCAGTAAAAGGACTGAGTAAACGCATATCAGTGAGTCTGCTTGTTAATTGCGCCTGTTGCCCTGTGCTCTACAATGGAACATTATTCCTGCAGAGTCGCCGACTACCAACACCGTGAAGAGCTGCAGCTTTGAAGTAAGTGACTTGTACCCAGCACAAACGCTCACCAAGCCCATCCATTACAACTACACCTGCCCTGGGGACCCTCAGCCCTACCCGAGGAGGGCTTACCATCCACGTTGCCACAAGTCACCGTCCCCAGCAAAAATATGGCAGCGGTGGTTCTATTAACCACATACTCCGGGTAGCGTCACGACATATCCCCTGTAAATAACCCCCTTTTTGGACTGATCCCAGGCCACGGGACTGAGTCATGACTACTGTGATACCAGTGGGCATGGTGAGTGGGCAGAGTGGGGGTCAGTGGGCAGAGCGGTGTCACAGTCAGCGGGCAGAGCAGGGGTCAGTGGGCAGAGCAGGGGTCTGTGGGCAGAGCAGGGGGTCAGTGGCAAAGCGGTGGTAGGTGGGCAGAGCAGGGTCAGTGGACACGGTCAATGGGCAGAGTGGGTGTCAGTGGGCAGAGCAGAGTAGATCGGGAGAGGACCTTTGATCACGTCACAGACATGTGATCTGTGACTCCACCCATCATCGTGATGTCATCAGAGGTCCTGAGGCACCCTCATTAGTGCTTGCAGGCGCCGCGAGGCTGCGATGATCACCAGGAAGAGGGATCAGGTAACTGTGGGGGGCAATGGTGACAGGCAGGGGGGGGTGATCAGGCAGTGTCAGGCAGCGGGGGGCTGTGGTGAGACGCGGGGGTGATCGGGCAGCAGGGAGGCTGAGGGAGGTGTCAGACTACGGCGTCGGAGTCCCAATATGTCAGTCAGTGCACTTCCGGGGTGGTGCAGTGGTTTGTGGGATTCGGGGACGTCCAATTTAAGGACATTATATAGTGGATAAATAGACATTACACCAATAAGATATAAAGTAACGACCAACTGAACTGAGCAGATCCAGCAGAGAACAACAAAACACAGAAATCCCAAATTATCACAAAGGAGAAAATATAGAAAGTTCTGTTGTGCTGAAGATAAATGACAGACTCAATGATGGAAGAGAGAAGAAACCGGAGCCAAAGTGTCCACAGTCCGGGGGGACGGAGAGATGGAAAATAAAGACTAGAGAGTAAAAAGAATTATACAGAGATGCAGAGTCCACAAGCAAAAATATGGTTATAGGATAATAGAGCAGACACAACCAAGAGTAAAGTAAGGAGAAGTGCAACAAAGCAGTGCATGAGTAGAAGGGATAAGAGAGCTGTCCCTTGGTGGTAGGACTAAGAGAGCTGTTCCTGGGTAGTAGGGCTAAGAGTGCAGTTCCTGGGTAGTAGAGGTAAGAGTGCAGTCCCTGGGTAGTGGGGCTAACAGAGCTTTCCCTGGGTAGTAGGGGTATGAGAACTGTTCCTGTGTAGTAGGGCTAAGAGAGCTGTGCCTAGGTAGTAGGGCTAAGAGAGCTGTCCCTGGGTAGTAGGTCTAAGAGCACTGTTTCTGGGTAGTAGGTCTAAGAGTGCTGTGCCTGGGTAGTAGGGCTAAGAGAGCTGTCCCTGGGTACTAGGGCTAAGAGCACTGTCCCTAGGTGGTGGGGCTAAGAGAGCTGTCCCTGGGTAGTAGAGGTATGAAAGCTGTTCCTGTGTAGTAGGGCTAAGAGCGCTGTCCCTGGTAGTAGGGCTAAGAGCGCCATCCCTGGTAGTAGGGCTAAGAGAGCTGTCCCTGGGTAGTAGGGCTAAGAGAGCTGTCCTGGGTAGAAGGGATAAGAGCACTGTCCCTTGGTAGTAGGGCTAAGAGGACTTTTCCTGGGTAGTACGTGTTACACCATGAGCTGTGGGGCTGACCTCTACTGAGCTCAGTCGTTCACCAACACCCAGTTCAGGGCAAACTACTTACTCTGACATGGCTGCGGGGCCAGTCAGCAATAATCAGGGAGACATGCATCCATCAGGTGAATCCCTGTGGTCTGCTTCAATCTCTATACAGCCCCCCAGCCCGGTTTCTCACCCAGCCAGCGGTCCTATGCTCGCTCCACTTCCTTTCCTCCCAGAGCCTGCGTCCTATCTGCACTACCCCTAAATGTGCACTCAGGAGGCGAGCACCGTGCACTAGTTAATTTAAAGGGCCAGTGCACCTTTACCTAATTTTACCCTCCTGCCTATCGTTGGAGGGCTACATCTATATAAAGCACCTTCCCCTTCTGGGCTGTACCTGAACAACACTGCCTGTCTCTAGTTGTGATTCTGTCCCTCAGGTCCCTGTCCAGATCCAATTCTTAGAACTCGCTTTGGTATTTCCTATTTACCTATACCTCTTGTCTCGCCCTAGTGCCTTCCACATGTGCCTGTGGATCATCTCGCCAGGACGCTAATCCTCCCACCTGCAGTGCACCCATCATATTGCCTCGGAGCCCGTTACATCTGCACTTGCATGTCCAGAGATTCAACCTCCACTGTACCAACTCCATCGGCCTAAGTGCCGCCTCTCCACCACCGGCATCTCCTATCCTGGACTACCTCTCAGTTTCCTCACTGCCCTGAGCCCTGTGCATGTTCCTCATAGACCTATCCACATGCGTCACTCTGACTGTACTGGCGAAATATCTCATTAAAGACCTTTGCTTTACCGCTATCAGCATCTCCAGCCTTTTCCTACCTACAGGTCAGCCTCCACTTCAGTGGTCTAGTGAATTCCTGTCTCCTCCTCTACACCTCCAGTAGGGTAAGAGCTGTGCCAGACCTCAGAGCCAAAGATGGATTGTTCCTTATGCTAAGTACTGGCTGTGGCTGCTACGATTGAAAGATGAATTCAACCATTTCTTTGATATTATTAGGGGTCTCTCAACAAAGAATAAAAATATATGCAAAAACCACTTTAAATCTTTATTATTATCTGCAAACTCACAAGAAAATTTAAAAAGTTTAAATACTATGGTGCACAGTAAGAAAGGGAGGAAGGAAGAAATAGGCCCTGTCAGCTTGTCTCCAACTCACCTCTACCTTACAATGGGGTCGGCACCCTGATGGAAGATAGAGCGCCCCCACTCCTTGGTGGCTGACCCTAAGTTAGCCTTTTGCTGTCCCTGAGAGTCATAAACAGTGCACCCTGCTTTTTTTGTGCTCAAAAGGACTATTATGATATACTATAATGGGAGCCACCATTGAGTTTCCAGATAATAATAAAGACCCGACCTGTGACTCAGCATATGCGTCATGAAAACAAGTTCGTTCTCTACCTTGGACGCATATGCTGCGTCATCGCGAGTTTCCCTTCCTACGGCTCTATTAACCGCGGTCACTACGGGTTAATAGAGCCGCAGGTACGGAAGGACCTGCACTATACCCCACGGGGGTGGCTTAGCCCCCCCGGGGCTAGGACCGCTCCGATTGGCAGTTTAAAAGTGAAAGTGCCAATTGGCGTGAATGTAGCAAATAATCAAGGTATCCAGATGATTGAGCGCTCCCAAGGAGATTTACCTTATGATAAGGACACTGGCTCCTTTTCCTTCTTGGAGATTTATTTCAAACGGCTTCACAGTAGTAAACAGTCATAAAAGTCATAAGAGCATAATTAAAACAACGCGTTTCGGCTATAAATGTCATAAAATAGCCTTCCTCAGGTATATGAAGAATTACATAAAATGTGGAGGTTATACAGTGTGTGTTATCCCTCCTAATTAATCATATTGATCACACATGTCTGAGTCTTCAGTATCCAGTCTCATTAGTATTACTCAGTTCCTCCCAAGATAAAAAAGAGAACAATAGAATAAATATACACATATATCTCTCTCTTCCTTTTTGTATATATATACACATATACATATAAGGGTATAATTCAAAAAAACAATTCTATTTTAAACATTATTAGTTCCCTTTTGTTCCATTATTAAAGTTTATCTTGGTTTTCCTTTTATTTTCTTTTTCTTTTTCTTTTTGTGTTTCGAAGTCAAGGTCCAAATATCATAGTATTATTTTTATTTCTTATTAATTATGATCCACTTGATATCAAAAAATTATATTCCCAAAAGATAAAAGAATAAATAAAATTTTTTTATAAATGTTTTTTTCAATTCCTGAAGGAATCAATCCTGCACATTTTCTATCAACATATCTTCCCCATTCAGAGGTATATACCACTAGGCTATACACTTCATCTATAGGACACTTGCTCCAAGTCAACCCATTCATAAGTACCACATAATTGTTACGTCCCAATATATCTCAATCCCCCTCAAAGAGACAGCTATATTGGGTCGCTATATACTAGCGTGATAAATTCACCATAAAATATTTTACAATTTCCTTGATAATATATACAAATGGATCTCATATATTGCATACTTCTACTGGGATCAATCTTGCTCTATTCACGTTCGATCATTCTATCTTCACCCAAAAACCTGCTAAACCATCTTATCCTCCACTAGAGAGTGATTAAATCTTCTTTTCCCTACTGAAACAACTGCCTTCATAATAAAAGGTGGACCATTATACATTGTAAATAGTTTCACTTGTCATTCCAGGACCCAAAAAGCAGATATTTCTACTTCCCCAAGGAGACTAATACAAGAGCGCTCCATAGAAAACGTATCACTTTCCTTAATAATAGATATACATATATCTCATATATTTGTTGGAATCAATCTTATTCAATTTATACTCAATCACCACCCAGAGTCCCACTGTACCATCTTTTCCTTCTCTAGACAATGTTTCATATTATTTATTATCATTCAAGAGACAGCAGTTTGCTCTTCCTCTCCCTCCAGAGACCAATGCGTCCATAAATGCAGGTGGACCATTAGAATGTCAGCACCAAATTATGAACCGCTTCACATGTCATTTTAGGACCCACAGAGCAGACATTCCTACTTCCACAAGGAGAAACACTGCAAGAGCACTCCCGATAACCTCAATGTCCCCACCTCATAAAATGATGGGATCCCAAATATGAACCTCAACAGGATTTTTATCTCTATTAGATAACAATAAAGTTGTTCTCATCTATAAATTATCCTACTAAATGTTTTCAAGCTTATCATTTAGGCCATCCGGATATAGGCTTCGCAGCCTGTAAATCCAAAAAGCCTCCTTTTTATTCAGTTGTTGCATTCTATTAGGAGCATCCAGAGGTATCTCCTCAACTGGTGTAAGTTTTATTTTGAAATTTTTATTGTGATTTAATAAAAGGTGCCTTGATAAGCTATGGGTCATAAGGCCAATTTTTGCATTATAACGATGTGAATTCAGTCGTGATCGGACCATCTGTGTGGTGCGACCCACGTACTGTAGTCCACATTCACAAGTAATAACATAAATAACGAAATTACTAGTACAGGTAAGATAATTTTTGATCGGAAACATCTCTCCTGTACTAGTCGCTGTTATACTTTGAGAGACATGAGTTATAAGATGACAACACTGACATTTTTTCTGAAAACATTTAAAAGTACCAGCAGAGTGCATACCAAAATTGGCTATGGAAATATCATCTCTTGCTGAAATTAATTTAGTATTCTTGATAATTATGTTTTTCGTGATACTTTTTTTCATACGGCTAGGTGCCAATATATTCCTGAGAGTCCTTCCCCTTCTAAATGTGATCCCTGGTCTTTCTGGCAAGAAATCTCTCAATAGGGGATCCTGTTTTAAAATGTGCCAGTGTTTAGAGAGGGTCTCTCTAATCAGCCGGTTCCCTTTATTGAATGAGGTAATGAAGTTGTATTCCCATCTCTCCTTATTCATCATTATGGGTGGTTGAGTTTTTTTCTGTGTAATTATAGGGGCTTGAGATTTTACCGTCATGCTATCTGATTTTTCTTTTATTCTCAGGCATTCATCTTGTGATTTTTTTAGATTCACTTTATAAGCTTCCCCAATGATTTTTTTTGGGTATTTCTTTTCTTGAAACCTTTTTTTTTAAATTTCAGATTGTATTACATAATCTGACTTTTTTGTATTGTTTTTTCGGACTCGATGGAACTGTCCAAACGGTATATTGTTTTTCCATTTGATGTAATGGGCACTCCTATAGTCGAGATACCCATTAACATCAACACTTTTAAAGTGAGTTCTAGTTGTCAATCTCCCATTCTCAAGTATAATTTCTAGATCAAGAAATACAGCTCTATTGGTCGTTATAGTAGCCTCAAAGGATAAACCCCAAGAATTTTCATTCATGACCTTCACCAGGGATTCTGCGGCTTCCCTGTCACCCCTCCAGAGAATAATCAGGTCATCTATGTATCGTTTATATAATATTATATTACTCACACATTCTGAGGAGCAAAGGGGTGATAGGGACTCGAATAGCCCCATAAATAAGTTTGCAAAACTTGGGGCTACCCGAGTCCCCATTGCGGTACCAAGTTTCTGCAGGTACAACTGTCCATCATACTCAAACACATTATGCTTGAGTATGAAGTCTAAGCTCTTTATCAAAAAATCCACCTGTCTCCCTGGCATGGCTTTATTTTGTGACAAAAAATGTCTAATTGCATCTTTGCCCAAATCATGATCAATGTTCGAATACAATGAATTCACATCCATTGTTATTATTAGGAAATTATCCTCCCACTGTATGGTGTTCAGTTCTTGTATTAGTTGTGCTGAATCTTTCAAATATGATGGTAAAGATTTTATTATGTCCTGAAGATGTAAATCTAAAAAATGAGACAGGTGGCTAGTAAGAGAGTCGATCCCAGAAATGATGGGACGTCCTGGAGGATTGACACTATCTTTGTGCACCTTTGGAAGATGATAAAAAAAAGGCCATAGATGGCTCTTTATTAACCAAAAAGTTCTTTTCTTTTTTATTTATTATCCTTTCCTTATACGCATCATTTATGAGATCATGATATTCTCTCAGAAATGTCTTAGAAGGATCTTTATCCAGTTTGATGTAATATTTAGTGTCCGATAGAATTCTTTGTGCTTCTTTAATGTACATATCTCTGTCTTGAATTATGACTCCGCCTCCTTTATCCGCCTCCCTTATTATGATTTTATCATTATTTTTCAAATTGGCCATTGCCATTTTCTCTTCCTTAGTGATATTATACTTAAGGGGATGGTTGTTTATATATCCCCTCTTGGGATTTGTTTTAATTTTTGCGGTTTTCTTTGAATCTAATCGGCGGAAATCCTCACCAACTAGACCCAGAAAAGTTTCTATATAATTACCCCTATGGTGTACCGGGTTAAAATTAGAGCGGCTTTTCACTTCTAAGTGTATATTAGGGTCCAAGTTTGAGGGTGTTTCATTTGTATTCATTGTAGACATATGTTTAGTGTTATTCTTTTCCTGGAGCACAAAGTGTCTTTTGAGGGTTAATTTCCTCCCAAATTTATTCAGATCAATAAACAGATCAAAATTGTTTGTATCTTGAGTAGGGCAGAAATTTAAGCCCTTTGTGAGTAATCTCTCCTCTGTTTCATTCATAGGATATTTAGATAGATTAAACACCCTTTTCTTTTCAGTTCTATGTATATCTTTATCCTTATTGTCCATTTCCTGTGCAGATTCTGTTTTTTGTAAGGACTCCGATTCCATCTTGTTCATGGATCGGCCTGAGTCTCTTGGTTGTTTTTGGGAATTTTTTAGGGAACGTGTTCCTGCTCTAGTTCCCCGAAACCTCCTTTTCTTTTTCTTTGGGGTGTATTTTTCAATGTGAAAAATTGAGTTATCTGTGGTTGAGAGTCGAAAACCCCAATTGATTGTGATGGGAGATTTATAGTCTGCAAGGGTGACAGGATAGGTGCCATGTGTGATTGACTCAGGATTGTAGGAACAATTGTTTCCATTAAGGGTGAGGGCCGTATCGGACCTATTTCTAAAAAAGAAATCTGCGAGTTTGCTGAACTGGGAGAGGGAGTGGGGGCCTGTATAACTGTCACAAAGGCTGAGGGGGATTCACCTGTACTGTGTATAGTTATGTTCTCAAAAAAGCTATCATCACAAATAGATTTTTCCGTCAATTCACTATTAACCCTTGCTGAATCAGATTTCAATAAATCCTTTTCCAGGGATTTTCTTTCTGTAGTTCTCCTCAATATACCCAGGGATGGCAACCCTGGGTTAGGTGCTGGTAACTTTAAATCAATTGTATCATGTCTTTTATTAATCGTTTTTCCAACCGTTTTTTTGGGGATAGCTGTCAAAATTTCATCACATCTATACATTGTTATTGGGGTAGAGTGATTTAACCCTTTTTGTTTTGGTATAGCTCCTGTATTGGTCCAATCAAAACCAGTTGTTTTTTGTCTAGAGTTATAAGGTAATCTTGAATTATAAAATGTGCGCAATTGATCGACTGTATCCTTTTGTTTTTAGAGAAGTTATTTCTTACTGGTGAGAGGTGATTTTTTAAAAAGGGAGGGCGGTGATTTTGGATAGAGGTTCCATTATATTTAACCTGCCCATCATTTTTATTTAAAAAAAATCCCTCCTTAATTTTTTCGTTTTTTCTTCCATAATATTACTTTCAAAATTTTTACATTCTTATTTGTATCAGAATTTAAAGCTTCATAATAGGAGGTAGATTTGTAGCCCTCTAGATCTTCAACTAAGGACTCACATTTTTGTGTAGCAAAGAGTGAATGTAATATCTCACCAATGAAACATGGTGAGATATTACAATCCAGCCAAGGCCTGATGCTGGATAGCATCAGGCATTGGCTGGAGAAGGGGTCCTGTGTCACCCCCCCCCCCTCAGATTTGATTGGAGAGAGACCGTCTCCCTCCAATCAGATGTGGGGGCAGAGAGACCAATGGGTCCCCTCCCTCCTAAGTCGCTGCGACTGTGCCGCTGATCCCGGGCCCTCTGCTCTCTCCCCTGGCTGCCAATGCGCCCCCTCAGCCCTCCGATCTTTCCCCCCTGCCCTCAGATCTTCCCCCCTTCCCTCCGATCTCCCAACTCCCCCCCCCGCTCTCCGGTGATCACCACTGCTCCTTCTGTTCTCCACTTCCCGCTCCAGGCCCCTCACCTGTCTTCTGTCTTCTCCCTCTGTCCTCCGGTCTTCTCCCTCTGTCCTCCAGTCTTCTCCTTATGTCCTATGGTCTTCTCCCACTCTGCTCCTGGTCTTCTCTGCACTGTCCTCTTCCTGCCACCGTCCTGCTGCTTCTGTCGGCTCCTCTGCACACTCATCTCCCAGCATGGAGATGAGGGTGCAGAGGAGTGGTGTCACAGCCAGGGCACAGCAGCTGTGTGATTGCTGTGCCCTGGCTCTGTGTTAACCCCCTAAGGGCTGTGATCTCAAGGATCACAGCACTTAGTTTCCATGGTGATTGGATCCACTATCGCCAGAGACTACAATAAGGGAGCACTTGATCCCTTGTAGTCTTTGGGGGTCACATAGATTGTGCACTGTATGGCAATGATCTGCCAAACCGTGCCCCATGACGCTGATCCCAGAGACTAACAAGAGGACAGTTGATCCCTTGTTGTAGTCTCTGGGATCAGTGTCTTGGTGCACAATATGGCAGATCATTGTAATACAGTGCACCATGACGCTCATCCCAGAGACCATAACAAGGGATCAAGTGCTCCCTTGTTGTAGTCTCTGGGATCAGCGTCATGGTGCACAGTATGGCAGATCATTGCCATACAGTGCACCATGACACTGATCCCAGAGACTACAACAAGCGATCAACTGTCCTCTTGTTGTAGTCTCTGGGATCAGCGTCATGGTACATGGTATGGCAATGATCTGCCATACCGTGCACCATGATGCTGATCCCAGAGACTACAACAAGGGGGCACTTGATCCCTTGTAGTCTTTGGGGTCACATAGATTGTGCACTGTATGGCAATGATCAGCCATACCGTGCACCATGACGCTGATCCCAGAGACTACAACAAGAGGACACTTGATCCCTTGCTGCAGTCTCTGAATGTAGCAGACGCGATCGAGCGTTGTGGGACCTTCGTTGTGGACTACGTCGGAGGCGATCGAGCGTCATGGGACCTTCGTTGTGGACTACATTGGAGACGATCGAGTGTCATGGAACATTAGTTGTGGACTACGTCGGATCGTTTTATAATAAAGATGGAGTCCGAATTTTGTTTGTTTGTTTTTTCAAATAAAAAGATTTTTCTGTGTGGTGTATTTTTTGACTATTTACTAGACATTCCTAATGGTCGGGTCTAACATTGGCCCGACATTATGAATCTTGGGCTTAGTGCCAGCTGCCAATAAAAAAGCTGGCATTAACCCCTTTATTACCCAGTTTGCCACCGCCACTAGGGCAACTGGAAGAGTCTGGGTACAGCTCCAAAAATGTCGCTTTAATGAATTCGTCATTTTCTGGGGTGGCTGCTGGCTGCAATTCGCAGTATGGGGCGCCCAGAACGCTTGGGCCTCTCCATACTGTGGATTCCAGCCCCAGCTGCCTAGTTGTACCTGGCTGGGCCAAAAATATGGCGGAGCCCGACGTAATTTTTTTTCTAGAATTAGTTCTAGAAATAAAAACAAATTGGGCTTTGCTGTATTTTTGGTTGCCAGCCAGGTACAACTTGGCAGCTGGGGGGCTGGAATCCTCAGCGTGGAGAGACCCAAACGTGGGTCCACCACGCTGCAAATTGCAACCCACAGCCACCCCAGAAAATAGCGCATTCATTAGAGGCACCATTTTCTGGTGCTGTACCACAAATCTTCCAGTTGCCCTTGTGCTGGTGGCACACGGCTTCTCCATACGTGACATGGTGTCCGCTAACAATTAGCTCCAATTGTTAGTGGACACCATGTCGAGTATGGAGAGCCCCTTCCTGTGTGTCTGTACATTGGAGCTCCCCCACAAGTGACCCCATTTTGGAAACTAGACCTCCTAAAGAACTTATCTAGATGCATAGTGATCACTTTGAACCCCCAGGTGCTTCACAAATTAGTCTATAAAAGGGAAAAAAAAGATTTTTGTGAAAAAAAAGTACTTTTTAATTTTTACGGATCAATTTGTGAAACACCTGGGAATTCACCACCCATCTAGATAAGTTCCTTGGGGGGTCATACAACGCGTTTTGGCTGAATATTTTGTACACACAGCCTTCCTCAGGTAACTGGTTTAACAGAATAAAACTTCAACATTTGAAAATTGCAACATTTTTAAAATTTATGCCAAATTTTTGATTTTTTTTCACAAATAAGCACAAAAATGATCGACCTAAATTTACCACTTACATGAAGCCCAATATGGCATGAAAAAATAATCTCAGAATCGCTAGGATCCATTGAAGCGTTCCAGAGATATAACCTCATAAAGGGACACTGGTCAGAATTGACAAAAATGCCAAGGTCTTTAGGGTAAAAATAGGCTGGGTCATGAAGGGGTTTAGGTGGTTTTTGTATATATTTATGATTGAAAGATGAACCAACGCAAAAGTGCTGACTACATTCACTGTTTGTGAGTCAGCGAGTGAACGCAATCAGCCAGTACAAAGATGGCGCCTGCACTCAATCACATAGATGCCACCTGCTCCTTGTGCTGGGGACGCCCCCTCAGCTAAGCACTGGCTATATTTATGTAGTATGCATCCAGTACATAGTAGAGGGGGTGGCACTAGCACAATAGATGGGTTCCATCTTAGATTTTGAGGTCTGTCATTCACTTCAACACTTCTCCAACTGGCTCTCCATATGAGGAAAGTGAAGAGGTGATCCTTCTATGTCTCCACCTCTTGGGCCGTATAAAATGTCTTGCTCAGTCTGCAGTCTGGGGGTCTAGAGTTTCACACCTCAGTAGCTGATTTCACAGGTTGCTGCCAGTCCTGAGCTGATGGCACTGCTGGACATCTTTATGATTTTCCTCATCTGCTGCACTAAGTTTCTTTAGCCGATCACTGCGTTTATAGTCCTCGGTGTTCCCAATTTCTTGATGTCCTTAATGCCAAGAATAAAACAGGCAGATACTTACCCATCATGATTGAGTCAGGCGGCAGGGAAGGGGTTACTCAGATACCGGAAGGGTAGCTTTGGTGGGGATCACGGCTGGTCGGGTCCCGGTTCCATGCCCTGGGCACTCAATGGCTGATGGGGGTGATGATGATGGGGGATTACACGTGAAGCCACCTGTGGTACCTGGTAATGTGGTTACCAGCGCTGCAGCCGGCTGCTGAGGTGATGGTGACGCAGCTCAGGGTAGTACAGTTCCCCACAGGTGGAGCTTTACCTCAGGGCAGCGGTGGGGGTGGATGAGAGGAGAAGTACTTTTCGGTTCTGTGTAGGCGCTGTAGGCGGCGGTGAATCAGGCACACACACAATAGCCTCTGTTTCGGTACCTTTTTACTGATGTCGGGTAGCAGGTACGGTCCAGGAGGGTAACCAGGTTATCGGTGCAGATTGAGATGTTCACCTTAGAGAGTTTTGAGGCCTCCTCTGCCAGTGTGTGCGATGGTTGGGGTGAGATCTGCCTGAAGCTTGATCTGCCGCTCTTTCTCCTCAGGAGTCTGCTCCAAAAGCTGAAATTAAGGATCTTTTCTTGGGATCTCAGTCTTCTCTAGGGCCCTGATCCTTCAACCAATCTAGCTCAAGCCTTTACTTTCTCCTGAGCTCAGGGGGACTAAATCCTCCTGGTCTGTCCGGATTTCTCTGCTACAAATAGAAATATAGCAGGTATGGACTCTCGTGTCTGGGTTGACTTTAAGGGTAACTAGCTATGTTCCCTTCTTCTGTTCTTCCTAACTCTCCCACTGGCCTCCGTCCTTCCCCCTAGGGCGCTGCACAGCTCGGATCAGTCTTTCATGGTTTTGGGCCCGGCTTGGTCCCAACAACCAGCCCCTTCCAGCACCTTCTTCTGTACTGAACTCACTGACTGAACTCTCTGACTGAACTGAACCAACTCCTCCCTCAGACCTGGATCTTTATAGGGGATCTTGCCTAAGGCAGCAAGTAGAGCTCCCCTTCAGGCCTGGGGTGGAAGGTGTTTTGTGTTGTGTGTGCCAAGGTGTACATCCTTCCCTGCATCAGTGGGTACTGTGGCAATCCCCCAGGAGTGCCACATAAGACCATCAGAATCTTGGACAAAGTGCCTCAGTGTCCGCGCTGCTGCTCCAAGACCAAAGAAACACAGAGACAGGAATGTCTGGTTCAGCTACAGCCTTTAGCTGAACCAGACATTCCTGTGTCTGTGTTTCTTTGGTCTCGGAGCAGCAGCGCGGACACTGAGGCACTTTGTCCAAGATTCTGCATTACGACCACGGTCACCGTTGAGAGTGCGGTCCCTGCAGCAGCTGCTTGTACGCTATTCTACCAGTTGTGGGTTACACAACTGACAAAGGTGAGCAATTCCACATCGATAAGTGAAAGTGTGTTATTGACATAAGACCCTATTTGCGCATTCTTTCTTTCACACATAAGACCATCAAGGAGACTCTAAATATATTAAGCTGCCAGACAATGACCCTGAACATCCAGCCAATGTCATTAACAATGACGAGTCCTGGATGTGATGATCCGGGCCCCAGTTTGTTTTTTACGTATTCTTTCCAGCATTTTTGCACACCTGACTATAACTTTTGCACAGTCCGGTATACACATACAGTTGTGTCCTGCATCACATGACCTGACGCTGCTCGTCTGAATAGATTTCCAGTTTGATGATTTATCAAGGACAAAATTGTAATTGTTTTTTTCCACACAATGTCCCCAAGTGTCCTAACCCCGAGGAGACCCCCAGATTTAGGTGATGACCCCGAGGAGACCCCCGGATCTAGGTGATGACCCCGAGGAGACCCCTGGACTTACCGCAGGTGATGACCCCATTTCTGTAGGTGTAAGTGTAACGCTCATCATAAGGAGGACAGTCATGACTACGGAATAATTCATAGCAGCAATCCCGGAAAGCACAGCACCTGAGGAAGGAGAATAGAGAATAAGGTCACCGGGGCCTTTGAGCCGAGGAAGGGGGGCGTAAAAAATCTTATTAGTCCATAGAAAACTGATACTATTAACCCTTTCTTGATAGGGCGATTTTTCCTTGCTGATTTTTCATTGTTTCCACCACTTCTTACAAATGGAAGAATTTTTTGATAATACATTAGGTGACATATGATAGTGATCTTTCCAAAAGGACCGGATTTGATTCCATTAATGTTATATGATAGATTATTGAAGCATTGTAAATAAGCACCTGTATATTGTCACCCCCACCTCACTGTTAGATTGTAAGCTCTTATGAGCAGGGCTGTCATATTTTTTTTCTCTAATTATTGTATTATATTATGCTTCATATTGTATTGTACTGTATTTGGTATTGTATTGTATTTCCTAATTGTATCTTATGGTTGTTTAAATATGAACTTTGTATTGTGAAGCGCTGCGGAATATGTTGGCGCTATATAAATAAAAATTATATATATATAATATATATATATTGTGGTGATGCGACCCACGGGTGGTCGATATATGTCTCTGTTCACATGTATCCGGTTTTACTGTGGATGTGCTGTGTTAAACCTAATCGGAACACAGGGAGTTAGCAGCTGAGAGTGAGTGCTGTAGATCTGACGCATTCATGAGCCTGATGGTGGGTTTACACGTCGCGATATCGGGCCGATATCGTAGCCAACGATGCGGGAGCGCGCTTTTTGAGCGCGCTTTTCCCGGCATCGCATCGCCGGTTTATACAGCCCGATATCGGGATACAACGTCCCGACGATGTGTACGCCCCCCAACCCATGAACGACCATTTAACATGGGAGTGAATGGGTGACGTGGCAGTACACATCGGAGTTGGGCTGTCAGACGGTACGATGCGGCTTCAACTGGCATCCGATATCGGGCGGTTGAATAGCACGCTCATTCGACCCCCGATATCGTTTTGCCATCGTTCCTGCATCGCGTTGTACGTTCAAACAGTACAACGCAGGAACGATATCGGCTCCAACTAGCGAACCACGTGACTTTTGGTTGGAGTTGGGTCGGAGTTGGACGCCGATATCGCGACGTGTAAACCCACCATTATGAGCGGCTGAGAGCAATGTGTGTACTGATTGCATAGCAGCTCAGGTGGGGGTGTCAGTGTAGGTGTGGCAGGCAAGATAATAGCTAGCCAGGTGTGAGTTGAGAGAGACATCAGATCAGACTGCAGAGATCAGAACAGACTGCAGAGGACACCAGAGACTGCAGATGAGATCAGGCTGCAGACCAGAGACTGCAGAGACTAGAGAGAGACCAAACATGATCCTCTGAGGAGAGGATGTGTTTTAGAGGGGTCCCGTCCCCGTTGGGGGGATGAGGCAGGACGGCTGGCTCTCCATGCTGGAGATGCCGGCCCCTCTGAGCCGTGTGAAGCCTGTGGCCAGACCGAGAGGTTACTACAGCACCTGGGTGTAAGGGGGGTCCTGGCTGAATATATAGGGGGCTCACTCTGTCCATGGTGGTGAGGCTGCCATCCAGGATCTCTGCCTGTGTTGGTGGGGGCTTGGAGGCAGCTGGGCATCATGGGCAGGGTGAGGAGACCTTGGGGATGTTTTGACTGCCCTGAAGCTCAGGTGGCTCACAACCTGGTCTGGGCTTAGAGGGCTGAAGTCCATGCTGGACTGTGCTGGTATGAGTGGTCTGGGCCTGACAATGCTGAAGTCCATACGAGTCCATGAGGGACTATGGAAGTGTATGTCAGCCTAAGGAAAAGGGGCCATGTATGATGTGGTCCGTGTGTGAGTGCATTAGCTTATGTAAAAAGGGCCATGGAAGCATATGACGGCTTAAGGAGAAGGGCCGTGTATGATGTGGGACCAGGAGGTCTGTGTGTGAATGGAGGCAGAGCAGAAGCCTCTGTGGGAGTGAAAAGACCAGGTCCTGTGAGAATGGAGCCGCGAGGCCAGACGACAGGGGTTGGTAGAGTACCGGGAGTTGGGAAGTGGGTCTGACGAATCAAAGTTAGAGGTGTTAGGATCACACAGAAGAACATTTGTGAGATGCAGAACAACTGAAATGATGCTGGAAGAGGCCTGACGCCATCAGTCAAGCATGGTGGAGGTCATGTGATGGTCTGGGGTTGCTTTGGTGCTGGTAAAGTGGGAGATTTGTACAAGGTAAAAGGGATTTTGAATAAGGAAGGCGATCACTCCATGTTGCAATGCCATGCCATGCTGTAATTGCTGCAAAGTGAGCATTCTTTGACGAAAGCAAAGTTTGAAGGAGAAAATTATTATTTCAAACACAAATCATTATTTCTAACCTTGTCAACGTCTGGGTCTGGCCTATATTTTCTATTCATTCTGCAACTCATTTGATAAATAAAAGTATAAAAGTTTTTATGGAAAACACAATTTTCTGAATGACCTCAAACTTTTAAATGGCAGTGTATACATGTACTCATATTATATATATTGTGAGGCACCGGCCGGGTCGGTATGCTGCGACCGGTATGTGCCTCTTTGGGTGCGTGCTCCAGTGCCGCAGGATGTACTCCATCCCAGGTATTAGATGGGATTCCTCTTCTCAGAGCAGAAGGGGTTAAGAGGACATAGGAACCCTGGGTGTGGTTCCTTGAGTCTGGAGTGAGATTTCTCTCCAGTGCAGAGCCTGATTGAGAAGCTCTGAAGGAAAGTTGAAGTGGTCCTGGGAAGGGATTATCTCTGGTGGGGCTGATAGAGCCTGTGAGCGGTCGGGAGATACACCAAGCGGTGTGAAGTGTGCCGGCTGCGCTCCGGATCTGTGTTTTGGTGACTGTAACTGGATGGAGATCAATAAACCGTGAGTTGAGAACTGTCCGTGCCTGGTTCCCTGCCTCCCCAACACTGCTACACCTCACATATGGTGGAGAATGCGGGCATTGCCGGCCCGGTGAGGTGTAGCCGGCACTACCGTTACCCTCTGTTCCGGTGGGGAAGTGACTTTTCATGAGGCTAATGAGCGGCTGCTAAGTAAGAGGAGCAGCAGTCATCATTGCGGCCAGTCTCTTGCGTGGTGCCCGGCATCGCATGTCCTGGATTCGGCCGGCTACATTACAACACAAACCAGCAGCCAGCATGGAGGAGGTGCTCAAGCACCTGGTGCTGGCCCAGCAGCAGCAACAGGAAGCTCAGCAGCAGCAGGAGAGGAGGCACCAGGAGCAGATGGCCCTGTTGATCGAGGCTGTGCGGACCATACCGGGGGATCCGCCCCGAGGACCAGGTGACGACTGCAGCGTCCGGAAAGCGGTAAGACAAGCGCTGAAAAAGATGACCCCGGGGGATGATGTGGAGGCATTCCTGGCCGTGTTTGAGCGGGTGGCTGAACGGGAGAGACTGCCGGTTGCCCAGTGGGCCGAGGTGCTGGCGCCCTATTTGACTGGTGATCCCCAAAAGGCATACATAGACTTGTGTACCGAGGATGCCCTGGACTATGGAGCCCTGAAGGGGGAGATATTGGCCCGTACCGGGGTCAATACATATGTGAGGGCCCAACGGGTGAGCCAATGGGCCTACGAGGAAGGCAAACCCCTGCGCTCACAGGCCTATGATTTGTTGCATCTGGTTAAAAAATGGCTGCAGCCTGAAGCCCTGAGTCCGGCTCAGATGGTAGAGCGGGTGGTGTGGATCGCTTTGTGCGTACGCTGCCCGTCCCCATACAAAAGTGGGTGGGACACAGTGACCCGGGTTCCCTAGACCAGTTGGTGAACGTGGTGGAGCACCATGTGGCCACTCAGGAACTGATCCGGGACACTGGGACAATGCGGGCTACCCGCAAGGCCGCGCCCACCACACCAGACAGTAGGGACCCCCAACCCGGCCCCCGGGCGGGCGAGCGCCCGGCTCAGGCTGAAAACGGGACTCCCCATGCAGCAAAGCAGCGATCCGGACAGCCGCGGTTTGGCCCCTGGTATAGCGGGGAACCACCCCGATGTAGAAGATGCCGGGAGGTGGGACATATGATAGCGCAGTGTCCCCTCAACGGGGAACCAATGGACTGTGACTATTCCCGGAGGCTGTCCATGTTCGCCCACCTCGTCGGAAAACGGGGCTCGGCCCCCCGGGATACTGAGAATGTACTGTGCCGCGTACGGCTTAACGGTCATGAGGTGACGGCCCTACTGGACTCAGGGAGCAACGTGACCCTCGTGTGTGCCTCCTTGGTCTCCAGGACCAAATCCACCGGCCGTACGGTCAGGGTGATGAGTGTCCATGGGAATCATCGCAGGTATCCAATGAAGCGTGTCACGTTTGCTACCCCAGCCAGGCGGGTTCAACATGTGGTTGGGGTGGTAAAGGATCTCCCTTATGATGTTGTGCTGGGGAGGGATATGCCCTTGTTCCGGGTATTGTGGAACGGGTATATGGCCCTTCGGATGAAGGATAGACAGGGCCCGGAGCCCGAGGATCCCGCCCCCGGGATACCCAGAGGACTTGATGTGACTAACCCCCGGGTGCAGAGCCCCGTGCGCCGGCCGCGCCGACTCCCCGTCCGGAACGGTGCAGCAGTGCCGCGCGCCGACCCCGTTTTCCTCGTAGGGCCCCAGGGCTCTGTCGTTGGTACCCGTCCGGGGTTGGTGGGTGCCGGGAGCCCGAACGGGTTGGTTGCTCGTGGGGTCTGGCACCGCTGGTACCCCCGGGTGCCCCTGCTTGGCTCCGCCGGTGCTCCGCACCCTGACGTGGTCCCCTCACAGGGCCCAGGGTTATGGCCTGGTGTTCAAACCCATACGCTTGAACATAGGGTGGGGATATGTGAGGCACCGGCCGGGTCAGTATGCTGCGACCGGTATGTGCCTCTTTGGGTGCGTGCTCCAGTGCCACAGGATGTACTCCATCCCAGGTATTAGATGGGATTCCTCTTCTCAGAGCAGAAGGGGTTAAGAGGACATAGGAACCCTGGGTGTGGTTCCTTGAGTCTGGAGTGAGATTTCTCTCCAGTGCAGAGCCTGATTGAGAAGCTCTGAAGGAAAGTTGAAGTGGTCCTGGGAAGGGATTATCTCTGGTGGGGCTGATAGAGCCTGTGAGCGGTCGGGAGATACACCAAGCGGTGTGAAGTGTGCCGGCTGCGCTCCGGATCTGTGTTTTGGTGACTGTAACCGGACGGAGATCAATAAACCGTGAGTTGAGAACTGTCCGTGCCTGGTTCCCTGCCTCCCCAACACCGCTACACCTCACAATATATATATACTAGTAAAAAGGCCCGATGCAATTGCATCGGGAGCAGGGTGAAATGAATTGTGTGTATACAGGCGGGCCAGTGGGTAGCAGAGTATACAGGGGGCTCTGTGGGTAGCAGAGTATACAGGCGGGTCTGTGGGTAGCAGAGTATACAGACGGCTCTGAGGGTAGGAGATTATACAGGTGACTCTGTGGGTAGTAAAGTATACAGGCGGCTCTGTGGGTAGAAGAGTATACAGGTGGGTCTGTGGGTAGTGGAGTATACAGGCGTGTGTGGTGGTGGTGGCAGAGTATACAGGTGTGTGTGGTGGTGGTGGCAGAGTATACAGGCGTGTGTGGTGGTGGCAGAGTATACAGGCGTCTGTGCTGGTGGCGGCAGAGTATACAGGCATGTGTGGTGGTGGCAGAGTATACAGGCGTCTGTGCTGGTGGCGGCAGAGTATACAGGCGTCTGTGCTGGTGGCGGCAGAGTATACAGGCGTCTGTGCTGGTGGCGGCAGAGTATACAGGCAGGGTTGGTGGTGGCGGCAGAGTATACAGGCGTCTGTGGTGGTGGCAGAGTGTACAGGCGTGTGTGGTGGTGGCAGAGTGTACAGGCGTGTGTGGTGGTGGCAGAGTGTACAGGCGTGTGTGGTGCTGGCGGCAGAGTGTACAGGCGTGTGTGGTGGTGGCGGCAGAGTGTACAGGCGTGTGTGGTGGTGGCGGCAGAGTGTACAGGCGTCTGTGCTGGTGGCGGCAGAGTATACAGGCATGTGTGGTGGTGGCAGAGTATACAGGCGTCTGTGCTGGTGGCGGCAGAGTATACAGGCATGTGTGGTGGTGGCAGAGTATACAGGCGTCTGTGCTGGTGGCGGCAGAGTATACAGGCGTCTGTGCTGGTGGCGGCAGAGTATACAGGCGTCTGTGCTGGTGGCGGCAGAGTATACAGGCAGGTGTGGTGGTGGCGGCAGAGTATACAGGCGTGTGTGGTGGTGGCAGAGTGTACAGGCGTGTGTGGTGGTGGCAGAGTGTACAGGCGTGTGTGGTGGTGGCAGAGTATACAGGCGTCTGTGCTGGTGGCGGCAGAGTATACAGGCGTGTGTGGTGGTGGCAGAGTGTACAGGCGTGTGTGGTGGTGGCGGCAGAGTGTACAGGCATGTGTGGTGGTGGCGGCAGAGTGTACAGGCGTGTGTGGTGGTGGCGGCAGAGTGTACAGGCGTCTGTGCTGGTGGCGGCAGAGTATACAGGCATGTGTGGTGGTGGCAGAGTATACAGGCGTCTGTGCTGGTGGCGGCAGAGTATACAGGCATGTGTGGTGGTGGCAGAGTATACAGGCGTCTGTGCTGGTGGCGGCAGAGTATACAGGCGTCTGTGCTGGTGGCGGCAGAGTATACAGGCGTCTGTGCTGGTGGCGGCAGAGTATACAGGCAGGTGTGGTGGTGGCGGCAGAGTATACAGGCGTCTGTGGTGGTGGCAGAGTGTACAGGCGTGTGTGGTGGTGGCAGAGTGTACAGGCGTGTGTGGTGGTGGCAGAGTGTACAGGCGTGTGTGGTGGTGGCGGCAGAGTGTACAGGCGTGTGTGGTGGTGGCGGCAGAGTGTACAGGCGTGTGTGGTGGTGGCGGCAGAGTGTACAGGCGTGTGTGGTGGTGGCGGCAGAGTGTACAGGCGTGTGTGGTGGTGGCGGCAGAGTGTACAGGCGTGTGTGGTGGTGGCGGCAGAGTGTACAGGCGTGTGTGGTGGTGGCGGCAGAGTGTACAGGCGTGTGTGGTGGCAGAGTGTACAGGCGTGTGTGGTGGCAGAGTGTACAGGCGTGTGTGGTGGCAGAGTATACAGGCGTGTGTGGTGGTGGAGTATACAGGCGTCTGTGGTGGTGGCAGAGTGTACAGGCGTGTGTGGTGGTGGAGTATACAGGCGTGTGTGGTGGTGGAGTATACAGGCGTCTGTGGTGGTGGCAGAGTGTACAGGCGTGTGTGGTGGTGGCGGCAGAGTGTACAGGCGTGTGTGGTGGTGGCGGCAGAGTGTACAGGTGTGTGTGGTGGTGGCGGCAGAGTGTACAGGCGTGTGTGGTGGCAGAGTGTACAGGCGTGTGTGGTGGCAGAGTATACAGGCGTGTGTGGTGGTGGAGTATACAGGCGTCTGTGGTGGTGGCAGAGTGTACAGGCGTGTGTGGTGGCAGAGTATACAGGCGTGTGTGGTGGTGGAGTATACAGGCGTCTGTGGTGGTGGCAGAGTGTACAGGCGTGTGTGGTGGTGGAGTATACAGGTGTCTGTGGTGCGCTCGTGCAAGGCAGGGGTTAAAAAAAATAAAAAAGATTATGCTCACCTCACCCCGAGCCCCCGCCGTCTTCTGCCGTGTTCCGCCGTCTTCTGCCGTGTTCCGCTAGGCTCCCGGTGGCTGTGCAGGCTCCCGGTGCCTGCAGTGATCTTCTATCTACTGAGAGTGAAGGACCTGTGGTGATGTCAGAGTCACGTGACCCGCGATTTGCCTGGAGTAAGCTGGTGTCACGTGACTCTGACATCACCACAGGTCCTTCACTCTCAGTAGATAGAAGATCACTGCAGGCACCGGGAGCCTGCACAGCCACCGGGAGCCTAGCGGAACACGGCAGAAGACGGCGGGAGACGGCGGGAGACAGCGCGGGCTCGGGTAGAGGTGAGGATTTTTTTTTTTTTTAGAGTAGTGCGGGTCTGCGGCTCGTGATGACGCTGCGCGTCATCACTCGCAGTCCCGCGCAAAGCATGTTGGGATTCGGCTACAACGCCCGAAATCCCAACTGCGGATTATATAAGTAGATATACATACACACATACGCACACTCATACACTCAGCTTTATATATGTATATATATATATATATATATATATATATATATATATAAATAGCTATAGCTTGCAGTGTCTATATCATAGTATATACAATATATATGTATATCTTCTAATATATAATGCTGTGTGTGTATGTATCATAGCCATACTCCTTCCACATAGCCTCGCACACTTCACAGCTTCATCCCGCATAGTTACCCTCCTCTACATAGCCACACGCACTCCACAACTCCACCCCAGATAGACACGCCAGCTCCTCATAGTCACACCAACTTCATAGTTCCTCCTTCTATATAGCTTCACCCACTTCATATTTGTGTCCCTCTCCACCTAGCCCCGCACACTTCATAGCGCTGCCCTTCCACAACTCTACCCTTTATAGCCCCGACCCTTCATAGATGCATATTGATCCACCCCCTCTGGTTCTGGTTAGCTCTGCCACTTTTATTACACCCCCTTTATTATTGCAATGTCAAAATAGAATGTTAGCTTATGTGCACACATAGCCCAACCCCCTTCATGGATGCATACGGCTTCCCCTGAAGGAAAAAGGAAATGTTTCTGACCCACCCTGGGTTCTATGGGGGCTCGAGTATCCGGGCGTTTGCCGTAATGGGAATGTCACTGGTGGCCTGCCCGGCCCCGTACCCTGGGGTCACTTGTAAAAAGGGGAAAAATACGAGAATGAAATAAATGTCTCCAGACACCACTTGTGGTGTTTGATGGCAACGGCACTGCCGTAGACCGCCAGGGATGATGGTCGGGCAGCCCGATGGTATAGCTCCCCACAGGCGGAGCTGGTTCCCTGGATTATGATGAGATGGATGGGGCTTTTGCACAGGGAGGTGGCCCTGCAGGTGGAGGTACTGGAACAGTCTATGTACAAGGCAGAAGCAGGGATGGACAAACTGACACACACACTGTGGATTGTTTCTGTACCTTTACTGATGGTATTGCAGGCGTGGTCCAGGGTACACTCCGGTGGTCGGGTAACACTTCTGTCCTGTATAAAACTAGGCCTGGCCTCCTCTGTGTCTCTGTCACCTTCGTTGTGTGGTGGGAAACCCTCGCTTGGCCTTCTGCTGTTATTTCTCCTGCGGTGCCTGGCTCCCTTCTTTGTTGCTGTACAGGTGTCCGGGAGACTGGAGTCTCCTCGGTGAACAGGAATTTCTGCTGGGCTAGATGCTCTCCTGCAGACTCGGACTCTTGTGTCCGGTGTGCTTTCCGGGGTGAACCGGTATGGCTCCTCTGCCCTCAGTCCGCGGTCACTTTGTTCCTCTCGCCTTGCCTTTGACCTCACTCTTAGGACCCTGCACTGGCTAGATTGAGTAACTGGTCCGGTGTCAACTGGCTCAGGCCTAGCGGTATCTATAGGGAATCTTGCTTAAGGCAGCAAGTGGAGCTCCTCCTACAGGTCTGGGGTGGAAGATGTTGTATGTGTATGGGTACCGACTGTGGAAATCCAGACTGGGTGAGTCTGTGGCTACCTGTAATGGCAGGGAGCCACATTTCTATATGCAAAATAATCATTCTTTTATGTTATAACTAAGAACAGTTAGTTACCGTCCCCAGTAAACTGCATGAGATCGCAAACAGTCCCAGTATACTTCAGGAGGCTGCTCCCTGTATACAGCAGGAGGCCACACACAGCTCCCAGTATACAGCAGGAGGCCACACACAGCCTCCATTATACATCAGGAGGCCACACACAGCCCTCAGTGTACAGCAGAAGGTCATACAAAGCCCCCACTAACAGCACGAGGCCATACACAGCCCTCAGTATACAGCAGGAGGCCACACACAGCCCCCAGTATACAGCAGGAGGCTGCACACAGTTCCCATATACAGTAGGTGGCTGCACATAGCCCCAGTATACAGCAGGAGGCCGCACAAAGCCCTCAGTATACAGCAGGAGGCTGCACACAGCCCTCAGTATACAGCAGGAGGTTGCACACAGCCCCCAGTCACAACAGGAGGCTGTACACAGCCCCCAGTATACAGCAGGAGGCCGCATCCCAGTATAAAGCAGGTGGCTGCACACAGCCCCTAGTATACAGCAGGTGGCCGCACAGAGCCCCCAGTATACAGCAGGAGGCCGCACAGAGCCCCCAGTATACAGCAGGAGGCCGCACAGAGCCCCCAGTATACAGCAGGTGGCTGCACATAGCCCCCAGTATACAGCAGGAGGCCACACAAAGCCCTCAGTATACAGCAAGAGGCTGCACACAGCCCTCAGTATACAGCAGGAGGTTGCACACAGCCCCCAGTCACAACAGGAGGCTGTACACAGCCCCCAGTATACAGCAGGAGGCCGCCTCCCAGTATACAGCAGGAGGCTGCACACAGCCCCTAGTATACAGCAGGAGGCCGCACAGAGCCCCCAGTATACAGCAGGAGGCCGCACAGAGCCCCCAGTATACAGCAGGTGGCTGCACATAGCCCCCAGTATACAGCAGGAGGCCACACAAAGCCCTCAGTATACAGCAGGAGGTTGCACACAGCCCCCAGTCACAACAGGAGGCTGTACACAGCCCCCAGTATACAGCAGGAGGCCGCCTCCCAGTATACAGCAGGAGGCTGCACACAGCCCCTAGTATACAGCAGGAGGCCGCACAGAGCCCCCAGTATACAGCAGGTGGCTGCACACAGCCCCCAGTATACAGCAGGAGTCCGCACACATCCCTCAGTATACAGCAGTAGGTCACCCACAGCCTACAGTATACAGCAGGAGGCCACACACAGCCCCCAGTATGCAGCAGGAGGCCGCACAAAGTTCCCATATACAGCAGGTGGCTGCACATAGCCCCCAGTATACAGCAGGAGGTTACACACAGCCCCCAGTCACAGCAAGAGGCCGTACACAGCCCCCAGTATACAGCAGGAGGCTGTCCCCCAGTATAAAGCAGGTGGCTGCACACAGCCCCTAGTATACAGCAGAGGCCGCACAGAGCCCCCAATATACAGCAGGTGGCTGCACATAGCCCCCAGTATACAGCAGGAGTCCGCACACATCCCTCAGTATACAGCAGTAGGTCGTCCACAGCCTACAGTATACAGCAGGAGGCCGCACACAGTTCCCATATACAGCAGGTGGTTCCACATAGCCCCCAGTATACAGCAGAAGGCCACACAAAGCCCTCTGTATACAGCAAGAGGCTGCACACAGCCCTCAGTATACAGCAGGAGGTCGCCCACAGCCTACAGTATACAACAGGAGGCCTATTTAATATGCACAGACAATGCAGCGCTCTATAGCTAATATGTTTAATAAATATATATATATATATATATATATATATATTAGCTGCAGAGCCCAGCATTGCCCGGGTATAGTAATTAACTGTTCTCAGTCATAAGAAAATATAATTTTAACAAAGTAAATAGACAGAAAATGTATTATTATAATTGAAAATGTAAAGTACTGCCCGTCAAACCCACACATCCTTCCCCCCAAAAAAGCCACCCCCAAACCAACCCCCCACCCCCAAGACCTGCACCCCCTCCTCCCACCAAAAAAGGCCCCACACCCCTCAAAATCTGCACCCGTCTCAAGCCAGCACTCCCACCCCAAAAAAAAATCTCGTCCCGCAGACCCTCACTCTGCCCCCACTAAACCCCCCCCAAACCCGCATTTCCACCTCCTCACAAAAAATGCCCCCAAACCTTTATCCCCTTTAAAAAACTCCCCACCACTTCTCAACCCAAAATCTGCCTTCCCCAAATCCACAATGCCAGACAAACCCGTAACCCTGGCCCTCCACAAAAAAGGCCCCTCAAACTTTCATCACCACAAAAAACACCCCTTTAGTCCCTCCACCCAAAAAAGCTCCCCAAACCTGCATCATCCTAAAAAACATCCCCCGCCCCCCTAAAACTGCAAGCACCGACCTTCCCCTCCAACCCGTCCCTCCACTTCTCTCCCACCCTCCCAAACCTGCTTCTTTCGCACCCTCTCAATCCCCCACCCTCATCCCCCAAACCCTCCAAAAATGTCCGCTACCCAACCAAATATGCACCTCCAAAACCTGCACCCCTAAATCCACACTGTGTTATCTGTGGTGTTACTGTGGCGCCCCTGCGACCAGGGTGGCCACATAGGGAACTGCAGCCAAGCAGAAAGATAGACAGTTTGTGCACCAAGCACCCTCACAGCACACACACACCCACTAGAGCACAGCACCCAACCCGGAGCCCGGGACTCTAGACGGGAAAGGGGTGGTGGGTTTAGAGGAACGTGGGTGGGAAAGAATATAGATCAGGTGACAGAGAGCACAAATAGAGGAAAAGAGGAGGAGGAAGGAGTTAGTAGGCAGGAGTAGGCTGAGAAGTAAAGACTGAGTAGGCCAGAGTGAGTCGAGCAGCGAAGAACAGCAGAAGGAAAGTGACACGTCCCGGTGGGATGGGGCTCCCTGGAGACGCAGAATCACAGAAACCATGGAGAGAAAGCTCGTCCATAGCTGGCATCCCAGGGGAGTGTGAGGACAGAGACCGGACCGGTATCACCGGGTCTGAGGAACACGGCAGCACTGACTAACTACAGGAGGAGTAGTTTTCCCTGATTGTGCTGGAATCACACGGGTTAGAAGGAGCCTGGTAACACCTTGGAAGATAGGGTTACTGCAGGCTAGGCAAACACCAGAGTGTCGGCTCTGAGGGAGACTGAAGCAATATACCGGCTCCCCGGACAAACCGGCGGGGAACACCGATTCCAGGTCCGTGTTCTCACTACAGGGTTGAAGTCACAGCGGCATCCACGAGGACTCACAAGGGGCCGAGCTGCCGCCATACAACCCACGGAGAGAACAGAGAGAGGGAGAGAACAGCCTGGAAGGACATATAGAAGGAGTGAGGGGTCTCAGAGCGACAGCCTGACTGCAGAGGGTTCAAAGCGTCCGGAGTTAACTGAACTGTGAACTGTGTTGAGAACTGTACCGTGACTTGTGTGCCTTTGAAGAACTTGACAGTAAACCCGGTGAACCCTGCTACAGTTTCAGTGTCTGATTCCAGGTATACAGAACTGTTATCGTACTTCTTACCCTGCCAGGAGCAGCCCGACTCGCGGCGGTCTCATCCATCCAGCTGCAGCCCATCCATCCCTCCATCCTCCTGGCAGAGCTGCGCCGCAGCGGTGGTCCCATTACTGACCACAAACTGTGGGTGCCGTCACGACAAACTATTCCTTGTAAATACCCCTTAACTTGTGAGAACCCGGGACACGGACCGGACCAAGACCTCCGTGACATCCCCAGAAGTACCCCGGTCCGGTACCGAGTACCCTGCCCCAGTGGGCTCAGGATTACATAGGTCTACAGGTGACATTTACTACATTATCTGTACTCAGAGATATCACTGTGTTATCTGTGGTGTTACATAGGACTGCAGGTTACATCTACTACTTTATCTGTACTCAGAGATATCACTGTGTTTTCTGTGGTGTTACATAGGACTGCAGGTTACATCTACTACATTATCTGTAAATCTATCACTGTGTTATCTGTGGTGTTACATAGGACTGCAGGTGACATCTACTACATTATCTGTACTCCTGTACTCGGAGATATCACTGTGTTATCTGTGGTGTTACATAGGACTGCAGGTGACATCTATTACCGTATATAAAGTCTCTTACCTTTCAATTTCTTCAGTGTCTGCTTATCTGTTTTATCTGTACAGTGACAGCCACGAGGTAGAGCCTCTCTTATCTCTTCGCTCGTTGTTGCCTTCACCATGTCCTTCATATTTTTCGTCTTGATTGTGACTCCTTCCACCGACCCTAGAAGATAATACAGTGATCGCGGTGTTGTGTGATCTTGTGTGGGATGTAAAGGTTTGGGGCTGAGCCTTGTGTGCACCCCAATGGTTAATGTGCCACAGAAACAACACAAAGGGTTAGCTCCCCACACCACAAGGACACTGCACTAGCATCTCCAGGCCAGAAGGGGAGCTAAAGCTTCTTCCTAGATATTCTCGGTGGAGAGGAGGTGGAAGTTAGTTCAGTTCCTGAGAGGACTGAGGAAAAGACCTGGGAGCAAAGGAGCTGCCGTAAGCTCAACCCGCGGTCCACTGTCGACTTCCAGACCGCTAGGGTCTGAGGAAAGGAGTAGGAAAAGTAAAGGAACACACCCGGGACAAGGAGTTACCCTGAACTCACCCCGGAGAAGCGCATAGGACGGGATACCGGATCCGATGTGTTCCTGAAACAGACAGCACAGTGAATACTGGAATAGTGAAGGTCCACCATCTTCACTGTACCATAACAAAGCAACACGAAGGGGTCAGTGACACGGAAGACTCAAGTTGCCTAGTAGATTGGTACCCGTGAGGGAAGATAGGGCCAGCAGTTCAGCTAAAAGTGGCAGCAGGGCCTCACACAAAGTGCAGGAGTGGGAAGCCAAGGACCCAGTCAGGGTAGGAGCAACCTGGCCCCGGTACAGACTCCGTGGACAATACTCTGCTTGTACCATCTGCACAGTAAAGTCTTGGAAAACTACAAAACGTGAGTCTGTGTGATCTTTGCACTCCAGCCCTGATCTCCCGCACAAGCAACACCATCTCCACTATCATCCCCTTTCCTGCAACATCTATCACAACCATCACAGACTTTAATTACACTGCCCCAGGGAACCAGGCTCTACCTGCGGAGCGCCGTTCCATCTAAAGCTGCCAAACATCATCCCCGGAGGTTCTGC
The DNA here is from genome assembly GCA_033576535.1 of Allobates femoralis. Lineage (NCBI taxonomy): Eukaryota > Metazoa > Chordata > Amphibia > Anura > Aromobatidae > Allobates > Allobates femoralis. The sequence continues at coordinate 50,225,708 of JARQOC010000009.1, read as the reverse complement.
AGCAGCGGTGGTCACCCTGACCACAACCCGTGGGTGGCGTCACGACAAACCTAATCCCTTGTAAATACCCCCCATTTACTTGTGTGAGCCCAGGACACGGTCTAGACCAGGACCTCCGTGACATCCCCAGCAGTACCCTTGTCCAGTACCGAGTACCCCGTCCCAGTGGGCTCCACACTTGGAGCCAGGCATGTCCCTGCTCCTCTGATGTCACTTGTGGCCCCTGTAGAGTATTACACCTGTGCAGGGTGTAAATATCTCCAGATAATATCAGGACTTACCGAGACTAAGGAGGAGCAGCAGACAGGTGATCATTGTGCACAGGAGACCGAGGGAAGATCCAGGAGAAGAAGAAGATCTGTAAGAACAGCAGATCACACCATGTGATTAGATCCTCCTGATATTCCTACCACTAGGGGGGGGGCTGCACAGCGCGATCTGCTATTATTCTGTATCGTGTACAATGCGTTTTTAACATGGTCTTTCCCATGCTGAATAAAGTGAGAAAAGATTTGATAGATAGAATAGGTAGATAGGGCTCAAGAGTCTCCCACTGCTACTTCTGTGGCCGCCTATTAAGCTACTTGCATATTCACTGCACTGTCAGACAAACAGCCAATCACAGAGGCTCACACTATGTGAGAACCTATGTGATTGGCTGTTATAGTCACACTAGATTTCCTCAATCTGGATGGTGATTCTGCTTGGTTGCCATATCAAACACTAGTGTTAACGCTGCTGAACGCACCCATACACTTGTATGGAGAAGACAATGCAAATGCAATGCAAAATTTGTTTGCGTTTGACATGTTGCATTTTGCATTCCATTTGCAATGTGTTCACTGTACAAGTGTATGGGTGCGTTCAGCAGCTTTAAGGCTGCCTTCACATTTGCGTTTGTGTCTGCATGCGTATAGCATGCAGACGCAAACTCAGTGCAACGCAGCACATACTTATGTCTCTGCACGCGTTCACATTAGTATGGTGCCCAGGCAGCCAATCAGCTGTCTCGGGGGCGGCCGGGAGGAGGAGATCAGTGGCAGAGATCTCCTCCTCCTCCCGGCCACAGCTGATCTCCCGCCGGTGTCAGTGCGGGAGATTTGAAGATACAGCGGATCTGACAGCTGTTTAAATCTCCTGAGCCACACCGAATAGGTGATATCGGTGCAGGAGATAAGAATCACTGATCGCTGCTTCAAATCTCCCGCGCCAAAACCGAATAGGGTGATATCAGTCAGGAGATAAGAAACAGCTGATCGTTGCTTCAAATCTCCCTGCACCGACCTCACCTATTCGGTGTCAGCGCGGGAGATTTGAACAGCTGTTTCTCCCCGCTGACACCGGTGGGAGATCAGCTGTGGCTCTGGCTGATCTCCTGGTGGCCGCCGGTGATTACCGGCGCCACCGGGAGAGATTTCAATGTGATCCGAGCATTCTCATGTGCTGTCATGCGAGGATACTGCAGATCCATTGATCCATGCATTTTTTGTGCGCTTGCGGATAAAACAAGCACCCGCGAACGCGCAAACAATGCATGCTGCTTTTGGAGTGCGGTCGGCGGGCGCATAAATTATGCGCATCCGTACCAAATGCGGCCAAACACAGCCTTACGCAGGCACATGTGTTCCCATGTTAAACATAGGAACACATGTGTGCAAGCGTTTGGCTCCGTTCGGTGTGCTGTGTACCAAACGCAAGTGTGAAGGCAGCCTAACACTAAGCTTTGATAGCGTTAAAGCAGCTGAAAAACGCATTGCGTTCATACGCAGTAAAAACATGATGTGAACCTAGCCTTAGGTTCTTATTTACATGGAGTAGATATTCAGAAACGCCGCCGCCCAAAACCTCCTCATTCACACAGATGGGGCTGAATCGCCTCCCCCCAGTCTGCCCTAGTGAATATCCCCTAATACAGACTACTTATTCTCCTCTGTGCAGGTTTAGAGAAGTGTCAGCTCACCCTCCATATATGTGCAGTAGAGTCTGCCAGCTACTGCAGCACCTCTTCTCACTTCATCCCTCTACTCTCCTGGCTCTCCTTCCTCGCTCCATCCTCTCCTTGCTCCACCCTCTCCTTGCTCCAACCTTCTCACTCTGTTAACCCTCATCCTCCACCTCTCTATCGCTCCATCTCTCTCCTTGCTCCAACCCTCTCCTTGCTCCACCCTCTCTCACTCTGTTATCTCCTCTCCATCCTCCTGCTCGCTCTGTCCCTCTCCTTCTCTCGCTCCTCTCTCCTCCACTTCTATCGTCTCCCTGCTCATTCCCTCTCCTCTCCTGGCTCCGTCCCTCTCCTCTCTGTCCCTCTCCTTACCTCTTACCTCCGCCCTGCTGGACTCTGTAGCTCAGCTCACATGAAACTCTGGGAGATTCTTAAGATACAAAGTTAAAACCGAAGAAGCCTGAACATATAAATGATTTCTCCCTGTGGGTGGAGGAGGATTTCTGTGTTTTTTCCATAAGGAGTCATCATTTCAGAGTAAATATTATGATTCCCTCCATCTTTGTCCAGACGATGCCAGGAGGAGGCGACTCCGGAGATCCGGGAACGTTCATCAGGAAACTGTTACATTTCTATGATCATCTCCACATGATGAGATGTAGGGAGAGATTTCATCACACAGGACAATGTGTAAACCCTAATATAAAATGTAGAGTGATAAATACTGATCATTACATGCCTAATATTCTGTATAACACACAATGAAATTAAATATAGAGATGAACGGACAGTGCTTCCTGGATCTGTGCTGCACATATGTAAAATAAGATGAGGAAACCAGTTGTCATTCAATGATGGCTTTAATTCCAACATGTTTCGGAGCCAAAATCCAGCTCCTTCCTCAGAGAACCAACAAAGACCCTATTGTGCTTTCTCCCCTCTCTTATAGTTTGCATTTATCACACATTAAAATTACTATTGAAATCATGTCTGGCTGCCTTACTGAAGCAGCGGCTACACAGAAGATGAAGTGATATTCTCCCTGCAGCCACTGGCTTCCAGTCATCAGAGTGGTGCAGGGCGATGTCACAGTCACTGCTCATTATACACATAATCATACCCCACACGATAGAGTGACAGCTGTTCTGGGGTGTGTACAGCATGTGTGTGCAGATTGGGCTGTCAATCATAATGCCAGGCACGCTCCCTGTATAGTGAATGGTGACGCTATCCCCACCCTGCACTGCCCCAATGTCTGGAAGTAATCAGCTACAGGGAAGATTATACTATATTGTATCTGTAGCTACTGCTTCAGTGAGCCACTATACTGGATTTATATGTTATTATGGCACCCCTGCAGGGGATTGTCACAGGATCCACCATGCTATTTAAGAAGAAGAAACAGTAACAGCCAGAAAGCACCACTGCAGCCTATCATCACCAAACAACCATTAGAACTGGTAGCCTTAGATCAGTGGTCTCAAACATGAGGCCCAGGTGGCTTCTCAGTGCGGCTCCACTGTGAATCATGCCGGCGGCGTACCGGAAAATCTGAAGACTGGATTATACTGCAGGGGAGGTGATAGGGCTCTGGAACCTGTCCGGGGGCTGGGAGATGATGCAGGAGGCAGCGGGAGATCTCCTGCTCCCACTCATATAATATGCACTGCCGCTGTCCATCACTATGGTGCTGAAACTGCACCGCGGTGATGGGCTGGGGGAGCAGCGAATATTATATGTGCCTGCCCTCCCTCAGTGATGGTACATAGCCCCCCCCCTGTGTTCCATATGGCCCCCCTTGCTGCTGCCCAGAGTAAAATAAAAAAGCTTTACTTGCCTCCTCCAGCGATGTCCTCCCGCTTTCTCCCTACTCTCCCTGCTGCCGCTGTGATTGGGCACACAGAGATAATGTCTCTCTGCTGTGCCAATCACATGACTGGCACTGAGAAGCAGGAAGTGGAGGAGTGCAGCAGCAGGAGAGAGACCTGGTGGACAGCGCTGGAGGAGAGTAAGGAAAGAGCATGGGGGCCATAGCCAGGGCAGGGGGAATGTGTGCCTGCCACAGAGGACATGTGCAAGCCACAGGGGACATGTGCCAGCCATGGGGGACATGTGCCAGCTATGGGGTACGTGTGCCAGCAATAGGGGACATGTGTGTGTGTCAGAGTGTGTGTGAGTGTCAGAGCTTGTCAGAGAGCGTGAGTGTCAGAGAGCATGTGTGTGTGTCAGAGAGCATGTGTGTGTCAGAGAGCATGTGTGTGTGTGTGTCTGAGAGCATGTGTCTTGCTCAAAACTTACAACTCTGCCCTTCATCTTGCCAAACAGACCTACTTCACCACTCTGGCCTCCTCGCTATCCAACAATCCAAAAAACTCTTTGACACCTTTCACTCTCTCCTCAGTCCCAAAGTGCAGGCCCCCATCACTGACCTCCGTGCTGACGACCTGGCCTCTTACTTTATGGAGAAAATAGACAACATCTGCCAGGAAATCAGCTCCCAGCCTCAAAGCGCTGCCACTCCCATTCTTCCCCACATCCCCTCTAGTTCACTCTCCACATTTGACCCAGCCACAGAAGAAGAAGTCTCCAGTCTCCTCTCTACCTCTCGTCCCACCACATGCACTACTGACCCCATTCCCTCACACCTACTCCAGTCCCTCTCTACAGTCTTCACCACTCATCTAACCAAAATCTTCAATCTCTCCCTCTCTTCTGGCATCTACCCCTCCTCCTTCAAACACTCGATCATTACTCCAATATTAAAGAAAACCTCTCTTGACCCATCCTGCACCAATAACTACAGACTAGTCTCCAATCTCCCCTTCATCTCTAAACTCCTGGAGTGCCTGGTCTATTCCCATCTTACCGGTTACATCTCCGCTCACTCTCCTCTAGATCCATTACAGTCTGGTTTTTGCCCCCTTCACTCTACAGAAACTGCCCTCATCAATGGTGATCACTCTCTGCTTATTCTCCTTGACCTCTCTGAAGCTTTTGACACTGTTGACCACCATCTCCTACTCTCCATGCTGCATTCCATTGGCATAAAGGACACGGCTCTCTCCTGGTTCTTCTCCTATCTTTCTGACCGCTCTTTCAGTGTATTATTCGCTGGCTCCATTTCCTCCCCTCTTCCTCTCACTATTGGGGTCCCTCAGGGTTCAGTCCTCGGTCCTCTTCTCTTCTCTCTCTACACGGCCCTGATTGGACACCCCATCAGCAGATTTGGCTTCCAGTACCATCTTTATGCTGATGACACACAATTTTACACTTCAGCCCCTGACCTTACCCCTGCGGTATTAAAGAACACCAATGACTGTCTAACCGCAGTTTCCAACATCATGTCCTCTCTCTATTTGAAACTAAACCTTTCCAAAACAGAACTTCCTCTGCTCCCACCCTCCACTAACCTCCCTAAATCTGACATCTCTCTCTCACTCTGCGGCACCACAATAACGCCTAGGCAGCTGGCTCACTGTCTGGGTGTTATGTTTGACACCAATCTCCCCTTCTCCTCTCACACACAATCTCTCGTCCACTCCTGTTGCTTACACTCAAAGAACATCTCTAAAGTCCGCCCCTTTCTCACCATGTAAACAACTAAAACCCTCACCGTGGCCCTAATCCATTCCCGCCTTGACTACTGCAATTCTCTATTCACTAGACTTTCTCCTCTCCAGTCCATCCTTAATGCAGCAGCTAGGATCACCCATCTGGCCAATCGTTACTCTGATGCCTCTGCTCTGTGCCAGTCACTGCACTGGCTGCCTGTGCACTACAGGATCAAATTCAAATTGCTTGTTCTCACCCACAAAGCTCTTCACAGTGCAGCACCCCCCCCCCTACATTTCCTCCCTCATCTCTGTCTATCACCCCACCCGCTCTCTACGTTGTTCAAATGACCTTCGACTAACATCTGCACTAATCCGATCCTCCCACTCCCGGCTCCAAGACTTCTCCCGAGCTGCACCAATCCTCTGGAATGCTCTACCCCAAGAAATCAAGACTATCCACAACTTGCATGGCTTCAGACAATCCCTAAAAACACAACTTGTGAAGGCAGCCTATCATACTCCCTAATAGAAGTCCTTTGCACTGTAGATAGTGAATGGGCTATCTCTCTTGACATTACTCCTCAACAAACTCCACCTAACCAAAAAGGTCTACACAGACTGTCTGATGACCATTCATATCATGTAAGCTTATCTCTATGCCCCATTTCCTCAAGATGCCTGGACCATTAGTGCAATAAGTCCCTGTACCTTGTGCAACACCTATCTTGTTGTAGATTGTAAGCTCTTCTGAGCAGGGTCACCTTCATTTCTTGCTTTATTTATTGTATTTTCTTTTTTACATTGATTCTATGCCTATTGTTTTGTATCCAATTATTGTACTGTATTTGTTCTCTACTGTAATTACTTAATGTATTATATTTTCTGTACTCTAACCACTGGATTGTAAAGCGCTGCGGAATATGTTGGCGCTATATAAATAAAGATTTATTATTATGTATGTGTGTGTGTGTCTGAGAGCGTGTGTGTGTGTGTGTATAAAAAGAAGGTAGACCAGGTTGGGGACATCAGTACAAAAGGGTCCAGCATGGGGGACATTACTACATTATGGGGGCCAGGATGTGGACATCACTACAAAAGGGGATCATCATGGGGGACATTACTACTAGAGATGAGCTGTGTTCGACTCGAATTGTTCGCCAATTTCAAATTCGAGTTGTTTTTGGCGGTGTTCGAGTTATTCACCGAATTCAACAATTTGGTTCAAATTTGCCAGTTCTAGAAGCTGTTCGATTTTGGTTTGAAAATGGGCAGATGCGGTCCAGAACTGCATCTGCCGCATTTTCAGTCAAACTTAACAGCTATTAAGTAAGAATACAAGTGTTAAATAAAAAAAAATGTATGCTCACCTGTTCGGCGGTCCACTGATGGCTCCGCAAGGTCCTGTTGCTGATAGTACCTGTGGTGACGTCACAAAACCGGTCAAAAACCAGTCACATGACTGGAGTTCCCATGATAACCGGTTTTCTGATGTCACCACAGGTCCTATCAGCAACAGGACCCTGCCTAGCCATCGGTGGACCGCCGAACAGGTGAGCATACATTTTTTTTTATTTTTAACACTTTATTTTACTTAATTTCACTTCGCAATGTATGTATATACATTGTGGAAGTGAAACAGCCCCACATAGCTGTTTATTTAGTGTTCCGGGGTGTTCGACGAACATTCGTCGAACACCCCGCCGATTCGACGAATCGAATACGAACACTAGGGTTGTGGCTCTTCTCTAATTACTACACTATGGGAGCCAGGATGGGGACATCACTGCAAAAGGGATCATGATGTGGACATTACTACAGAAGGGGATCAGGATGAGGATATTAGTACAAGGGGGGACCAGGATGGGGACATTACAACAAGAAAGGGACCAAGATGGGACATTACTACAAGAAGGGGATAAGGATTTGGACAGTACTACATTGAGCAAAAAATTCTGGTATTACTAAAATGTCACTTAATCCTACAAGCAATGCGGCCCCCCGATAAAAAAATAATTTATGTGCGGCCCACCAACCCAGCTGAGTTTGAGACCCCTGCCTTAGATCATGTCAAACTCACACCTAGCAAATGGGCTACACCTATGCTCTTACCATGGTAGACCACTACTCCAGATTCCTTGTGGTAGCTCCAGTAAAGGACTTAACAGCTCAGACAGCAGCTAGAACATTTCAAGCCTATTTTTGCAGACCACATGGTTATCCAGAACAGGTATTGACAGACCAAGGTCCTGCCTTTGAACTGAAATATTTCAAGAGTTCTGTCGCCTATACGGATGCAAGAAAATTCGCACCACGCCTTACCATCCTCAAACTAATGAATGTGTAAAAAGATGAATCACGTGGTAATTGAATTGCTGAAAACTCTGCCCTTAGAAGAACTAAACCCATGGCCTGAGAAATTACCAGATCTAGTTGACATCTACAAAAACATCCTAGTAAGCTCAACAAATTGTACCACTGCATACTTCATGAGAGCAAGACCAGGAAAATTACCAGTAAACTTTGAAATGGGCATAGTAGTTTCTGAAGCAGATACTACAGATGCAGAATGGGATACTCGTAGGAAAGAACAATACCAGAAAATACAAGAATGCGTTGAGAGAATGTCTGGAAAAATCTAGAGAAAAACAAGAAACCAACTTTAACAAAAGTGCGCAAGGAACGCCCTTAACACCAGGTGAATTGGTTTTGAAAGAAAAAGAAGAATACACAAACTAGATGATCAATGGGAAAAAGAACCATACACTGTATTACCATCTAAATTTGATAACCAGAAAACCTGTGTCATCAGCAAAGACAATGGCGAAACAACAGCAACAGTGTCCAGAGATCATTTGAAGAAATGCCCTCAACAGCTACAACCAGGAGAAGATGTGCCTTGTCCAGAGCCAAAAGTGGAAGGAAGCCAAAGACTGTCCAAACCCTAATTGGAGAATTACCAGCGGATTAGCCTCAAATAGAAGAAACATACCTAATTCCAACTTTGATGTTCCCACCAGCAGTAGAAACGCCAAGAGTAGAAGAACCACCCGTTGTATTGGAACCAGAGAATCCTGCAATCGGTGTACCTGCCATTCCCACTATGAAGTGAGAAGACACTCAGGCATACCTATTTTATGCAGATCAACACACGGATCAGTAAGAAGTGTACACTCTACCCAGGCGTACATACTAGTGGCATACCAGTTTTACGTAGGTCAACACGTAGCAACTTGGGACAACCACCACTGAGGTACAGGCAATAGAGTACAAAACATAAGAAAAATGTAAATATGTTTAAAGTGTAAATTATGTAATTAATGTAAGGTACAGAAAAAGGGTGAAGAGTAGGCTAAAACAACCAGACCAGGTACACAACACCAGTAAAAGGGGTGAAAGGAGTTGGCGTAAGGAGCTGACTAGGGAGAGCAAAATCGTGGCCAATAGGTGACCCCATGGCCAGGAGGCCTACAGCACTTATGACCCTGTAGAGGTCCCTGCAGTACCTAGGACTCCTACGCTGAGGCACCTGTAGTGTTTGTTATTGTGTTTTTGAACCTGTAAGCCTACAGAGACTTGACCTGTTGAACTTTTTGAATTTTGCTTTTTCTAATTTTAAAAATGGACCATAGCCACAGGACTGGTAGTGGCAAACACCCGTTTAAACACCTTTAAACAGCCTGCAGCGGATGGACTAGCACTGTATGGACTGGTTACCCATTTTTTCAATTTTTCCCTGGCTTTTGTAAATTTTTAATTTTTGAGACTCTGTTGAATTTTCAAATGTAAATAGTTATTTATGTTGGTGAAAAATGTTTCCGTCCCGGAGGACTGTATTTAACTAGGGGGAATGTGGCACCCCTGCAGGTGATTGCCATAGATCCACCAGTGCAAGGAGGGATTTACCCCTTGGTACACACAGCACACAACATCTTCACCACAGACCTGAAGGGGGAGCTCTACTGGCTGCCTTAAGCCAGATCCCCTTTAAAAGATCCAGGCCTGAGGGGAGGAGTCAGTTAGTCCAGGTAGTTCCAGTCAGGCAGTGAAGAGAGCAGGAGTGAGAAGCTGGTCGCTGGGAAAGATCCATGCCCATGACCAGGGAACTCTGACCCAGCTGTTCTGCACCCTTGGGAGAGGGTCAGAAGCCAGTGGAGGAGTAGGAGAATTAATGAAGGGAACAGACAAAGCTTCCCTTTAGTACACCTGGACACCGGAGTCCGACGCTGCCAGCATCCATTGAAGCAGTAAAAGCCCGGAAGGACCAGGAGGACCAAATGCCCCTGAGGTAAATTAAGAGTCACCCAAACTGGCCAAACACAGGACCAGGGCCAAAGGAAGAATAGGGACCACGCAGAAGGACCTCATTGTTAGTAATAGAGCAAAGCTCTGAGAGTGAGAAGGAGTGGTGAGTTCAGTCACAGGCAGGACTTACCCCAAACCACCATGCACAGAGACAGAGGAAGCCTCACAACTCTCTAAGGTGGAAAGTCCCAAATTGCATCGGGGACCTGGTTACTTCTCTGGACTGTACCTGTTACCCTGTCACCAGTAAAAGGTACCGAAACAAAGACCACTGTGTGTACGTGTGCCTGTTTACCCGCCGCTATCCACAGCATTGACTGCAGAGGCGCTCCTACAACTCCATCCCTGCTGCCCTGAGGTAAAGCTCCACCTGTGGGGAGCTGTACTACACTGAGCTGCACCTCCATCACCTCAGCAGCCGGCCGCAGTGCTGGTATACCCATTACCAGGTACCATAGGTGGTGTCATGAAACCAATCCCCTTATACCCCACCATCCCCACCATTGAGGGTCCAGGGCACGGGACCGGGGTCCGACCAGCCGTGATTCCCCATCCAAGTCACCATCAGCCCCGGTACCCGAGTACCCCCTACCTTGTCGACCGCTTCATTATTCACCTGCAGATTACTCCTATACTTGATATTTGTCCGGTAGGATGACCGCAAAGTGGTGGTGTGTCCCACCATTGGAAAGCTAAAATCATAACCAAAAATATGAGAGCATTATCTTCCACATACGATGCTCCCAGGCAATAGTGTGTACCTATAATAGCTTTTGAATAGTTCATATTACAGACAAGGCTGTAGGAACTGCAGGTCATGGGCCTAAGATGGGCAGGAGAGGGGCAGGCCTCTTACAGTATAAAAATGGCTGACCTCTGCTGAGTGTTGTATTCTTCTGAAGAGGCATTATTACATCTCAATCCAGAGTATACCCCAGGAACCCGGTTTGCTCCACGCTGCCCCTTGTGGCACCAACACCAAGGAACCAGTACCTGATTACATTTGTCTGTAATTCTGTGTGCATCCTATTATAATATTATAACAAGTTTTATTTATATAGCGCCAACATATTCCGTAGCACTTTACAATTCAGAGGTATACGTTACATTACAACACAAAACAAGGAACTGGTGGCAGCAATTAGTGCTTGTTTATTCAGGGTCAGAGATTAGGTGGCGGTTATTATATGGGCTTCTGGTCACGGACTGGAGGGCATATATCACAGTCACCGAGGGCGCCTGGAAAAACCAGCACAGACAGGGCAGCTGCGGTCCTTCTTTTATCTTCAGGCAGTTCCCTGACTAGCCTGAGTTTATTAAGAGACGCTATAGACCCGCCAACACAAAGGTACACAGGATGGTTTTGGAAGAGGAACACACTGATGATAGGAAGCGGAGGATGAGACACCTGCTGCCACTGACCTGTCTGAACCTAAGCTCCCCTACGTCCTTAAGTGGGTCCTTCCCTCCGCCTCTGACTTTGTTGACTGGTGCCAGGCTAACCATTTAGAACTCAACGTAAAGAAAACCAGGGAGTTGGTGTTGAGTTATGGAAGGTGCATGAAGAAATTTCTTACCTATCATTATTGATGGTCAGGATGTGGAGATGGTGGAGAATTTCAAATATTTGGGGGTTCACCTGGACAGCAAGCTTAATTGGAGGTGCCATATGGAAAAGGTTTGCAAGAAAGGGATGAGTAGACTTTACTTCCTAAGGAAGTTAAGGTCGTTTAATGTGTGTAGCAAAATGCTTGAAATGTTCTACCAATCTCTTGTGGCGAGTGCAATCTTTGCTGCAATAATATGCTGGGGTAGTAGTGTGCGCACAGCTGAGCTAGAAAGCTGAATAAACTTATCAAGAATGGCTAGTGCGGCGGTGGGTCTACAACTTAGGACTTTCGAGGAGGTATTAAGGATAGAATTAATAAGAAATGCAAGGCTATAATGAGCAACAATACACACCCGCTCTATGAACTGTTTGCGAAGCAGAAGAGCACATTCAGCAAGCGTCTAATCCAACTAATGTGTAAAAAGGAAAGAACAGAAAATCGTTTGTTCCGACAGCTGTGGGGATGTTTAACAAATGTATAAGTGTAAAGCGTCCCAAGACTATGTGAAGTTCTAGTTGTATGGGGGGAATAGGTGAGGTACATGTACCAGTCTATCCACATCTGCTGTCCATATAGACTTATTTTGTAAAGTATGTAATGTTCTTGATCTTTGTACTGCTGCTGTAATACTGTAATTTCCTGCGAGATCAATAAAGTTATTTATCTTATCTTATCTTATCTGTCACCTCTACTCACCCTGGCTACTGCATAGGCCGGTGAGTACACTATATGTCACCTCTGATCTAGTGCAACACAGGGGAAGGTAAACATACAGGGGGCTAGACAATAAAGAGACACAAAGGATAAAACTCCAACTGCAAACTCAACCTGGCAGCAAAGTGCCAAGGCTGCAAACAGCACCACTTCAGCAGCTACAACAAGACCTACACCATGATCAGACTAGAATAAATCTATTACCGATGTAAGTGTGGCGCCCGGCAACGAGTGCGTCACAGGAGGGTATTGCATCCCTGACTGAAGATGCAATATTCTCCATCTCAGTAATGACATTGTTTACCTCAGAGCTCCATACCCTACATGCACCATCAGCATAGAGGGCCAATAAGGTCCTGGTGGGCGGAGTGTAGGAGTAGACTGTAGGAGAATGTAGTAGAGGAGAGTAGAAGAGAGAAGTGGTCAGGGAGGAACATAGGAGAAGAGGGCTCTGCACAGTTTCGTGCAGCCCTGCAGACCACCTACCAGTTGGCGCCATTTCCCGGTGCCCCAAGACCGGAACCTGGGCGACCATCAAAACGGGTCAAAATATACCCACGCCCCTCAACAACCGGATCACTGATTCCGAAGCTAGCAGGTCGTTCATCGCAGCTAAGCAAACCAGAAGTGGAGGTACTGCTCTCTAGGAGCACCTCACTGCAGCCGCAATTAGAGCCGTCTTGCCAGCGGAGTACCCACCATAAGGAATCAGGCTCCCCTCACATCGGGCTGTATACACCGGCAGGGAAATTGAAGTAGCCCCCTTGTACCCGAACTTGGCACACTAAGGCGACGTCGGCAAATAGAAAAGTTAGGAACAGAGGAACACTGCGGAACTCTGAAACAACACCGGTTATTGCTGAGACCACCCAGACCGTTACCCGTTAACTGTATACCCTGTATCATCTACCGATTACAGTAAAAGACCCGTTACAGAGAACATTGGTGTCTCTGCTTCTTCAGAACTATTTAACTCTGCATGCTAAGAATCAATGAGCTGCCATACACCACCAAGTGCAGCTCCTGGCCCCGGGGACACCCGCTCGTCCTGTGGGAAGCATCCCATCTTGCTGCCGTCCATCCCCCGGAGGCCCAAGTAGCGCCGGTGAAATCAACGGAATTACCGCAGGTGGCGTCACGACAAGAATAACTAAACCTTATCTGTTCAGCCAACCACTATTGATCTGGACCACCGAGCCCCACAGCCGCAGGCGCGGAACCGTGACAGGAGAAGCAACGCCTCTGATGTGAAGACTCGGTTACGGTGATTCATAAGATGATGGGCCATCTGATTATTTAAAGGGAAGTGGGTGTGGTCACCAACCAGCATTACCTGACCCAGACTAAGGCTGGGTTCACACCACGGTTTTGTTCCTGTCCGTGGAGATCCTGTTTTTTGCAGGACCACATAGACAGGAGAGGACAGGTCTGGATTTTTAGCCCCAGATGCCATTTCTGTGTCCAGATCTGGGATTTTGAGGGATCTGGATACGGAAAGAACTGTAAGGAGCCGAGCCTGCAAAGCACAGGCAAGTGTTGTTGGGGCTGTTACTTTCGCTTTCACATTGAATCTACATACATTGCGAAAGTGAAATTAAAGAAAGCAACAGTTAAAAATAAAAAAATAAATGCTCACCTCTCCGCCAATTGTCCCGGAATGCGAGGCATCCAACTAATCAGCTGATTTGTCACATGACAGCATCAGCTGAGCGATTTAAAAACGATCGGCGGGCGGGTGATTTAAATGTCATTTGACAAATCAGCTGATTAGTTGCCGCCAGTCAGCTGATTAAGGTCCTGCAGCCATCGGACGAGGACGCCTCGCATTCCGGGACACTTGGCAGAGAGGTGAGCATTTATTTTTAACCATTGCTTTCTTTAATTTCACTTTAGCAGTGTATGTAGATACACTGCTAAACTGAAATTACACACATGGGAACAGAGCAGTGAATGTGTACAGTACACTAAAACCGGATGCAGGAAACAATCCTGTTTTTTCTCAGATCCGGCACCCATAGACTCCCATGGTATATGCATCGGTTCACCCCAAATTAGTTTCTGTCCAGTTTTTTAACTGGAGCCCACATTCAAAGCAGTTTCTGATTTTGGGGCCGGGCAAAAAAAACAGGACAGAAACAAATCCGGAATGGAATTCACAAAACCGGATGGCCATTTATGACCAATCCGGCACCATAGGGATACATAGGAGGCTAAAAATGATCCTGTTCTGTCCTTTTCAAAACAGACAGAACAGGATGACAAAAACCGTGATGTGAACCCAGCCTAAGCAGAAGCTACCAGCCAGGAAACACTGACATTAACTCTTGCTTTAACCCTTCCATTAACCCTAATTTTAAGAACTCAACTAGGACTTGCAAATTTCATAAAATTCAACACAAATTTGACTCACATTGGATAGATTCACTCATCTCTATGGATGAGACAGATGTGAGATCCAGGTTTCTGCCTCCATTCACTTTTAATATTACTATTAATCTTTACAATAAATTTAGGATGTTCTGTATTCCTTTTAGTGAGCTTCATATTTGCCTTGCAAATATTGAAATAACTTGGTCGTCATCTCTATCACATGGATGACTGTAGACACGGATCTGCCGGGGGCGTTGTACTTTACATTTTATGAGATTGAGGATGTTGGCCTCAGCCCAAAAAGTTAAAAACAAATATTGTCACGTTCTCCCTGTCCCCAAACGACCTGGTGACATTGGACCTCCAGATCCAGAAATGTACTGACAGACTATCCACTTCTCTTCAGTCTCTGGTCTATAACCCCATAAAAAAATACCGGGAGGAACATCAATAAAGAGCTCCAAGAACTCATCATACTTTCCTCATGACTCCTCTTACTCTATAAGATAATAATATAAATGAGTGAATAGATTTGATACAAATTGATTTGTGTTAAATTTTAGGAATCCACCTAAGGCTGGTTTCACACTACGATTTTTTGAAATTCGATGCTATCCGTTATAAATCGGACAGCATCGGATCCAAACTGATCCCTGTAATCGGATGCCAAATAGGCATCCGATCCCGACATTTTGCAGGATCAGTTTGGCCGGCTCCTCCTGTCATCTCACTCCTCTCTGCCTCCTGTCACCTGTCAGCTGTTCTCCCCTCTTCTCCCTTGTGTTAGCCCTCTTCTCCCCTGTGTTAACCCTCTTCTCCCCTGTGTTAACCCCTCTTCTCCCCTGTGTTAGCCCCTCTTCTCCCCTGTGTTAACTCCTCTTCTCCCCTGGTACTCCCCTCCTCTCCCCTCTCCTCCAGAATAAAAAATAAAAAATATCTTTTTTCTCACCTGTCCACGAGTCCCCGGCGGCTACAGCTATATCTTCTGATCCTAGGACCTCTCGTGATGTCACAGTCACATGATCGCTTACCGCGGTAACCGGTCATGTTACTGTCATATCACGGCAGGTCCTACAGGCAGGAGGTACTGGAGACTCTGGGGACTCATGGACAGGTGAGCATACATATTCTTTATTTTTAACCCCTGCCTTACTTAATTTTACTTCCGCAATGTATGTATATACATAGCAAAAGTGAAATGAGATGGTTAGGAGCAGTTTTAGTGTACTGAGCATGCTCAGTACTGTAAAATCTGGTCCTAGGAGACATCAGATGTTTCCTCGGACCCTGCTCCATAGGGCCCCATGTTACAGGAATCGGATCGGATAGGATTTGGCATAATTGTCATCCGATCTGTCAGATCCGATTTTTTCCGATTTTTGATTTGGATGCAAAAATCGGAGCAGTCTTCGATTTTTGCACCGGAAAGAAATCGGACAAAATTGGATTGGACGCAATTCGGATGGCATTTAGTGCACATCCAAATCGGTCCGATCTCCATAGGATCACATGGGGCCAAATTCGGATCCGATGCTGTCCGATTTCTATCGTACAGCGTCAGATTTCAAAAAATCGTAAGTGTGAAACCAATCTAACTTGGCAAATTAGAACAAAACAACGTGATTTGGCTTGTGTAAATTGCCTGATATGATCACCAATATTTTACACATTGCAGAAGATGAGATCCGCCAGAGAAGGATTATTTTCTCTCATTTAGGGTGCACTAACATTTGCATATTTTTTTCTTGCCACCGATCTCAACGAGAAAAGTAGCAGAATGTCATGTGGGTATCATGCCTATGACATGCCAGTGTGCGATTTCCCCGCACCAAGAATCTGTAGGTCATGCACATTTCATGAGTATGACATCTGTATGACATGCTTTTTAATATGGGCTTGCCCGCAGGAAAGTTAGTTTTACGGCAAAACACCAGATTTTATCAGCGGCTAGTAGACGAAGGAATGACAGGCACCAAGTCTCAGTTTTCTAAGTCAGAATATTCCTGAAGGTGGGGGGTGGCTCCCCACAGGTTTATTATATAGGCAGATGCTAATACATGAGAAAATTACACTTCAAATTCATTGGTTACATTCTTAATTCTTCACAATGATTGGTTCCCCAACATCTTTTATACGGTGATTGGCTCCATATGATGTCAAGAGTTGGCAGAGTAGAAGAGGTTATTGCAGGACACTGGCAACGGTGTGTGTCTCTACACCCTTATCTTATCTTGACCAGATGGGGCCATGAAGGGACATGTCTTTACATGCTCTTACTTAAAAACAACTTATATAAGTCCTAGTGGACGCCATATTATAGTTCATCATAAAAGTCCAAAAATGGAGACTTCAGTAAATCAAACAAATACTTATTCAGTTTATAACAATGTCAGATCATTACTTCCTCCTCTAATTGTTTGAATTTCTGAAGATACATGAATTATCATATTGTGTAACCTGAGCTGCTATTCTGCCTATAGAAAGAATGACCCCCTGGACAGCCCATATATCACAGAACACACAGGTAAGCTGTATAGACTGTGGGTCATGTATACCATTCAAAACCCTAACCCTGACCTACAAGGCCATACACAACCTGTCCCCTCCCTACATCTCTGACCTAGTCTCCTGCTACCTCCCCTCAGGCAGTCTGCGTTCCTCTCAGGAACTCCTTCTCTCAACCCCCCACATCTCCACCTCCCACAACCGCACACAAGACTTCTCTCGTGCTTCTGCCAGACTCTGGAACTCCCTCCCCCACCACATCAGACACTCCCCTACCCTGGGAACCTTCAAGAAAAACCCACCTCTTCCTACCAGCCTACAACACACACTGAGACCCTATCCACTGCACCATCTCACCTCTCCCCCTCCTACTGTCTCCCTCCCCCCCCCTCTAGACTGTGGGTCCTCGCAGACAGGATCCCTGCCCCTACTGTACCCGTATGATTTATTGTGGATTTGTCGTCGTCTGTGGTCGTCTCTGACCACCTGCCTTTGTCTACCCTCTAAATTGTAAAGCGCCATGTATCCTAATAGCGCTA
This sequence comes from Allobates femoralis, assembly GCA_033576535.1. Lineage (NCBI taxonomy): Eukaryota > Metazoa > Chordata > Amphibia > Anura > Aromobatidae > Allobates > Allobates femoralis. Next base: position 50,208,172 of record JARQOC010000009.1, on the reverse strand, counting down.
TATAAATACCTAATAATAATAATAATAATTCTGGACTACTCTCTGGTTGTCACTCATGTAAGCATTCACACATGTTTATTTTCATTTGCAACATGCATTCTCTAATCCCTAGGCTCATATAGGTAACTATCCAGAGATGTACCCCTCCACAGGCTTAGATTAGTGTACCGACTGGCAAAACCGGTGATCACACCTGGACTACCCTCTTGTAACGATAAAAGGGTACTGAACCAAAATGTGGGGGTGCAACTGTAGAATCTTCTCCTCCTTCCAGGGATATGGTTCTTTGTCCGTATCCCTAGTGTTTCCTTTGAGCCTAAATGTGAAGCCACAACAGGCATGTAACAGGTGTGAATGCATCTTCAGCTTGACTCTCATCATAGCTCAATCAAAGTCTCTGCAATAAGGTGCACAATGCTCGACAGTGATTTGGTCAGCCCCTTGAGTCAATTGGAGTGATTGGAGGGATTAGGTCATCTGATGGTCCAGCCATGTTCTTTCAAGGGTTCTGGCGTGCATCAGGTGTAGTTCTTATTGCAATGGAGGCATTCATGAATTTCCCATCATCAGCTTATGGAACTGGAATACTTCACTCTATTGACTATATACTTATTCACTGCACACTTCAGCATCTAGGATTCAAATGGGATCCTTTAAAATCTCAGAATACTTCTGTTCATTGTCACTGTAAACTGGATGGAAATGTTTTGCTTAGACTCCTCAGGCTATATCTAGCAAGAACTGTAGAGGAGCAAACAACATTATGCCATTCCTTGTACACTGACTTTTCTGTACCTGGCGCTAACCCTTTAGTGGCCTCAGGTACAGAGCTTTATTATTTTAATTAGAGCATTTGTAGCACAACCTGCTACAAAGATCAGGCCCAGAATGCACAAGGTTCCCAGAACCCACCCCAAATGCCTCCAAACAAGGATAGGGTTGAGAGTACTCCTTTCCTCCAAATAGATTGGTTGTTAGGGTGCCCTTCATCAATCCCAATAGTGCCAGGAAGGTGTGACGTGGGGAGAGGCACTGGCTCTAATCTGGCCAAAGGAGCGATGCTCTGAGTTCATTCCAGAACTTCTGTGAGCCTACAATAACAGGGTCCATAACACTACTCCTTACGTGATGATGTTCGGTTGGCCTGGGCGAGAGATCGAAGAGTTTGGTCTCTCAGTACCCGCTGAGCCAGAATATAGTACAGTCAGTGAGGGAGTCCAGGATCATTGCCAAACATTGCGAGAAATCCACCGGATAGTGAACGATTGTGTGCAGGATCATCACCACCAAGATCGGGGACCTGTGCACATGGATGAATTTTGGGTGGGTGATAAGGTGATAGTGAGAGTCACCCGTCTGGGAAAGTGAGAGGATACACCCTACCCTGTGGTGGAGAGAGTGGTTCCGGGGGAAGTGTGTATACAGTGGTCCCTGAAGGGTGTGTTGGACCCCGTCATACAATGCACTGGAACTGACTAAAGAGGTGCATGTCTGATGCACCTGCCAATTAATGAGCCACCTGCATTTCACCAAACACTGTTGAACGTGACTGTTGGGATAACTTTGGGACAGAAACCCCAGACGTACAGGGTCCCATAGTACAAGACCCAGGTGTCCCAGACGTCGCCCCTGATGTGACTTTCACCAGAAATGATGAATGCTCCATCGAGACCGGTAGGTACTCGTCTGCCGAGATCGGAGAGAAGCACCCTCAGTACACAATAATCCTGAGGATTATGTGTTACGCATGAGTTGTAAGAGACCATTTGTCAGGACGCCAAAATGTAAGTGGGGTGGAGTGTATCATGTTGGCATGTATAATTAACAATGAGTTCTTATTAAAGAGGACCTGTCACCCCCCTGGTGCATGGCAAACTAAATGCAGCACTGAATGCAACATGTCTGCTGCATTCAGGGATGGGGTCCCCCATGTCTCTAGACCCCTGTAAGCTTTAAAAAAGACTTTAGAAACCTTACAGTTAAGAGGTCGAATGGGTTGGATCTTATTAAGAGGTTCTCTCTGCTGGCCCAATCATCCCTGCCACCTCCTTGTGTGTTCCGCCTCCTCTATGTGTCTATGTGTCTGCCGCTGCCTCCTCTTCATCTGAGTCTGCCCTCCTCTTCTGCTCCTGCTCACACAGAGCAGGAGAAGAGGAGGGCAGACCAGAAGAGAGGAGGCAGAACACACAAGGAGAAGGCAGGAGGATTGTGTCAACAGAGAGGACCTCTTAATAAGATCCAACACAGTCAACCTCTTAACTGTAAGGTTTCTAAAGTCTTTTTTAAAGCTTACAGGAGTACTAGAAACATGGTGGACCCCTTCCCTGAATGCAGCAGACATTCAGCGCTGCATTTAGTTTGCCATGCACCAGGGGGGGTGACAGGTCCTCTTTAAATATGTTGTACAAAGTTCTGCAATGACATGACATCATCCAGCCACTAGGGGTCACCAGAATCTAAGTAAAGAAAGAGACCGGGATTTTGTGAAAAAGACCTGGGAAGCTGAGGGAGGAGGAGCTGAAAGGGCTGAAGAAGAAGCCATCGCTATGTGACTGGTGGTCCTGGGAGCTCATTGTGTCCAAGGAGAGAGAGGACATGCCTAGTTCCTGTGATGTGTGGAGCTCCCGGGGATTTGTACTGTCAGAGTGTCCGATGAAAAACTGCTTGTTGTGAGTAAGAGTGTGACCGGTCATGATACAGATAGATAGGGATAGGTAGATAGTGATTGCAAAAGCTGCAGAGAACTTTCTTGTCTGTACCCTTCTGGTGAACTGACTATTCGTGGTTTAGAAACTGTGAAAGATGTTGCAAACCAAGACTTTGAACAAGTGTATTATACAGAGGAGTCCTATTGTGGATTACAAAGGAGAACTGAATACGATCCCAATTCCTGTTGCACCATTCTGTGCTGAAAAGCTTGGTGAGAGAAAGCAACCGAAATTATCCTGTGGCCGGAGATAAAAGTTAAACAAGAGTTAAATTGTTAAGTGTGTGTGTGGTGCCCCATCGGTCTGGTCGCCACAAGGAGTTCTACACCCACTCCACGGGTGTGGTATCTCAGTTCTTGAGGAAACGGGTTAGTGAATCCAGACACCCACCAAAACACTCAACACACCCTAGGACCCAAGGGACCTGGGAGGAGGGCCCAGTCAAGGGGACAGGGGGAAAGAAAGGTGGAGGGTGGTAGTAGAGTGAAGAGTGAGGACAGAGTAAGAAGAGAAGGAGAGTGAGAGAAGACCCAAGGGGCACAGGTAGAGTGAAAACGACCTGTGTGCTCGAATCTGGGACAGACCATAGTCAGGCGGAGGGGTTGTTCAAGAACCAGGGGACAGGCCCTGAATGCGGCGCGGAAGTTGTACCCCTGAACCACTGAACCGGAGGCAACAAGGTCTAGAGGGGCTGTGGCTGGAACCCGACACACCCGCTGAGAAGGCAGCCAAAATAGGGTCAGGGGACAGGTACCAGTTGCCCGACAAGACCCATGGCTGCTAGATTGGGTCTCTGCATGCGGAGGCGCTGACAGGAGACAAACTATCCCGTTCCTTGGGGACTGTCTGGACTGGAACTTGGCATAGAGAAGCACCCGGTAACCAGTTGCAACTTAAGTGAGTAAATCGGGTACAGAATTCCAGCACTGTGTGAGATTGTTTATTTTCCCACCCGCAGAACCGCCAACTGCCAAAGCAGATGAGATACAGAGGCCCAGCATGAACATGGCCTTGCACACCCGTCTCAATTAAACACATTTGTACTGCTCCACCTATGGGAAGCGACGACATCAGGCTGCGATACCAACAACCCTGGAGGTCTGACCCACAGAGTTGGTCACTCTTTACCGAGAACCGTAGGTGGCATCATGCACTTTTAATTCCGCAATCTCTAAACCCCATTTTAATCCATGAATCTTCATTGACTCCCCCTGGGTCAAAGGAGCCGGTCTCGACCCACGTGACTCACCTGCAGTAACAGAGCCCGCTTCCGTAGTGCCCCACTGACCCGGGGTGGGTTAGTCAAATCTGGTGTCAGGAACAGGATGCGAGCGGCCCAGTGATACCAGGTCTTGTGCACCTTAAGAAAGACTTTTAAAGGACTGACTGTGCATTATTAATATGGTAACCATAGACGACTGATGTTATGTGTTGGCCCAGGGGCATACCCAGGTCCCCCATCGTGGGATAGGCCCTTACAAGGTGCAAAAGAGCAGGCTGCCCCAAGTTCCAGCAAAAAACCAAGGGGGCCTGCTTGAGGCCATGGCGACTCTGCCCAAGGAGGTGAATGACAACCAGAAGGGGGAGGTCCAGGAATGAAAAAGCGGAAAGAGACTACAAAAGAGAAAGGAGGGGTGTGTGCGGAAGAGACATCATGGAATCCAGTGGTCCAGAGAACCCAGCAGGCATGAAAGCAGGAGCAGGTCTCCCCGGTGATGCAGAGAGGAACGCAGACCTGTTGCTGCCGGCATACCCAGTGTTTTGGAAAACCGCACTAAATGACCTCAACTTGCAGTTGCATATGGCCCAGGTATGGACTTTAAGAAAGTGGAGAAGGAATACGCTGGCAAAGTTAGCCCAGGGTTCAGCAGCAATAAAAAACCAGTGCCACCAAGGGAGAAAGCAGAGGGCTAGCCAGAGATAAATTGGTCATACCCCATCCCGGTAGAAGAAAGTACTCTGCAAAAACCTGGACTTATCCCGCAGGCTCTAAACCAGCAACACGAGCCAAGGGCAAAGGACATGGGCAGAGTGGTAAAGAGAGGAGGATGACTTGGTGGTGCTGTCGGAGGCGGAGATTGTGCTATCGGTAAAGCCCTTAAAGACCGGACTCAGCAGCTCCACGGGTGCAACGACAAGAGGAGTTGGCAGAGCTTTAGGTGGTGGCATGGGTGAAAGAGGCTCATCTATAAGACGAGGCTGACACTGCCGAAATACATTTTTTGGGCATCTAAATATTGCAATAAAATGCAATAAAAGGTGATCAAAACAACTTATTTATCCAAAAATGGTATCTGTGAGAAAAAAGTGATATATTCTGATCTAACAAGCAATATTCCATAAACATAAATCCCTATACTGTATTCTTACATCTGTCTCCTTGGCCTACCATTGTTCAAAGCTTCTAGATCCAGGATGTTACAATTCCCAAACAATAGGCCCGATCAGATAGGTGCGTATTTTACTTAAAGAGGACTTGTCAGAAAACCAGGCATGGTGACCTAATTACAGCACTGGATGCAGCATGTCTGCTGCATCCAGTCAAGGGGTCCCCCAGTCCTTGAGCACCCCTGTACCCAGAGTAAATACACTTAGAAAACTTACATCGTGCAGCCATAAAGGAGGTGGCTAGAGGCTGGAGCCGAAGGGCAGATTCACACCCCCTGCATGTTTAATCTGCCCACCGCTGCCAATCATTGTCTCCCTCTTCTGCAGCATTAAACAGAGTTTTTTTTTTATTATTGCAAATGGCTGTTTATCCCCGCCCCCTGTGGTGATGTCACTGCAGGAGGCGGGGTGGCTGGCCTCCTGCTCTGACATCACCACCTTTCCCCGCCGTGCTCTATGTTAACCACAGAGCAGGGTGGGTATAAGTGGTGAAGTCACTGCAGGGGGCGGGGCTAAACAGCCATTTCTGGGGGGAAAAAAACCTCTGTATTATGCTGCAGAAGAGGGAGACAATGATTGGCAGCAGTGGGCAGTTACACATGCAGGGGGTGTGAATCTGCCCTTTGGCTGCAGCCTCTAGCCACCTCCTTTATGGCTGCACGATGTAAGTTTTCAAAGTGTATTTACTCGGGGTACAGGGGTGCTCAAGGGCTGGGGGACCCCTTGCCTGGATGCAGCAGACATGCTGCATCCAGTGCTGTAATTAGATCACCATGCCTGGTTTGGTGACAGGTCCTCTTTAAATTAAAGGATGCTACCTCCACTGTCCCAGAGGTAGGTGACATTCTCATTATAGAGGAAACTAGTCATTGGTTTGTGAGCTTTGCCTGGGGGTGAAAGGAAATAAACAGGAAGGTACACGTATCTCACTTCAACCTAGAAACAATAGGGACAGGAATCCTGCAGTTATATTGAATTTCTGTCTTGAGATCCCGACTCTTCACTCTGGATCATTTTTTCCAAATTATGAATGTATATTAGTAGCAACCTACAACTCATTTCACTGAATCATATAGCCAGTGCACACACCCATCCCTTCAATTCGATTAGCACTCCCCATTAGCAGATACATAAATGAGGAGTAGAACCAGCTATATGAACTGTATTTGGTCATCAATATGAAGTTGCAGAGCCAACCGTGTCGATGATACCCAGGTCTGTTCCACGGACTCCCGGGGAATTATGACCCATAGTAGCTTTTGAGCATTTCATATTACAACACAGTGGGTGGAACTGCAGGACTGCCCAAGGCAAAGAGGGCCAGAGTGAGGCGGGCTGACCGTGTGTGGCCGACCGAGGCAGTCTGAATGAGGAAGCTGAGTCTAGAATGAGTGTGGTTGCCGTGGTGCAGCTGAGTGAGTGCGGCGTGATAGTGGTGCAGGCTGAGTGCAAGCTGAGTGAGGTATGACCGTATGTGGGTGCATGTCCATGTGAGTGAAGTGCGGGTATAGTGCGCTGAGAGATGCAGGCTGATGAGAGTAGGCCTGAGTGAGTGCAAGTTGAGAGTTAATGCGGTGACCATGGCGCGGCTGAGTGAGGCAGGAGTGAGTAGGTGAAGTTGAAGTGAGTGCGGGTAGGCAGAGTGAGGGTAAGCTGAGTGAGTGTGGGCCAGTGTGCAGGGTGAGTGAGTGCAAGGTGAGTGTGGTGTGACCGTGGTGTAGGCTGAGAGTGAGCTGCCCCTGCAGTACCTGGCTCCTGCTGCTGCTCTCTGCTCTTCCATCCGTTCTGCTCAAGATCCTGTGGTGAGTCAGGATATATGACCTGGCTCCACCCATGATCAACATCACACAGGTCCTGTAAGTCGGTCCCATCTTATTAGTGGCGGGGGCGATGGCTGGCGGGGGCTGCGGTGTCGGGTTAGTGGGGGGAACTGCGGGGACCAGGCGGGGGTGATCGGGCCGGGGCTCACTGGTGGGGGAGCAGTGGCCACCATATTTCCATACCCATCACACTTGGTTGTGGACATATGGCGCTGGCAGAAGTCACATAGGCGGGCATCCAGGAAACGAAAGAGCCAACTCGCAATTATATCTAAAGATAGCCTAGGCCCGAACATGATCCTGAGGTGAGGCAGATCACACTGCTGGAGTGGTCTCAGATCAAGGACCTATGCACCCTTCTGCACAGTTTTGAAATAACTACTAACATGCCATTATCAGCATGACTAGTCCAGTCATCTACATGCTGGATCACACATTAACCAGTATTCAGAGTCAGGTGGTGGTCCAAGAGGAAGGGGAGGAAATTGAGAAGGAGGCGTATGCGGAAGGGATAACAAGATCTCAAAGGTCCAGACAGTCGGCAGCACCAAGGCAGCTGGCAAGGAAGGGTGCGCGAGAGGGATTAATGAGGACGCATGGTAGCAGCCAAACTGTTGATGAAGGTCAGGAGCCGAGGAAGAAATGGAGGAGCACTGGCGATGGGCACGGAAGAGTCAGCAGATGAGGAAGATCTTGATCACATTTCTGTTGTGCGAGGTTGGGGGGAGAGGGCAGAGGAAGGAAGCATGAATGTTACCCTGCCGCCACCAACACAACAAGGACTTGGTCCTCCTGGTATGCGCAAGACACATGAGCGCCTCTTGCTGTACTACCTGCAACATGATCCTCGGATTATTAGAATTTGAAGTAATGCTGACTACTGGGTTGCCACACAGTTAGATCCCCGGTACAAGAGTAAATTTGGCCAAATGCTTCCTACCCTGAAGAGAGCCACATGCAGGAGTATCAACAGAACTTTTAGACAATCTTAGTACTGCTTTTCCCCAAAACACCAGTGGAGCAGATAGTGAATATCGCAGTTCTACCATCCCAACCTGGGGAACGTCGAGTCGTCATCACTCAAACGTTAACAGTAACAGTGTATCTGATACCAGCAATTTTGTAGAATCATTTCACCTTTTTGTACACCATCCTTTACAACTCCAGAAGAGAAAACAAGTCTGACATTAGTGAACGCCTGGGAGGAGGTACAGGAGTATCTACAGCTGAATATCAATGCCATGACTGTGGAACTGGACCCTTGTGCATTTTGGGCTTCAAAACTGAAAAAATGTCCTGAGCTCGTCACTCACTCCTTGGAGATCTTGTCGTGCTCCGCAGCCAGTGTTCTCTCTGAACGTGTCTTCAGCGCTGCTGGTGGTGGTGTGCTGACGGATAAGAGCACGCGGCTGTCTAGTGAGAATGTAGACAGACTAACGTTCATCAAGATGAACAAGTCATGGATCCTCAAGGACTTTGCCACCCCTGTGTCATCCTGGGGAGACTGAACAGTTGTGTACCTGTCAATGTGCTGCATTAAACTCTCAATATATATATTTCTACTCTGGGACAATTGAAGCCAACTTAAGTGGTGGCTGGGCCTAATTTTTATATAAAAATGGAGACTGTTGTTGGGGTCTCCTTGCTGTTTGTTGCTTGACTTGAGCAGGACTCTCTGAGCTCAATACCTACCCCTGACACTCCTGACCCTGTGTCTGAATATTCAAACTCTTTATCCATCGAACCAGTGATTAACACATTTGCTGTATTCACATCCACCATTTTTGGGTGATTAAAAGCAGTGTTTGCTACATGTCCCTTAATTATTGCATAAAATATTTTTCGTCATCAGACCAGGTTTTGGCAAATATCCTGTATACACATGAACAGTTTTTGGGCCCTTAAATGCATTGTGTGGTCAATCTCCCCTGTCCACTAGGTCTAAACTGGTCACTGACCTACCTCTCCATTATTATTGGTAATATTCCATGAAACTAATAGTTGTGCCACCTGTGTGTGGAGGGGCATAACATTGAGGGGAGCGCTTGCATGACTTTGAGGCCAAAACAGTTCACTGACCTACCTGACTATTATTTCCTGTAATAGGCTGTGGGCACAGTACCATTTTTCACATGGTTTTGGAGACCTGCGTTTTCAAAACGCATGTAAAAAGCACCATAGGCCCTCATGTTAAAAAACGCATGCCTAATAGCCAAAAAGCATGTGTGACTGTCCCATGCGTTTTTGGAGCATATCCAAAAGCCTGCGTTTTTTAATAAGGGCTTATGGGAAACGCATGCAAAAAGCATGTACAATTAGTGCCATTCAAAAACGCATGCTTCCCATAGGAGCCATGTTAAAAAAGCATGCAGTTTCCGGAAACGCATGCGTTTTTAACATGGCTCCTATGGGAAAGCATGCGTTTGAATGGCACTAAAGGTACTAATTGTACATGCGTTTTTGCATGCGTTTCCCATAGGAACCCATGTTATAAACGCATGCTTTTCTACAAAAACGCATGCGTTTTTCAAACGCTCCAAAAAATACTACAAGCACTATTTTTAGGTGCAGATTCAAAAACGCACCAAACGCAGGAGCCATCACAAACCTTACAAAACTCATGCTGATGAAAAAACGCATGAGTTTTGTAAAATCACTAAAAAAACGCATGGCAACTGTGACCACAGCCATAGTCCATGAAACTAATAGTTGTGCCACCTGTGTATATAGGAGGTAATTCAGGATCAGTAATGTAATGTATGTACACAGTGACTGCACCAGCAGAATAGTGAGTGCAGCTCTGGAGTATAATACAGGAGGTAACTCAGGATCAGTAATGTAATGTATGTACACAGTGACTCCACCAGCAGAATAGTGAGTGCAGCTCTGGAGCATAATACAGGAGGTAACTCAGGATCAGTAATGTAATGTATGTACACAGTGACTCCACCAGCAGAATAGTGAGTGCAGCTCTGGAGTATAATACAGGAGGTAACTCAGGATCAGTAATGTAATGTATGTACACAGTGACTGCACCAGCAGAATAGTGAGTGCAGCTCTGGAGTATAATACAGGAGGTAACTCAGGATCAGTAATGTAATGTATGTACACAGTGACTGCACCAGCAGTAATAATGTATATAGTATTTATTAATGTGTATCTATGATACAGACATATAATTGTTCTCCAGGTTTCTACACACAGTTATATCTGATTTATTTTCAGTTGATTTCAGTGTAAATTTCACAAGGATTCACATTTATTGTTGATTTAATTGCTTCCCTTAGGAGAATAATTCCCAGTTTTTAGTGAAAAGACATGGTGGGCGCTTCCGTTCACACTTATTGTCATATTTAGAGTTTGTATAATCTTCATCCATCAGACACATCACGGCTTTCCGGTCGCACTCACAGGCTTTACTGGGACATCCCTTCATATATGCATTGTGATCTGTGGATATAAAAGAAAATTCCATCATTTCTCCTCCATGACGGATCTGTGCCCGAGATATGAGACAAATCGGCTGTAACACTGACAGGAAAGAACACCAGATAAAGGCTAGGGTCACACTTAAAACCTGAATTGCGTTCACCGCATCCAGATCCAGATGCAGTGAACCCAATTGGCTTCAGACAAGCCACAATCCCTTAACCGGATTGCTGAAGCCGCAATCCGGTAACCGGATTACTCTGGATGTGTAATCCGGAGCAATCAGGTTACCGGATAGTTTGCTCATCCCTGCTGCCACAGGGATGAGCAAACTGTTCCCAGTATTTTTAAAGGTTTAATTTTATTAATAATTGTGTCTATAATGTCTCTAGGGAGTGCCCACCCCCCCTAGAGACCTACCATCCGCTCAAGTGGGCATATAATGATGTATATGTAGATGTACAGTAGCCGGCTCCTGTCAGCTGCTGTACATTTTTATGATTGAAGCCGGCGGCTCCTCTGATAACTATACCTATTGCCCATAGATGTACTGCAAATGAGTACAGGACCTCGGACAGCGCACATACTATACCTAAATTACGTATAGTATGAGAGCTGCTCTCAGAGGAGCCGCTGGCTTCATTCATAAAAATGTACAGCAGCCGACAGGAGCCGGCTACTGTACATCTACAATTACATCATTATATGCCCACCTGAGCGGGTGGTAGGTCTCTAGGGGGGGTGGGCACCCCCTAGAGACATTATAGACACAATTATTAATAAACTTAAACCTTTAAAAACACTGATAACACTTTGCTTATCCCGGCGGCAGCCGAGATAAGCAAAGTATATGCGGTAACCGCATTGCTCCGGATTACACATCCAGAGCAATCCAGTTACCACATTGCGGGGCTTAGAACCGCTACGAAAACTGCAGCCTGCATGATTTTTCACGCAGGCTGCAGAGTCGGAGGCGGTAACCGGATTGCTTGTGAAGCAATCCGGTTTTTATAATGGGCTCCTATGAGGAGCGTTTCCTGATCCGGTTTTGAGCTTTTTAAAAGCTGAAAACCGGATTAGGTTTTAAAAAAAAAAACCTGAAGTGTGACCCCAGCCAAAGACACTTCTGGAGGAGGAAAGAAAGTCTCATCTCTGCAGAATGGAAACTTCTACTATTTATTATTTCCTTTCTGACTGATTGATACAATTGTGTTCCATAAATGTGGAGTAAATCTGATATTGGGCGACTTCTGGTATTATTGTGCCAGATCTACAGAACAAGCAGGGGGAACTCTACAGATATATAGGGATCAACTCTACGAGTTCTCCAACAAGAAAATGAGCGGAAAAGACAGAAGAAAACAAAATATGGCAAAGATCAGCAATAAAGTCTACATTATTATTAGGAGATCGGACATTAATGAAGATCAGGATTAATAACATTTATAAAGATACAGATTTGGGTTGGGGGTGTCCATGATGAGATAACACCCTACTGCTGCACCAACTGGAGAATAACCACAAAGACAAATCTCCAATGTGATACCAGGACCCCAGATATGTACACGGGGCCCCACAGAGGTCAGCCGCTTAATAAGGATCTATAGAGACTGCATATGTGGCTCCCACCAGGGCTGGGGGGTACTTGGTAACCAGGCCGGTTGTATTAGTTGGGACTTCACAGTGACAGTGACCCGGCTCCATGACCCTGGGCGTGCAATAAAGGGGAATATGTACAAGGGATACTTTGTTCTGTACAAGGGATACTTTGGGTTCTTGACGCTACCTGTGGTGATTCTGGTCAGGGTGATCAGCGCTGCTGTGGGACAACTGGGGCAGATCGTGATGCAGCAAGGATGGTTCTACTTCCCACAGGTAGAGCGAGGTCCCGGGGCAACAGAATGTAATCTATTGAAGTGATAGTAATCTTTGGGGTGCAAAACTGAGGGTGCGGAAAATGACTAGACAACACAGGGATTGTAGTTTCCTTTACCTTTTACTTGGCAGTCAATTGTGCAGACCGGGACACTCGTAGAGGTGGTAACAGAGGTCCGGACAGCCTGGAAGCCGTTGGACATACACCTCACTTGGTGGGTTTGGAGGCCTTCCCTCTGCGCTGTCCTCTTAGGTCCCTGTTGCTTAAAGCTATGCTGTGGCCCTCTTCCAGCTAGTTGGTTCCTCACCCATATGGCAAGCAGCTCGAGCCTTTAACTAGTGTCACTCCTTCGTGGTGGCTCCGGGCTCTGGGATGCTGCTGTGCCGCCGGGTGTTTGGTGTGGTCAGGGGACTTGCAGTCTCCTGTCCTCCAGATTTAGCTGCCGTGACTTCAGTACCTGCACAACCAAGGACTCTAGTGTCTTATTGCTAGCACTCTGCTCTGGGGTGAGCTCAGTCACAGCTCCACTCCCAGGCTTTCCTCGACTTCTCTCTCCTCTTCCCTTTCACTAGCTCTCCACTGCCCTGGGACAAGCCTCTCCGTGGCTCCAGTCCCCAGGACGTCTCCACTGTTCTTCCTCTCCCTAAAGTTCTGACTAACCTCTTCCCCAGACCAGAATTTATAGGAAAGTTCCCCTGAATCCAGGTGCAGAGCTCCCCCTCTTGGCCTGGAGTAAGGAAAAGTGTTGGATGCTGATGTTACCTAGCATGGGTACCCCTTCTTGCTTCCAGGCACGACATTATTCCCTGTGAAGGAGGGCATGCAGATGCAAATGCATTGAAAACACTGCCATACTGATGTGAACACAGTGGAGATTCTCCGCATGCGTTCACATCAGTATAGTGCCCGGCCAGCCACTCAGCGATCTCGGTGGCAGCCGGGAAGCGGAGATAATCGACGGCCACTGGGATAGATTTCAATGTGATCTGCAGCGTTCTCCTGCGCTGTCATGCGGAGGACACTGTGGATCCATTGAAATCCATGCATTTTTTGTGCACTTGCGGATGCTTGCTGATAAAACAAGCACCTGTGAATGCACAAAAAATGCAACAGGCTGCACCTGGAGGGCGGAGGAGGGCCACAACCGAATATAGTTAAACTCAGGCACCATGAGTTCCCATGTTAAACATAGAAATGCAGTGTGCATGTGTTTGGCTGTGTTCGGTACGCTGCATTGACAAATGCAAATGTGAAACTGGCCTTACTCCACGGAAGAGGTCTAGAATTATTTCACTTAATGAACATACAAGTCTGACTGTAAGAGAAATCACTTCCACCATTGGTATTGGAAAATCTACCATTTCAAGAATAATTCGCACACACAATTGTGGCACCCCAGAGTCATAGTGCCACAGTGTTACCATTGTTAGGTGTCACCAGAGAGCAGTAAGGGGTATTCCACTCAGGCAACACACAAACAACACCAACACCTCCCAGACAGAAGGGGGAGACCAAGCCCAGCTTCAGAGTGAGCTCCCCTATATATTCTGGTCTGAGGAGCAACAAGTTTAGTGCAGTTCTTTTGAGGACTGTAAAGAGTAGAGTAGCTCAGTGCAGTTCCTGGCAGGACTCTGAAGAAGACCTGGGTGTAAATGAGCTGGATCAGGCTCATCCCAAGGTCCACTGACTAACACCAGGCCTAAGGCTAGGGTCTCAGGAAAGAGGAGAGAAAGTAACCTACCGGGAGGCTGTACCACCCTGTGCTTCCCCTCCGCAAGAGGAACAATGCAAGAACAGATACCGGAGTCCGAGACTGTGCAGGTTCACACACACCGACAGTCAACACCGGAGAGTGGGGGACTCCAGATTCTCCAGCTATACGGTATTAGAAGCACAGCAACGTATAGAATCCAGTAACACTGACTTCCCAGGGTGTGGTAGAGAAGTGAAGGACTCGAGTTGCCTGTTATACTGGTAGATGCAGACAGAGACAGGGCCGGCAGCCTAGCTGAAGCAACTGCAGGGGCCGCAACACAAGCACAGTGAGGAAGCCAATATGACCCGGCCGGGTGAGAATAACCCTAACTGCTCTCCAGACTCCGTGGACAGTTTATAACATCTGACTTAAAGGGAACCAACCACCCCAAATGACCCCCCCGGACTGTTAATAGGTGTCCCTACACCCAGCACACACATTTGGGGCAATCGTTTTTGCTAAAAAAAAACTGTTTAGTAGAAGCTAAGATATAGCTTTATGAAGTTTAATAAATCAAGCCGAATGGGTGTTACCTAGCTTTGTCCTCCGTGCCTGTCAGCCTCCTCTCCCCTCCTCCCTTCAGTGAAGCCCTTCTGTGTTGCCGAAAATGGCCTGCCTGTCTGCTGCTGCCTGATAAATTATGCACGCCCATCTCTGCACCTAAGAGCCTGGCCGCGTCATGAAGGGGGCGGGGCTAGATCACGTCATGCCAGAGCCCCGCCCCTTTCATGCCGTGATCTAGCCCCACCCCCTTCATGACGTGGCCAGGCTCTTAGGTGCAGAGATGGGCGTGCATAATTTATCAGGCAGCAGCAGACAGGCAGGCCATTTTCGGCAACACAGAAGGGCTTCACTGAAGGGAGGAGGGGAGAGGAGGCTGACAGGCACGGAGGACAAAGCTAGGTAACACCCAGTCGTCAGAAGTTATTAAACTTCATAAAGCTGTATCTTAGCTTCTACTAAACAGTTTTTTTTTTGCAAAAACGATTGCCCCAAATGTGTGTGCTGGGTGTAGGGACACATATTAACAGTCCGGGGGGGTCATTTGGGGTGGTTGGTTCCCTTTAACTTCAGTAAAAGACTGAGAAAATGCATATCAGTGAGTCTGCCTGTTAATTGTGCCTGTTGCCCTGTGCTCTATAACGGAACCTTATACCTGCAGAGCCACCCATCCATTACCACTACACCTGCCCTGGAGACCCTCAGCCCTACCCAAGGAGGGCTTACCATCCACCTTGCCCCAAGCCACCGTTCCCAGCAAAAATACGGCAGCGGTGGTTCTATTAACCACATACTCTGGGTGGCGTCACGACATATCCCCTGTAAATATCCCCTTTTTGGACTGATCCCAGGCCACAGGACCGGGTCATGACTACTGTGATACCCTAGAGAGACAGCAGCGGCCCGACTCTGAGTACCCCACAGCCTGGGGGTGCATCACAATGAAACTGGATCGTTTTCTCCAAAACGAAAAGGGAAATGTGAAAGAAAAAGGAAAATGACACCAAGAACTGATATAACACAGAAATAGTAAAATTAATGCAAGAAAAACTTGCTTTTTCCCAATTAATTTGCACAGCACTGTAGGCAGAACATAATAGATACTGATGAGAATTCACCAATATCTCCTGGGTAGTGGGGCTAAGAGAGCTTTCCCTGGGTAGTAGGTCCAAGAGCACTGTCTATAGGTAGTAGGTCTAAGAGAGCTGTTCCAGGGTAGTAGGTCTAAGAGAGCTGTGCCTGGGTAGTAGGGCTAAGAGAGCTGTCCCTGGGTAGTAGGGCTAAGAGCACTGTCCCTGGGTAGTGGGGCTAAGAGAGCTGTCCCTGGGTAGTAGGGGTAAGAGAGCTGTTCCTGTTTAGTAGGGCTAAGAGCGCTGTCCCTGGTAGTAGGGCTAAGAGCGCCATCCCTGGTAGTAGGGCTAAAGAGCTGTTCCTGGGCAGTAGGGCTAAGAGAGCTGTCCCTGGGTAGCAGAGGTAAGAGAGCTGTCCTGGGTAGTAGGGCTAAGAGAGCTGTCTTGGGTAGAAGGGATAAGAGCACTGTCTCTGGGTCGTAGGGCTAAGAGAGCTGTACATGGGTAGTAGGGTTAAGAGAACTGTCCCTTGGTAGTAGGGCTAAGAGCACTACACCTGGGTAGTAGGGCTAAGAGCACTATACCTGGGTAGAAGGACTAAGAGCACTATACCTGAGTAGTAGGGCTAAGAGCACTTTTCCTGGGTAGTACGTGTTACACCATGAGCTGTGGGGCTGACCTCTACTGAGCTCAGTTGTTCACCCAACACCCAGTTCAGGGCAAACTACTTACTCTGACATGGCTGCGGGGCCAGTCAGCACTGATCAGGGAGATATGCATCCATCAGGTGGATCCCTGCGGTCTGCTTCAATCTCTATACAGCCCCCTAGCCCGGTTTCTCACCCAGCCAGCGGTCCCATGCTCGCTCCACTTCCTTTCCTCCCGGAGCCTGCGTCCTATCTGCACTACCCCTAAAAGTGCACTCAGGAGGCGAGCACCGCACACTAGTTAATTTAAAGGGCCAGTGCACTTTTACCTAATTTCACCCTCCTGCCTATTGGTGGAGGGCTACATCTATATAAAGCACCTTCCCCTTCCGGGTGTAGCTAAGCAACACCGCCTGTCCCTAGTTGTGATTCTGTCCCTCAGGTCCCTGTCCCGATCCAATCCTTAGAACTCTCTTTGGTATTTCCTATTTACCTATACCTCTTGTCTCGCCCTAGTGCCTTCCACATGTGCCTGTGGATCATCTCGCCAGGACGCTAATCCTCCCACCTGTGGTTCACCCATCATATTTCCTCGGAGCCCGTTACATCTGCACTTGCATGTCCAGAGATTCAACCTCCACTGTACCAACTCCATCGGCCTAAGTGCCGCCTCTCCACCACCGGCATCTCCTATCCTGGACTACCTCTCAGTTTCCTCACTGCCCTGAGCCCTGTGCATGTTCCTCATAGACCTATCCACATGCGTCACTCTGACTGTACTGGCGAAATATCTCATTAAAGACCTTTGCTTTACCGCTATTAGCATCTCCAGCGTGTTCCTACCTACAGGTCAGCCTCCACTTCAGTGGTCTAGTGAATTCCTGTCTCCACCTCTACACCGCCAGTAGGGTAAGAGCTGTGCCACTGTAGAGACCGGTGGTAAGGCCGCGGGTGTGTGTGTATGATCTTTCTCAACAGAATCCCCATACTCAGATTTAACCGATAGTAACATTTCTTTACTGTGAAACATGTCTATAACACAGTCAACTGATCTAGCTGCACACATGTATATGGTGGGGTCTCTGGATCTTCACTTCTTCCGGGTACGCAGCTAGCAAAGAAAAAAACACAACAATGGAGATATCTTTCCCTAACTTTCCCTAAAATCACGTACCAGTCTATCACAGAAGAAGGTGTCGCTCCCACGTAGCAGGCCTGGGTATCTCACGATGACGGGTCCCGGTGCAGCGCTGAAGGGGGAAACTCCTCAGTCTTCTTCTGTGGTCTCCTTCCGCAGGTAACAGAATCTTTCTTTGTTAGTCTCTCCCAGTCTCAGGGCACACCGAGCAGCAGACGGGAGCCCACAGCAGCACAGAAGTCTCTCTCAGTCTCGGGGCAAACCGATGAGCAGAAGGGAGATCACAGTAGCACAGATGGCCCCCTTATGTCAGTCACAGCCCCTGCACATGTAATCCAGTGGCAATGTCCTGAATTCCGGAGGCAATGTCCTGAATTTGAGTGGGACCCTCGGTAAGGCAAGGTCCTGCAGACCGGGGGTTGCAGCAACGATCTTCACAGGGTATTTCTTCCCAAGAATCTGGCTGCAAAAGAGCCCTATGTCTGTCCTGGCTGCGCTCTCTGGATCTGCACTGTTTTTCTGCTTTCACTTCCTGGGTAAACAACAGAGATGGTGGGGGCTTTCCACCCTCTGTGATTGTACAGTCCACTGATGCCCCCTGGTGGACAAGTGCGGACTGTGCACAGTTCATTTCAGTGTCAATTTCAATAATACAATCTGAATTGTACACCTCATTACATACCCCCCCACTTAAAGGTTGGCAGTCCCTGTCAACTACCGTCGGTTCCCAGGCGGCGATGACTGTAGTTGTCACAGGGGTCGGTTGAGAAGTGGGCCATACATACTGGTCCCTGTAGGACCGTCCGGGCGGGATCCCAGCAGTGGTGCGGTCAGTGCGTCGCAAGGGTCGGTTGTTCCCCTCCTCGTCACTGTCTTTACGCCCCACTCCAGTCAGTACTCTGGGAGAGGGACTGGTCTGTGTAGGTGGGTCACCGGTCTCAGAGTCGACGTGATCTCTATGTTGAGAAATGTCCGTGACGTCAGTCATGTCGGCAGCGTCACCCCCTCCGGTTACTGTGGGAGGGGAGTCAGGCCGGGAGCGGCAGGGGCGCAACATATTTCGGTGCACAGTGTGGTTGCTGCGGCTGTCTTCACCCCGCACTCGGTATACATGTCCATTGGGGTAAGGGCGTTCGATTACCCGGTAGACTTCAGTCTCCCACTTGGCTCGAAGTTTCCCTTGAGGCTTCTTAATACGGAGCAAGACTAGCTGTCCCAACTTTAAGGGTTTCTCTTGCACGGGGAGTGGGTCAGCATGTTTCTGGCCCCGGATTTGTTGACTCACCAGCCGGTGTACAGTCTCCATCTTCTGTCGGTGAGCATTTAGCCAGGAGGGGTAGTTATGGCAGACATCTTCTTCTGGGCGGAATAGGTTCAGGTCATGGACCCCTTTTCCTGGGCGGCCAAAGAGAAGAGTGTGTGGGGTGTAGCCAGTCACGGAGTGGACCTGGTTGTTGTAGGCCCATACTAGATCTGGAAGGAATTGGGGCCATCGATCTTTCTTATCTTCGGCCAAGGTGCGGATCAGCTGGAGTAGGGTCCGGTTAAAGCGTTCACATGCACCGTTCCCTTGTGGATGGTAAGGAGTGGTCCTCGACTTCTGGATCCCATACATCCGATGCAGCTCCTCGATGACTCTGCCTTCGAAACAAGCCCCCTGGTCGGAGTGTAACCTCTCCTGACACCCATAGACGTGGATGAACTGTCGACAGATGGCCTGTGCAGCCGATTCGGCCGTCTGGTCCTTGGTAGCAACAACGACGGCGAATTTTGTGAAGTGGTCCACCATGACTAGGCAGTATTGATAGCCACTGCTCGCCGTCCCGATCAGCAGATAGTCCACCATCAACAGCTCAAGAGGCCTGGAGGTTTTAATTGTCTGGACAGGTGCACGCTGTTCGGTGGACTTGTGCAGTTCACAGGTGCGACAGGTTCTGCAGACGTCTTCAACCAGCTTGCGGAGCCCCGGACAATAGATAGATTGTTGAATCCACCGAAACGTCTTATCTACTCCGAAGTGTCCATTCCTTTTGTGGGCTTCGGCCACCATCTCACGGGCTAACTGGGCAGGTACTACAACTTGTGTGCATTCCTCCAGCATGTGAGACAAGAGAACCTTCCGGTATAGTACTTCTTCTCTCAGAACCAGCCGGTCCCACTGGCTGAGCAGGGTCAAGGTTCCGGTAGACAGTCGTGACCGTGCTTCGGAGGAGGGCTTCTGCTGTTGCTTCACCCATTGCTTGAGTAGGGCCCATTCAGGGTTCTGGTCCTGGAGCCTGCACAACTCTTGGGGACACAGTGTGACCCCCACTGGAGTTCCAACTTCGCCCACAACGAACTGGCAGTAATCCATCATCTGTTGGGCAAGCCTTGCAAAGTCGGGCGTCTCGTCTCCTTCTAGTTCTTCATCCCGGTCTCTGGTAAGTAAGGGGTATGACACTCTAGACAGGCTGTCCGCATTTTGATTCTCAGCCCCAGCCCTATATTTGATCTTGTAGATGAACTTAGAGAGTCGAGCCATCCAACGCTGCTCCATGATTCCGAGCTTTGCATTTTCTAAGTGGGCCAACGGGTTGTTGTCGGTCAGGACCAGTACTTCCGTCCCTGTGAGGTATCCCGCAAATTTCTCCCCCATAGCCCACGTTAGGGCCAACAGCTCCAGCCGGAACGAGCTATAATTGGTGGGGTTCTTCTCGCCCTCGTGTAGGGATCGACTGGCATAGGCTATGACACGTTCCTTGCCTTCTTGTACTTGTGAAAGTACTGCCCCTAGACCCTGTAGACTGGCATCGGTATGTAGTTGGAAAGGGAGATTGTAGTCTGCATATGCAAGGATGGGAGGTGAAGTCAAGGCACCCTTTAGGGCTTGGAAGGATTCTTCCTGGCTGGGTCCCCAGCTGATGGGTCGTCCTCTGGGGCCGTTGGTGGTCCCTCGAAGCAGTTCGTGCAAGGGTGCAGCAAGCCGGGCGAAGTTTCTCACGAACCGGCGGTAGTAACCGGCCAACCCCAGGAAGGCCCGGACCTCTCTGACGTTCGTAGGCTGTGGCCAGTCCCGCACGGCGGCTATTTTCTCCGAAGACGGCTGTACACCTTCGGCCGAGATCCGGTGACCCAGGTAATTGATCTCGGGCTGCAGAAGACGGCACTTGCTGGGTTTCAACTCCAGGCCATGTTCTCTCAACCTACGAAACACACGGCCCAGCTGTTGCAGGTGTTCTTCAAATGTGGCCGAATAGACTACGATGTCGTCCAGGTAAATGAGGGTGAAGTCGAAGTTGAAGTCCCCCAGGCAGCGCTCCATCAGTCGCTGGAAGGTCCCCGGCGTGTTGTTCAGGCCAAAGGGCATCCGGTCGAACTCGTACAGGCCCATGGGTAGGATGAAAGCAGTCTTTTCTCTATCTTTCTCGTGCATAGGTACCTGCCAATAGCCGCTGGCCAGGTCCAATGACGAAAAATATTTAGCTTTCTTCAGGGCTGTCAGGGATTCTTCGATCCTTGGTAAAGGGTATGAGTCCCGGATGGTGCAAGCATTCAGACGGCGGTAGTCCACGCAGAACCTCAGGGACCCGTCTTTCTTCTTGACTATCACCACTGATGCAGCCCAGGGGCTCTGGCTTTCTCGTACCACTCCAGCGTGTAACATGGAATTCAGGAGGTTTTTCACTTCTTGGTATTGTTGGGGAGGTATTTGACGGTACCTTTCACGGTTAGGAGCGGTATCACCTGTGGAGATTTCGTGCTTGATACTGGGGGTGCATCCAAAGTCGGTGTCATGGCGGGCAAAGGACGCCTGGTGCTCTTGAAGTAACTCTTCCACCTGGGACACTTCTTGGTTGGAGTATTGGGATATGTCCAACTGGCACTTTTCTCGTAGTTCTCGCCCCGCGTTGACGTCACCCGC
The DNA here is from genome assembly GCA_033576535.1 of Allobates femoralis. NCBI lineage: Eukaryota > Metazoa > Chordata > Amphibia > Anura > Aromobatidae > Allobates > Allobates femoralis. Next base: position 50,186,938 of record JARQOC010000009.1, on the reverse strand, counting down.
GACAGCGGCCATGGCAGAGACCGTCACTGTCCAATCTCACTCTGTAGACGGTGCAAACTGGAGGGGGTTCATAGGGTTCACCTCTTCGGTTAGGGCGTAAACTCGGGCGAGTTGTGTCCCAGCCTCTAGGTCGACGCTCACGTTAGCCGTGTTACCCAGCCTGACAGGAATCCTCCCCTTTCTCACAACGGCTAGCGTTCGAGCAACTAGGGGGTTCAGCTTCCCTTCCTTCGGGGTGCGCGGCTCAATCAGCACCTCCACGCCTTCGAGCTGTCTTGTGGTGCTAAGGGGTAGCGAGATAACGGTCTCCTTCTCAGCAGGTAAAGTTATCCTAGTATGGCGGGGTACGGTGATCGTGGCTAGCGGCAGTTGTTTTTCTGTCATTCGCTGGAGATTGCAGGTCCGGACCACTTGTTGGAAGGCTCGGCGGGTGGCCCTATGTGTGGTCACTTCTTGCCAGTACTTAGGCCCCCTCTTGGTAACCAACACAAGATTCAGGTCTTTCAAGATGTTCATCCCAATAATCATGGGCGTTCTGATCCACAGCCTTCCCTGACCACGATTATCCCTCTCTTCCCGAGATCTTGCCCACACACTTCGGTGTTCATCCAGGCAACTCCCGTCACCGGAATGGGTAGATTATTGGCTGCTTTGATCTTGATAGTAGTATCAGGGTCATAGGCAACCCGCGGCTTCAGATACTCTTCGTAAAACTGCTTGGAGATGGTGGATACCTGGGACCCAGTATCCATTAATCCTTGCACGGCGGTCCCTTCCAATAATACTTCCAGGGTAGGGCTGTTTGATGCAAGTTTGTTCCGTGGCTGGCTCTGTTTTCCTACACCCCTCTCTTTGGCCTCCCCTGCCGAGTGAGCCTCTTTGGCAGGGGCGTCTAGTTTAAAGGTGGCCGCTGTTGTGGGGCATGACTTGCTGGTTCCGGTATATCGGCCCGTGGATGAACTTGAACGTTCTGAGGGCAACGGTTTGCTCTATGGCGGGGATCACCGCATGTCCAGCATCTTCCCGACGGCCGGCTGGGTTGTTGTCTCGCTTGCCTGTCCGCCTGTTGGTCCAGGGTGAGCTGCAACACCTGTTTCTGCAACTCTGCCACCATCTGCTTCAGTTCTTCCGTGTCACTGTTCGGGGTTCTGATACCAGTTATGGACCTGCAAGTCGCGGTATAAGTCTGGGCCTCCATGACAGGTCCTCTCGAACGTTCTATCGCTTCTTGCTTAACCTCAGCGAACGTAAGGGCCGGATTTATCCGGAGTAGATCTTGCAGTGAGCGGTTAAGGTACGGGTCTCTTAATCCAGTCACGAATTGATCTCTCAACACCAGGTCACGGGCGCCCGTACTAGCTATCTGTTCTTTTTTCCTGCAGGCTTGTTCAAGCAGTACTTGGAGGGCGTTGGCATATTGAGGGATGTCCTCCGACTCGAGTTGCGTACGCCGGAAGAACATATACCGTAATGTTCCCGCATATGTGGTCGGCCCATAGGTGTTCTCCAGCACCCGCACCAAGTCATCCAACGTACGCTGGCCCCTAACCGTCTCCAGCCTGACTGTCGTCCACGCTTCCCCCTCTAATGTTAGCATGGCCATTTCTGCTAAGGTCTTAGGATCAATGTTATACATCTCCCCCACTATCTTAAGTTGTTCGGTCCATTCAGTTACAGGATAGTTCCGTCCGTTAAACTTCCTCACCTGATTGACAATAGATGCCGGGGGAGCTGTCCGGTTATAAGTTACTACCGGGAGGAGATTCTGTTGATCACACATCCTGCCGGCTACGCCAGATGTAGCGACCGGTGGTGAGGCCGCGGGTGTGTGTGTATGATCTTTCTCAATAGAATCCCCATACTCAGATTTAACCGGTAGTAACATTTCTTTACTGTGAAACATGTCTATAACAAAGTCAACTGATCTAGCTGCACACATGTATATGGTGGGGTCTCTGGATCTTCACTTCTTCCAGGTACGCAGCTAGCAAAGAAAAAAACACAACAATGGAGATATCTTTCCCTAACTTTCCCTAAAATCACGTACCAGTCTATCACAGAAGAAGGTGTCGCTCCCACGTAGCAGGCCTGGGGATCTCACGATGACGGGTCCCGGTGCAGCGCTGAAGGGGGAAACTCCTCAGTCTTCTTCTGTGGTCTCCTTCCGCAGGTAACAGAATCTTTCTTTGTTAGTCTCTCCCAGTCTCAGGGCACACCGAGCAGCAGACGGGAGCCCACAGCAGCACAGAAGTCTCTCTCAGTCTCGGGGCAAACCGATGAGCAGAAGGGAGATCACAGTAGCACAGATGGCCCCCTTATGTCAGTCACAGCCCCTGCACATGTAATCCAGTGGCAATGTCCTGAATTCCGGAGGCAATGTCCTGAATTTGAGTGGGACCCTCAGTAAGGCAAGGTCCTGCAGACCGGGGGTTGCAGCAACGATCTTCACAGGGTATTTCTTCCCAAGAATCTGGCTGCAAAAGAGCCCTATGTCTGTCCTGGCTGCGCTCTCTGGATCTGCACTGTTTTTCTGCTTTCACTTCCTGGGTAAACAACAGAGATGGTGGGGGCTTTCCACCCTCTGTGATTGTACAGTCCACTGATGCCCCCTGGTGGACAAGTGCGGACTGTGCACAGTTCATTTCAGTGTCAATTTCAATAATACAATCTGAATTGTACACCTCATTACACCACCCTTCAGAGCCAAAGATGGATTGTTCCTTATGCTAAGTACTGGCTGTGGCTGCTACGATTGAAAGATGAATTCAACCATTTCTTTGATATTATTAGGGGTCTCTCAACAAAGAATAAAAATATATGCAAAAACCACTTTAAATCTTTATTATTATCTGCAAACTCACATGGTGAGATACTATGGTGCACAGTAAGATAGGGAGGAAGGAAGAAATAGGCCCTGTCAGCTAGTCTCCAACTCACCTCTATCTTACAGCGGGGGTCGACACCCTGATGGAAGATATAGCGCCCCCACTCCTTGGTGGCTGACCCTAAGTTAGCCCTTTGCTGTCCCTGAAAGTCAGAAACAGTGCACCCTGATTTTTTTGTGGTCAAAAGGACTATTATGATATACTATAATGGGAGCCACCATTGAGTTTCCAGATAATAATAAAGACCCGACCCGTGACGCAGCATATGCGTCATGAAAACAAGTTCGTTCTCGACCTTGGACGCATATGCTGCGTCATTGCGAGTTTCCCTTCCTGCGGCTCTATTAACCGCGGTCACTAAAGGTACCTTTACACGCCACTACAGAAGGTAGAAAACAACCGGGTTACGGAGACAAATGTATATTGCACCGTCAAATCAACCCGTAGCGGCGTGTAAACTAGCTTGTTGCTACCCGTCACTTTCGGCACCTGTTTCAGAGCAGTGCTCTAAAACAGGTTGATTTCAACCCGATGCTAGCGGCGTCTAAATAAGGTAGAGTGAGGTTTTTTCGCCACCTAGTTAACTCCCTGGGGCGTAACACAGCCTCCGGGAAACCGCCCCCCTTCAGCGATCATTGGTGGAAGCTCCTGCGTTGCGATTGGATGTCGCTGCATAGAGCGGCATATTTAAGGAGCTGACCAGTCACACTACACATTTGCTATAGCGTCATGTATTAGCCAGCCTTCCTGCTCTGGCTGGCCAATCATGATACTATTGCATTGTCCAATCATCGTACGAGCGTCTCGTAATCCACAATTCTGGCACGCCTATGTGTGGTCCCTGCTGCCCCAGGTCCTTCCATATTCCCTTCTGTAGCGGCGTGTAAATAAGTGACGGTGCTCTACAGAAGGTAACTTGTGGCACCCGGCGGTGTCTCCAGAGATAGATTAAACCTTCTGTAGAGCACCTTGTACCGGCGTGTAAAGGCGGTATCGGGTACCATTTGTAACCGTTGCTACGTGCTCGTGCACGTGAGACACCCGGTTGTTTCTAACCTTCTGTAGCGTCGTGTAAAGGTACCTTAAGGGGTTAATAGAGCCGCAGGTACGGAAGGACCTGCACTATACCCCAGGGGGGGTTGCTTAGCCCCCCCTGGGCTAGACCGCTCCGATTGGCAGTTTAAAAGTGAAAGTGCCAATCGGAGTGAATGTAATATCTCACCAATGAAACATGGTGAGATATTACAATCCAGCCAAGGCCTGATGCTGGATAGCATCAGGCATTGGCTGGAGAAGGGGTCCTGTTTTACCTCCCTCTCAGATTTGATTGGAGAGAGCGTCTCCCTCCAATCAGATGTGGGGTCGGAGTGACCGGTGGGTCCCCTACCTCCTAAGTCGCCGCGACTATGCCGCCGATCCCGAGCCCTCTGCTCTCTCCCCTGGCTGCCAATGTGCCCCCTCTGCCCTCTGATCTTTCCCCCCTGCCCTCCGATCTCCCCCACCCCCCCCCCCCCCCCGCCCTCTGGTGATCACCGCTGCTCCTTCTGTTCTCCCCTTCCCGCTCCAGGCCTCTCACCTGTCTTCTGTCTTCTCCCTCTGTCCTCCGGTCTTCTCCCTCTGTCCTCCGGTCTTCCCCCACCCTGCTCCGAATCTTCTCTGCACTGTCCTCTTCCTGCCGCCGTACTGCTGCTTCTGTCGGCCCCTCTGCACACTCATCTCCCAGCATGGAGATGAGGGTGCAGAGGAGCGGTGTCACAGCCAGGGCACAGCATCTGTGTGATTGCTGTGCCCTGGCTCTGTGTTAACCCCTAAGTGCTGTGATCTCAAGGATCACAGCACTTAGTTTCCATAGTGATTGGATCCACTATCGCAAGAGACTACAACAAGGGAGCACTTGATCCCTTTGTAGTTATTGGGGGTCATATAGATTGTGCACTGTATAGCAATGATCTGCCATACCGTGCACCATGACGCTGATCCCAGAGACTACAACAAGAGGACAGTTGATCCCTTGTTGTAGTCTCTGGGATCAATGTCATGGTGCACTGTATGGCAATGATCTGCCATACCGTGCACCATGATGCTGATCCCAGAGACTAAAACAAGGGAACATTTGATCCCTTGTTGTAGTTTCTGGGATCAGCGTCTTGGTGCATGATATGGCAGATCATTGTTATACAGTGCACCATGACGCTGATCCCAGAGACCATAACAAGGGATCAAGTGCTCCCTTGTTGGTTGTAGTCTCTGGGATCAGCATCATGGTGCACAGTATGGCAGATCACTGCCATACAGTGCACCATGACACTGATCCCAGAGACTACAACAAGGGATCAATTGTCTTCTTGTTGTAGTCTCTGGGATCAGCGTCATGGTACATGGTATGGCAATGATCTGCCATACCGTGCACCATGACACTGATCCCAGAGACTACAACAAGGGATCAACTGTCTTCTTGTTGTAGTCTCTGGGATCAGCGTCATGGTACATGTTATGGCAATGATCTGCCATACCGTGCACCATGATGCTGATCCCAGAGACTACAACAAG